>CM075879.1:4457040-5057040 GCA_038021265.1 Cyprinella venusta
ATAGAAATACAGTTATTCCACATTATAAATCAATTCTATCATTGCAATAATCCAGCCTAGTTCACGTGAGGCTCACTGCATGTAGGTTTCAGTGAGATATGAGGGTTAAAGGATTCATTTGAGTTCAGGAGTCAGAAAAAGCTCATAGATTGTGGAAACATCTGGGTAACCGTACAGCTGTGGTGCTAAAAAGATTTGAAAGGACATTGAACAGTATTACCTGTCCCCAGACCAGCTCTCCCAGGCCAAGGAAAACACACCACATCCACTTCTCCAGGTCCAGAGGAGAACAACTGAACGGCTTCCCTCCAAACTGAATAATTACAATCTAACAAACAAATGTTAAAATGGAGCTGTGTAGAACTAATAAAGTGGAGTGGTGAAGTACATTTATAACTGTAGGAGAGAGCAGGGCACAACATAACACTCGGTTTGGGTAAATCAACGTTTACAAAGGGAACATTAAGAAATAGCATTTTCGTAACTTAAAGGAGACATATCATGCAAAATACACTTTTTTAGCCCTTAAATGCATTTTGTTGTATATTTGGAGTGTTTATAAGTACAGAAAAGTTGAAATTATTCTCTTCAGGTGCTTCGTTTACATCTTTATATTCTGTTTTGGTCATATTTTTCAACCTGTTCGGATTTTCCTGTTGTCTATTACGTTTTTTGAACAATTACGTCACAGTTTTTGCAGCGGAACTGACAAATAAGGACATTGACTACCGGTCCAACACTTCGAGCAATCCGCCATTATTATTTCTCGCTCCGATTTTGTAGTCCAAGCTCAATGATGCAGAAGTTACGGGAGGGCTAGTCAAAATGTTCGGTTGTTGGATGTAGTGACCTGAAGCACTTTAAGGATCCCCAATCCAACAACCTCCGCCAGTATACAGAAGGGTTTGCCGATCGACTTCGTCTGAATGAGGGGTAAATTCCTTCTATCATTAGCTGCTGTGTTTTCTGACGCTTTCTAAACGCAAGTTATCATATTATTATCATACAGATTTTTAGTGGTAAGATCAGACCGCAGTCATTTATCTTGTCAGAGTGCTTGTTTTAACAAGAGAAATAGTCGACTTTCACTAATAACACAACATAGTTAACTTAACATACCACTGCATCCATATGAAGACGTTGTTCTGCAGGTTTGTCGTCGTCTTTTTCAAATCGCTCGCTCTGGCTCGAATACGTAACGCTTGATGGACAAGTCTTCCGTTGTTGACATTTTGTTAACGTGTGAATAAAAATGTTCTTTGAAACTATAGTAATCGTTTATCTCTTATCAAACTACAATAATGGCTGAACGCGGGGAGTTGAACCGACCGTGAACTCAGCGACCTGGAGAGCGGGCGGGGAAAGACGCAACTCCTTTTTATTTAAAGGGGACGCTTCGAAACGGGTTGCTCACAGAAGCACATCAGAAAAGGGGTAGAAAGGGGCCTGTTGAGCTATAATAATGAGGAATTCAGACCCAAGCATTGCAGTTATGCTTTATATAGACCACAAATGTATGATTTATAAGTAAAAATGAATGATTTAAAAGCATGATATGTACCCTTTAAAGCTGCAGTCCGTAGTTTATTTGGGGTTAAAAATAATCCAAAATACATTTTTGAGAAAATACATAACCAGCCAGTGTTCAAAACTCTCTGCTTGCCTTAGCTCGATTCAAAGCGGAAAGCTTGTAACAATGTGAACAGCAAGCTGAGGTTCCTCAAAGGAGCTGGTCGTCTGACTGACAGCTGCGCACTCTCCTCAAACAATGTGTTCATCTGCGCTGTGCCGTGTCGAAGTACAACTCACGTAGAGTTAATAATTCTGCCAATTACGACAATTGCAGATTTCAAACAGAGATGGCGACAAAGAGGAAAAACTGCGGACTGCAGCTTTAATGGGAAGCTGGAAAACACCAATGGAAATTTGTCTGAAAAACCCATTTGAAGAAAAAAGACGTTGGTACCTGAATGGCGAAAGTGCCGATTACAATGGAGCAGAAGATGGGATTTCTGAAAATGCCTTCAAACACGTTTCTCTCGCCGTGGATCTTGCGGGCGTTGATCTCGTTGAAGAGCTGCATCATGACGAAGGTGTTGAATATGATGGTGTAGTGCTCAGAGGGAGGAGAATGAAGCGGCGCGTGTCTGCCGCTGTCGATATCGAAGATCTGCTCACCTGGACACAACACAAGACACTATATATCTATATAATCCTATATGCACATCCTATAGGAACGTATATGCAATCATGTCGGAATTACTGCGATTACGAGATTCTGATTTGTAAGTTTAACTTCCTAGCAGAACTCTTAAAGGAATAGTTCACTTCAGCATGAAAATTCTGTCATCATTGTTGCAAACCTGTATGAATTTCTTGCTTCTGCTGAACACAAAAGAAGATGTTTTGAAGAATGTTAGGAACCAAACACTTGTTGGACCCCATTGACTATTTTTTTTCTAATTTTGAAGTCAATGGGGTCCATCAATCTTGTTGCCGAAATTCTTCAAAATATCTTGTTTTGTGTTAGAAACATTTTGAAGTGAACTAATCTTTTAACTCTTTCCCCGACCAACTTTAAAAAAAAAAAAAAAAAAATTGCCAGCCACCGGCAGCATTTTTGATCATTTTCACAAAAGTTTCATGGCCCCCACAATATTTTATTGGATGAATATCTGAACATACGATATATCAAAATAACAGAGCCACTGCTTTTAAAGAATCAAACGAAGAAAAAATCCTTCTAGCTTCATGGATTTTTTTCAACAAAATTTTATGTGGGTAAGTTTCATAAAAAAGCAACATTTTAAACAAAAAGCTAAGAAAATCAAGTGTTTTTTTTATCAAAGACTATGCTTTTATTAGAGATCGACCGATATTGTTTTTCTTTATATCTTTTGCCAATTATTTCCAGGTTTATGTGGCCGAGATCGCGTGGGTGACTGAATCGAGATGGCGATCTTTCACCGATTCCTTCACTAGTGCTGTGTTGAAAAAATCGATTCACCGATTCTGAATCGATTTTCATATTAATTTCTAAAGATCGATCCGTAGCTCAGAGAATCGATTTATTAATAGGCCATTTTCCCCGTGAACTTTAACTTGCCGCGAGTGATCCCTATGTGCGCATTGAAAGCTTTCGCTCAGCGCGCACATTGTTACGACAATGGACTTTGATTCATTAAACCGTTCATTCAACGAACACGTTCAAAAAAGCAGATTCATTAAAATATATGTAATGAAACAACTTCAAGGTGTTAATTATTTTTACCTTTGAGTTCCACTTAAGGCTCAGCTGAATGGGCAAATGGCATTGATTCAATGCGTGAGTCTCTGATTTTATTTCCTCGCGGTTTCCTCGTGCTGTGGGATGCTGATCAGCGCTGCTGCTGACGCGCATTTATGGTAAATACCCGTAACGTGAACGTTAAAAGGATGATTCGACAACTATTTCGCGTTCCTTTGACACGGCACGGCAAGCTTTTCGCTAATACATATGACTTCAAAGACAGACGCCGGTAATCGCACGCGCTCTGCCGGTCTCTTTCATTCACTGTCTGTGTGAAGCCTCTGTAGTAGGCTACACATCACCACGATAAACAGTCTCGTTATCGTTATGAACTAGTCTAACATTCAATACACATGCATGAAGTTCAAAACAAGAAGGGTATAGCCTTATAAAAAACGTTAATATCACGGTTCCTGCGGGGATTGTTCTTTACAACAAATATAGGCTACTAATTTGCAGTTGAATGTCTATAATAAATTATTACAGTACAGTAGTTATGCAACATATTGATACTATTATTATAATAGTATCAATATGTTGCATAACTACAGTCCTGTAATTCAGGTAACAGCTGGAAAAAATGCTTTTTTTTCAAAAACAAATATCTAAATCTCAAAGATCGGATCGGATCGGATCGAATAATGATAATCGATTCAAGATCTTGAGAATCGGAATCGAATCGATTCTTGAAATTTGAATCGAAACACAGCTCTATCCTTCACATGATCTGCAGATCGAGAACGCAACTTACCTGCAAACAGCAGCGTGAAGATGATGGTGAGCTGGTACACACCGTGGCCCAGTATGTTCTTGGTCATGGTACTGGAGATCAGGGGTTTGTTCCGGCCGTAGGGTTTCCTCATCAACAGAGACTCGGTGGGCGGTTCGGTGGCCAAAGCCAGAGATGCGAACGTGTCCATGATCAGGTTTACCCACAACATCTGCACTGCTTTCAGAGGAGAATCCTGAGAGAACAACAAACAATCTGCTTAAAACACGACGTGTAGAGCAATGAGCCATGCTGAACTGGGACAAATGTTATTTTCCAGACAGGGGTGTGTTTCCCGAGAGCATCTTTAGTCAACTATATAGTCGGTGTTTCCCGAAACCATCGTTGCAATGAACATTCGCAAACAGCATCGCAGAGTTGTGTGTTTGAGCAACAGATCTCGACCTGTGGTTAGAAGCAGAGTTTCCAGTTTGCATGACATGTGGACTCGATAAATCCTGATCTTGAGCAAATTCAGTGCAATCTATATCTTTTATTTAGAACACATACTGATGTCATTTATGTCTTTGAGTTCGTCAAGAGATTTAAAGTGTAGCGTGTGAAGAGTGCGCTTGTGTGAACGAGCTCTAGTGTGTAAGAACGAGTCTACGATTGAATCTGGAAATAAAGTGAAAAAGATTTCATGGTAACACTTTACAATACGGGTGCACTAATATGCATTAATTCATGCTTAACTAATGCACAGATAATCATGAGTTAATGTAGAACTCATGAAGAACTAAACCATTAATTAATGATTACTGCATCAGCAACTAATAAAGAGTCTATTTGATTAATAGATTAAGAAATACATGAATTGCTATTAATTCAATGTGTCATTGGGTATTAATTCCTTAACAACATATTTTATTAACTAATAGTGTAAATTAACGTGTTAATTGCCACAATTAGTCAAAGCTATGCACTTCAACTTACATTTGTCTGCTTTAATTAATCAATCGCTAATGATTTGCAAAGGTATCATTATGGTATGACTTTACTTGTTGAGGCACATCATTATTAACAAGTCATTTAGTAGTTGTAGTGATTTGCACATGAATTTGCACTAACAATGACGTAATTAATCATGTATTAATGCATATTAGTGTACCTGTCATATTATCTGGAAGTTGAAACACAAGGCTTTGTATATTGCTCATTCTTGTAATTAACATATTAATTAACATTATTAGTTAAAAAAATAGTTATTATGGAATTACACCATGGTCTGGGTGAATACTCGATTCTGATTGGCTGCAGGGTGTCCGTTAAAAAGTGATAGAGGACACCAAGTAAAGTAGTTCTGGTGAAACTGCCTGTTTACCATTCGAAATTAATAAATAAATGGCGCTGCCTACAACAGCTGTGAGTAACCATAGCAACAGGCAGTCACATGCTCTATCATCTGACGTTAGATATCATAGCCTAATACAACAATGAGCGACTTCGTGCTATTTCTTTTAACATTTATGGAGAATATGGCAACTTTGACGACTGGTATGCTGCTGGAGAAATAAAAAAAATGTAAATAAAACGGAGAAACGACCCAAAGAGATAACACCGAGAGAGAATCAAATAGAAGACGAAAAAGATGAGATCAACACGAAAAAAAAAAAAAAAATACGAAATGGGCTGTAATACACTCAGAGACTTTATTGTTCAGAAAGAAATGGACTCCAGCTTTAAAAATTACACCGCTGCTGCTCTGCTCCATTGAACTCTATTGGTAACGACGGAACTTGCGACCATAGTTGGCTAACGATGCTTTCGGGAAACGCACCCCTGGATGAGACCCTGCGGGAGTTTTACGCAGCTGTCCAGACAGCCAAGGCAGGAGGAGAGTAACGTTACAGCGTTTCAAGCCTAAGGAGCCTGAGGCAAATGACCCTCTCTTTGATCTGATTAATTTATTGCCCTCTATAGACGAATCCGACGAGCGTTCTTGTGTAGGCTGCCATCTTGTGGCGACGCCATTACTGAGCTGTCACATCGGCGGAGATAAGGTGATAACGCACCCTCGATGACAGCTACAGCCAGGCATACTTGTTGGGTTGATGATGTTGGACACTGGCCTCCAGTCACAGATGAAGGTACAAACGATCTTACAGATTATTTATGAAAATAGCTTGGCAAGCTAGCTAGGCTAACGTTTGCTACCGAATAAACTAAAAAAAGATCTGTCCATTTGGCAACAATAATAAAGAAATGAAATCAAATAAACAAATTCATGTTTTTCATTTGTGTCCATTATTTATCTCATTTTTACATTGCAACGGGCATGGGTAAGGTAACGTTACAGCTAGAAAGTATACACAATATCGACCAACTAGTGTTTTTAAACCATGGAAAGAGGTCAATATAACAGCAGGAGAACAATGATGTCACATAACGTTACATTTAGCTCAGGAAAGCCATTTAATGACCATAACATGTTAACTGAATAGAAAAAATAGCAAGAGAGGAGATTTTCCTGATCACTGTATCACATATTTATTATATTTTTTTACTTATGTCATTAAATAATTGTTATTATACGCGAATGTCCGCGTCTTGTACTTGCCCAGGAAATCTGTGTAAACCGTACGGCACCAGACAGGGGCAGTCGACCCGGGGTTTTCTCTTCAAAATTGAAATTTTACTGCCACCATTGAAACAATTTATAACGGAAACTGTTTACCCACTCGACATTATACAAGGGCTAACGTTGTAGCGTTAGTGACAGTCGTAAATCGCGGGCTATTTATTCCTGTGGACGCAAGTTGCAAATAAAACAATAGAAGGCAATGGCGCAACGCTACCCAGCAACAGCTCAGTAATGGCGCCCGCTTACTTCCGGTAGTTTCGCCGGATTCGTCTATAACGTTAAGCGCAAATCGCTGGAGCTCAGAACTATTTGTTTTTTTTATTGTTGTTTGATTAATTGTTTTATGTGTAATAAAAAAAAAACTATGCCTACCTTTGTGTTTCATGAAAAAAAAAAATGCATTTTTGAACCTAAAGGGTTCTACAAGCTGAGCGGACTATAAATATCTCCGGTTGCTAAATAAACCGTCAGGCAAGTTATTATTTCTAAAAACTAGATTTAGCCTAATTAAAATATAAACTAATATAAACAAATGTTTTATTTGGCAAGTGACCATGGTATAAGCACCATGGTATATATGGACTTCGGCGGAGGCTGGTTTACGCCTCGCCGTCGTCCATTAAAACCTGACAATGGACACCTCGTCGGGCATTAACCCTTTCTTAATCCACAGTTACATATTTAATTAATAACAAAAAAATGTATAAACTAATACATCAACCTTACAGACTCTTAATTAGTTCCTAATGTGGTAATCATTAATGAATAGCTTAGTTAATCATTAGTTACACATTAATTCAGTATTATCTGTGCATTAGTTAAGCATGAATTAATGCTTATTAGTGCACCCGTATTATAATGTATAATTTATAGCAAAACATTTAGCATTATTTCGATCTCAAATAGATTAATTTAAAGTAGTTACACATGCGTGACGTCATTAACCAACGTGGTTGATTTGTGCCAATATGGTTGCGGGAAACAGTCGTGACTAGCTAGGTGATTTCTTCAACGATGCATCGTACTATGATAGTCGTCAGTGTGTGTCATAATATTGGTTAAAGACTCTGAAACTGAGATCTTCCGCACGATTGAGTGTCCTTGTTCATCTAACACTCTCTGGACATTCATTTCTCATCAGGGTATCTTCACACAGTCTAGCCTCGTTCTCTTAGAAGTGCTGCATCATTTATTAGGTTAGCGATCCTCTAGGAAATTAAACAATGCTATTTTAGATCATAGGGATGAAGTCTTTGGCCTTGGCCTAGTAATCTAATATGGTTTCTTTGCCAGTGCCCTATGTCTCTCTGTAGTCTAATTTGAGATTTCATAGTAGGTCAGATCTATGGTCTTGTCAAAGGCGTCTCATATGTGTTAGCAGTGGTTTCAAAGTATCCACTGAAAGAAAATGCACAAAAGAAAATGAGAAAAAAAGAAAATTGAATAAAAAGAAAATGTAATGTTTCAAAGAAAATGCACAAAAGGATACACAAGCGAGTGTTGGTTGGTTACTCTGAGGTTGCATGCAAGACGCTTGATGGATTATTCATATCCGTAATACAAATAGTGCCGGATCAGTTATAAGACCGTTCAATAGTTTGAGGTCAGTAAGATTTTCGATGTTTTTGAACATCAAAGTAAAAACAGTGAAATATTACTACAATTCCAAACTGTTCAAAGCTGATTTCTATGTGAATATATAGTAAAGTGTGATTTTATTCCTGTAATTAAAGCTGAATTTTCAGTCTTCAGTGTCACATGATCCTTCAGAAATCCCTCTAATATGATGATTTGATGCTCAAGAAACATTTGTTTAATATCAGCGTTGAAAATAGTTCGTATTTTTTGGGAAACTGTGATTTATTACAATTTTGTCAGGAATCTTTGATGATGGAAATCATTTGTGATCAATTTAATGCGTGCTTCTAAAGAAAAAGAAAAAGAAAGAAATCGTACGGACCAAGCCGATCTCACGAGAATTCGTACGAATTTTACAAGGTGGCTAATTCGTAACAATTCGTACGAATTAGTACGTTTTTGCTAAATTGTACATATTTTACGAATTGGCCAATTCGTATGAATTCGTACGAATGACCTACTCCTGACCCCGCCCATCACGTGGGTTCGGACAAATCATACGAATTCGTACGAGTGAGGTCGTATGAATTAGTACGAATTAGCCACTTTTTAATCACTCGTACGAATTGGTCGTGAGATGGCGTAGTACGGACCCATGGTACTGACAAATCCAAACCTTTGAAGGGTAATATATGTGCTGAGGTTTAAAGGGTTAGTTCACCCAAAAATGAATGTCGTTCCAAGCCCGTAAGTCCTCCGTTCATCTTCGGAACACAGTTTAAGATATTTTAGATTTAGTCCGAGAGCTTTCTGTCCCTCCATTGGAAATGCATGTACCGTCCTTGGCCAGAAAGGTAATAAACGCATCATCAAAGTAGTCCATGTGACATCAGTGGGTTAATTAGAATGTATTGAAGCATCGAAAATACATTTTGGTCCAAAAATAACAAAAACTACGACTTTATTTAGTTTTGTTTTTTATAAAAATATAATTAAAAAAAAATTCAATCAAGGAAATTTCTCTGCCATTTCTTTCTTTTTGCTGTATTTGAAACGTACCGAACCATACCGTGACACAAGTGTATCGTATCGAACCGAACCGTGAAATTTGTGAACCGTTACACCCCTAGACAACTGTCATTAAGAGTAATTCACTCAGTTATGACATTTTTAATGCAAATACGACATTGTTTGAGATCATGATTCGTCATGACAACTTGACATTACCAAGACAACACGACCTGACATAAATATGTCATAAACGTGACATAGCAGATGAATTATCAAACTTAGCTTTATGGGTTAACATTACATTAAACTGTCATGCGGTTGGTTTTGACTCTGGCTGTCATGAGGCCATTATAACATTTTAATGACAAATTCAATTTGTATCTCTGTAGCTGAGGTCAAGAACAATATTCATGACAGTTATAACAGCCTCATGACAGCCAATGTCAAAACCAACCGCATGACAGTTTAATGTAATGTCAACCCATAAAGCTAAGAGGTTTCTTAAGTTTGATAATTCACCTGCTGTGTCATGTTTATGACAATTTTTTGTTGTCTTAGTAATGTCAAGGTGTCGACATCTCAAACAATGTCATATTTGCATTAAAAATGTCATAATTAAGCGAAAGACACTTAATGACAGTTGTCATAAACATGCATAAACCCTCCTTTGTATTCATGACATGTGTCCTGTAATGCTTATGAAGGTGTCATTAACCCTTCAAGTAAAACAAACTGAACAGCTGAAACAAACTTTGTTGTATTATTTTCCTGTTATCACTGTAAAGCTACTTTGAAACACTCTGTATATAAATAAAGGTGACTTGACTAGTCATCTAATATAAGCACACTCAGACCTGTGTGATACAGGCTCCGGTGAAGGCCACGATCACGGCCACAACGTTCACGGTGAGCTGGAACTGAAGGAACTTGGAGATGCTGTCGTAAACGTTACGTCCCCACATCACGGCCTTCACGATGCTGGAGAAGTTATCGTCAGTTAGGATGATGTCGGACGCCTCTTTGGCCACATCTGTGCCTGCGATTCCCTGCCGAGACACAAGCCACATTCATTCACTAATGTTACCATGACCAGGATATGCCAAACAATTACAAAACATTGCATTTCACAAAACCTGTCAAGAACATCTGCAGTCTTAAAAGTTAGTCATCTATTTTCTTTTCTAAGTCAGTTACCCTACATAAAAAGGAATAAGACATTAACTTTCCTTATTTAAATAGGAAAATTAATGCAACTGGCCCCAGGTCTTTAAGATTTGAATAAGAAAAAAAATAAGATTTTGGGATTTTTTTTTTTTTTTTTTTGTCTGCACATGAACCTTTTGGGGCTCCCATCATTTTATGGATTTAGTGTGTTTTGGGTTACGCTTTATTTTAAGGTGTCATTGTTACGGTGTATTATACATTTTTCCATATTAAATCTAGACATAGTAAACTTATTATCATTACCGAAATAATCAACCTCATTTCCAAAACTCAAGTTTCATTACCGCAACAGATGATTATTACATCTAAATTTAATTAATATAAAATTTGTAGTTTGATTTTAAATTTATGTACAGTATCTACATATTATGTTCTTTCAGGTTTGTCACATCATTTTGAAAATGTGTCAGGTTTCATTAAAATATATTAAAAAAAAGGTTGTAAATTGTGGAAGGTGTTGCGGTAATGAGAGAAATTAAACAAAAAAATTAAATAATGCTAATTTAAAAATAAATATTATTTCAGATTTCTAAGTAACTGTGCATGACTGTTAATAATCTGTTTTTAAAAATGTGAAATTTTATTTTATTTTCTAACAGTGTTGATGTTTTCACACTGTTGCGGTAATGAGATTTTTTAGGACTTGTTTTGGAAATTATGCTCAAAAAGGTCTTAAATTGTAAGTAAATGTTTTTAAATTAATATTCACAAATTCTCAAGACTTGGTTTCTAATGTCTGACTTGTTTTTTTGTTAATTCAAGCATTTTTTTAATTTACATGTTTGAAATTTTTAAAACCAAGATTTCGTGAGAATCACCCAATTATATTTAAGTACTGAGTAATATTAAGCAACTACATGTACTAACTCTAGGGTTAGGTTTTGGTTGAGGGTTAGTTGCATGTAATTATGTATAATTCACTGTTATTGCTATAGTAAATACATGTAACATAACATATAAGACATATAAGTCATATAAGTAACATATAAGTCAATTTTATGAACTAAACAGATTGTAAAAATACTTAATCACCCGGAAAAAAATGGAAAAACTCATTAAACATGAAACTATAAAGCAATAATTTGAGACATTCTCCTTTTATGGAACCTTTTTGGTGTAAAGTGTTCTTCAAAACTGAGTCTAGAACTAAACGGAAGTGATACTGAATAGATGAACAGCTAGCTACTGAAGCGAGATCAATCCTGATGTGGACAGTGTGTGATGACTGGGGCCTGTACCATGAAGCCGGTTTAGGTGCCTAGCCAGCTATGTTTCAGTTTAGTTTGCGCTTACCCTGGGTTTTAGGCACCATGAAGGTGGTTTGGCTTTTAGCAGTGTTCATCGCCATAGTAACTTACGCTCCACGGCTAACCTGGTCCGGGGCAGGTTATGTTCCAGGTAAGAGGTTGCAAACCGAACTTGGACCAATCAGCTGTGAGCAAAGTCACACATGTCTGATGCGATAAAGTCACTCCACCTTTTCTACTCCAAATTAAAGGTCACTACATAGCAAATTATTTTAAAGACAAAATCATCTGGCTTTTAGTAATGCTTATTTAGAATAATAAATTTGTATGATTTAGAAATTATTTATGTAATTATTATACCTTTAAACGATCTCACATGTAATTTCAGTTCTTCAATTCTTATTATACGCGGATTTTAAATGAATACATATATAAAGGTAATATAATTAATTATGCTTCAGAATCTATAAATGAAGCTATAAAATGACATATGAGCTTAAATGTTTAATTATCTAATATACCTTTATCAACTGTATAAACTAACTTCACAACTTTAGCACTGATATACAGTAACATGACTTTCTTTTAGTTGTCCTCTTTCATAGACAGCTATTTTTTTCTTGCTGTGTAAATGTTTAAATTTGTATTATTTGAATACTTTTATTTAATAAGTGAATTGCGAGAAGTAGCTCTCGCGAGAAATTCATTTCAATGAGTTTTGAATGAGTTTCACTGTTTCTCAGCATGTGATTGGCTGTTCGCTGTTGATGTCACACCTAAACTCCTAATCTCAGGATTAAAGCCTGAGTTGACAGAGAAAGTTGATGATCAGCATCATGGTACCAACAAAGCCTGGTTGGATTGGTTTGGTTTTGTCAACTCAAAACTAATCCTGCAACCCTGAGTTTGTTCAACTACTATCATGGTACAGGCCCCTGGTGTCTAGGTAAAAAGTAAAGATGTTTACACACACACACACACACTGTGTTAGTGATTTGTAAAGACTAGCCTGAGGACCTGTTCTCTCTTAACAGCAGCGGGTGTCAGTTTGATGAGCAGAATATGCTCTCTAAACTTATGGGAATAGAAATGGTAGTGCTGACAGAGGCTGTTTTACCTTATCGTCACTTTCCTAAAATAATTCAGGTTTCTCAGAAATCACAAAAAAAAACTGAACCAATAATTGAAGTCTCATTGTCTTTTGACTTAGGCAAAATAAAACAGCCTTAGTCCCACTCTTGACATAGGCCATTACACTAGAAATGCATGATCTGTTCAACTGACAATGACTTTTAACAGAGGTGGCCGGCATCATGAGGAGATGACCGTCAAAAAATGACTTCAGCAATTATTTTAGGAAGGTGATGTTATGCAAGTCAATTGAAAACAGGTGTACTGTAAAGCAATGGCTCCCACAAGGGGGCGCTCTGGACTTGGAGTGATTGTGAAAATGAGGACAGGCTGGTGTTTGAGCAGCTTGAGGAGAACGAGAGTCGTGTGTTTGACGAGTTCTCACCATGGCAAACCCGACGTCTGCCTTCTTCAGAGCCGGCCCGTCGTTTGTTCCATCGCCGGTGACAGCGACGACCTGCCGCTGATCCACCAGAGTGCTGTCAATAATACCTGACACAGAACACACACACACACACACAGATTACTCCAGAACATTTCTGCAACATTTGATCAGACAAAGCATTGCTTATATGACTAGTGCATTGTGCAATATCAAGCTAAATTATTTTTTACTAACATGAACTAACAATGCGCATTACATCCGTTACTGTATTTATCAATCTTTGTTAACGTTAGTTAATAAAAATACAGCTGTTCATTGTTTGTTCATGTTAGCTCACAACTAATGTTAACAAATACAACCTTTGATTTTAATAATGTATTAGTAAATGTCGAAATTAATATTAATAAATGCTGAAGAAGTATTGGTCATTCTGAGTTCATGTTAAAGGGATAGTTCACTTTGAAATTAATTTTTGGCATGTTTTAGTTTACCTCAAGGGCATTCGAGATGTAGGTGTCTTTGTTTCCTCGATAGTTTCAATTTTGATATTCTTAGGTCAAACCGTTCTTGTCTATCAGACATATAATGGAGGTCTATGGTCACCACCTCAAAGAGCATGCACAGAGAAGTCCAAATTAAACATGATTTAATGACTCGTGAATGTAAGTACACACTGATGGCCTAAGACACAAAACGAGCGGTTTGTGTGAGAAAACGAACAGTATTTATATCGTTTACCTCTTGTAACACAGCTACGTCCAACTGATCTGAGGGCGCGGGTGATCTCTCGCGCGTTTACGTCACTCATTGTTTACACAGAGATTTCGGAAGTGTCACATTTCACTGTGAAGATCTAAACATATTTAGATATACAGGAAATCGCGATGGATTTCATGTATAATGTATTTGATTTCGATATATCAACAGACAACGTTGATTTTATTTCGGCGCTTTCCGGCACTTGCGCAGCCCTGAAGTGCCCGCGGCCTCAGATCAGTTGGACGTGGCTGTGATTACAAGAGGTAAAAACGAAATAAATACTGTTCGTTTTCTCACACAAACCGCTCGTTTCGTGTCTTAGGCCATCGATGTGTACTTACATTTACGAGTCATTAAATCATGTTTAATTTGGACTTCTCTGCGCATGCTCTTTGAGGTGGTGACCATAGACATGCATTATATGACTGACAGACAAGAACGGTTTGACCTAAAAATATCAAAATTTAAACTACTGCAGAAACAAAGACACCTACATCTTAGGGTTACATCTAACCCTGCCCTAAAAGTGAACTATCCCTTTAACTAAGGTAGTTAACTAATGAACCTTATTATAAAGTGTTACCATATAATAAACAGCCAATATCCTAATGCTAATAAGAGACACGAGGTAATAGTGAAAATTGGACCCTAAGCTAAAGTGTTACCAAAATATAAAGTATTCATTATATAATTATTTAATCTGACATAAAATATAGGCTAATTCATATATTAATTTCTTCAGTAATTTCATTAATGTCTAAAAAAGATTCAACATCAGATGTTGCTACTTGCTACTCCTTTACTGGAATAAATGACATTAAACACTTCTAATGAACAGCCACATGTCGTCCGCATTAAAGTTATGCGATGTGAAGACATCATGGACAATCAAGCGATTATGCTTAGAAATGAAATCCACCGGTGATGTAATTACAACGCTGCATTTACTCACAGTATGTTAATTATCCTGTAACTTCAGCCTTGAAGTTCAGTCTTACGTAACCATCACAGATCTGAGTCCAGACCGCTTTACTAACACACTTGGGCTGTAAATGCCAATGTTCATGAAATCAAGTGGATTATTCATCTAAAAATGTCAGTTCTTGTTCATCAGAACCATTTTGTAATGATTGTAGATGACATGAGCATAATTGCATGAGCTTCATTAGAAAGTGGTTATAAAGTTTATGAGAGCGACATAGAACAAATAAGTTGTTTTTGTGTGATATTCAAGTTTCTCGATATACTTCCTCACAACTTTTAAAGAAAAACGCAAAGACAAAAACAGGGTCTGTACGTCCAGCCGGATCTCATTAATGCGTCTCTATTGCATGCATTGTATTTATCCCGCAATTTATATGCGAAAGTCTGTTTTTAAGTGCATATGATTTTTTTAGCATGCATGGTAATACGCACAACATGCACCCCATACCACTAATCCTATCCAAAGGGGATATACTCTCTCTTACTCTCTCTCTTTTTTGACTGTATCGATTAATTTGATAACTTTAAATTCGAGTCATTTTTTATTACATTTACAATGAATATACTGATAATGTGAGAAATGTTGAAGGTGTCTGAATACATTTTGGTTTGACTGTATGCACGTAAAAACAAATTTCCGTGTAGAAATCGCATGATAAATACAATATGTGCTATAGAGACGCGTTAATGAGAGCGGGTTGGTACGGCTCTGGGGTCTCATTTATAAAACTGTGCGTAGGATCCTTAATAAAGTGTACGTGCGCCCGAAAGCCAAAAATGGCGTACGCCAAAAAATATTCAGATTTATAAAACCGTGCGTACGCCAGAACCTGCGCAGAATTCACTTTATAAATCCCAGTCAGCCGAAGATTGTGCGCACACGCGTCTCCTCCCCGAAATAACCATATATGGAGCTTACAACGGCTAGTTTAAATATGCATATCCTCATCTGCAAATCATTTGCATGTGATTATTCATCCACGTGATACCATGTTAACGTACAAGATGTTAGGAAAATATGAAATACAGATGTGCCGTGTCACAATAAATTATTTTATTTTTTTCGTTGCCTATATCCTTGCCTTGTTTTTGAATGTATAAATCAAATATTGTCAAATACATCTCAGAGAAAGATCTTCTCAATCTTTTCCACTGGCCAAATAGTATTTTTAATGAATTTATATTTTTAATGTTAAGACATGGTTGTGCATTATTTGCATGGAATTATTTTCTCAGACAATCTGCTATTATGATTAGCAATTATCTGTAGATAAAACATTAAAACACTGCATGCCAGAGGGAAAGTGTTCAAAAGCATTGCATCCACAACAAATATATTTTTGTATTTATTGAATATATATATATATATATATTTGTAACTTCTCAGTAATGATTTCATGTAGTTTAAATGTTTAACTCCATTAATGAGAATGGCATATTTAATCTAAATGTTTATATCAGAAGTAAAACATAGTTTAAATCATTATTTCATTTATTTAAAGTGTTATTGAGAACGTGCGCTGTATTTATTAGCCTACTCATGAAGATATACGGTTCATCTGCAGTTAGATTATGCGCGTCAGTTTCACTAAACAGCCCAGTGCGCGTGCTGGCGCAGACACTTAAGAAGGGATGGATATTGGCTTCAAGTGATTCGCTTGGTGAGTGAAATTTTATTTGTAGGCTATTTTATTTTTGTAGTCTATAGATAGGCTATAATTTTCTTTAGATTTTCGGTCTAAAAGTGACCAAAAAGACATTTAACTACACCTCACCATCGGTGTCGCCAATTCCCTTTGTCTCCAGAATGTGCGTACGCACGGCTCAAAGTTTGCTTAATGGTGCGCACTTTCTCCCGTCAAGTTTGTTTTTTATAGATCACAACCTTTGCGTGGAAACTGGCGTACGTACGTTTCCAGCCCTGTTTTGTGCGTACGCACGCTTTATAAATGAGACCCCTGGACTGTTTGGTGCTCAGTTGCTCATGATCACTCACCTTTGACCAGTGTGTGTTTGTCCGTCGGTGAGGATCTGGCAAGCACTCGCAGTTTCGGCCAGACTTTATCAATGCGCTCCTGCTCGACCTGTGAGAGATAAAACACAGATCTGAGACAGACATCCATCATGACCCACCTGTCTAATGGGATACGTACAATAACCAGCCGTATGTAACTTTTAAACATTAAGCTTAAAGGGATACTTCAGGATTTACCATTAAGCTTCGTATTAGTAGAAAACCTGTAGTATTTTCAAATTACTATGCTTTCCACCCTCATATCCCCCTGAGATGAGAGATTTATGTATTTTTTGTCTCCTCCGCTAACGCAAAATTCATCATTTTGCGTCATCAGAGGATTTTTTGGCTAGAGGCTAAAGACTACAGTCAGTAGTAGGGTCTGTCTTCTCAACCCGCCCATAGAGGGTGGGATCTCACTTACAGAATGAACACATAGTGTCAGACATCTTTTTTTGGAAGCTAATGCCTAGTTCTAGGGCTGTAGTCAAGACCACCTTTGTCGAGTCCAAGACAAGTCCAAGACCAGGACTAGTCGAGTCCCGCTCGGCACAGTAGACAAGCCTTCGGCAAAAGCCAAATTCGGACGTTTCGGGTGATCTCGAAACACATTTTCAGCAGGGTCATCACGGAGACTCACTAGTAGCCTAGACTTGTTGTTTAACTACTGCGCTCTGTTACCGGTAGGTGTGGCCTCTTAGGGTAGCGAAGCAAGTGCATTCTGGGAGTTGTTGTCTTTCATCCACATAAGGCAAAAACACATTTTCTGGCTTTTCTCAGTCTAGAAAGCTCCAAATTCAAAAATAATTTCATATTTCTTCTACATAAATGACCCATTTTAAATACACATTCGTCTTTCCAGAGGTGAACTATCCCTTTAAACATTCACAGGGCTCCAGACTGCGACCAAATGGGCGCATTTTGCGACCAAAATTTGTCAGCGTGCGACTGAATTTTACGTACAGTCGCACATGTGCGACCAGTAAATTTGCCACACGTTAAACGCATGATAAGCGTGGAAGGGGCGCGTCAATGAATCCGTGACAGAATAGCGCGCATAAACATCACGGAGACGGAGACAAATATCGCAACCTGCTAACGTTATGTGTATCTGAGCAATAAGCGATCTATCGACTCGTTACCTAGCAGCGAATGCAAACAAAACGAAAGTGGAACTAAAATACGCAACTCATATAGGCTATGCTTCACGGACCGTTGGCGAATTTATTAGGTTGGACCAATAATAGATAGAGAAGCGCATAGCCGTTCTTATGGAGCGCCCTGAACAGTGACCGTAATAAAGCCCCGAACTTGCAGTCGCGGGCCGATCTCGATCACGCGACACTGTAGGAGATCCAGTGAAGACATCCACTGAATTCGCGTCAGAATTAATAACATCATCACTACGAGATCCAGTGAGAAACACTCCGATTCGGCGCAGATTTCTGTTATAAACCATATCAGACCAAACAGTGCTGACGTGGAAACCAGGAGAAACACTCATAGAAGGCTTTCAGTCCACAAATCAGCAACATTCACCATGGATTTAGGCTAATGTCTTATTTAAACACTTATTTAAAAAAAAAATACCATTGTAAACAGTAGGATGTTTATTGGCTTTCACTCCGAGTCCTTAATATACATGTTTTCACTTTTTTTAATTAATATTAAGACATTATAAATGATAATAACTAAAGTTAACTTCATCTAAATCCTAAATTAAGCTTAGTGGTTTATTGTCAGCCCCAGTGCAACCAGTTTTTTTTTTTTTTTTTTTTTTTTTTTTTTGTAGATCTCGGTGTAAGATCTCATTTGAGGCGGTGCTGCCCTCAAATTTGAGTCTGGAGCCCTATGAACTTAAAATAAAACAGCATATCATAATGTTAAGTCTATCTATTATTAAAGAATTTGTCAGTATTACAGTTATTTTGGGGAAATATTGATTAATTGCATTGCAAGCTGATTTAACGTGTGCCCCTAAATTTTCTGCTTGCGCTCCTAAAATTTTCAGTCAGGGGCAACAGTGCTCCTAGTAAAAAAAGTTAGTCTGGAGCCCTGATTCATCAAAGAAGTCACTGCATGTACATACAGCAAATGATTCCACACAGCGACTTTCATTCGTGTGTGGCTTGTTTGTTGGAATGGCCACCTATCGAATGTGTTCGACATCAATAACAGCAGTGCATTACTTGCAAATGCGACTAATGTAATCACAACATAATAAAAAAGCCCCATAAATTATCCAAGTTCTGGAACGCAACAGCACGGCCACAGATGCTCGGGATTCAATATACATTAAGCTCTCTCGACCGCATTTGTGCAGTGATGTTGATTAGCACAGTCATTTCAACTCGTTCTTTGGTGTTTTTCAGTGCAAAAAGCACGTCTATAGTAATGCACTTACCATAAGGCCAGAGTTGCTAAGGCTTTAAAAGCAGAAATGTGAATCTCACAGGCGTACCGTGATTCCTATAAGGTGCATTTAAGCACTGATTCACAAATGCATGAAAGACATGTTACTTTCCACAAAAAGTAACTAAGTAATGCAATTAGTTACTTTTGGGGGAGTACTGCCCCACAATCCATTGCAGTGGATTACTTTTGAAAGTAACTTTCCAGGCCATATCTCTCACAATTTGTGGAATTTCGTAAATACAGTACCTTCACCAAGTTTATTTTGAGGTTGAATTTAGACTTTGATTTCAAGTGTGACTATACTGTACTCTGTTGCTATTTATGATCACTATCATTTGTAATTCAAATTAATGCATGATTAATTGGTAAAAGATCGCAATCTCAATCACAATCTCATTCCTAGATGACAGTGATTTGGCTCTGTCTATTCAAATTTTGTCATGTACAATCACAGTAAACATTCAGATCTGAGTTGTGAGAGAGAGCCGTGATATGAAACAGCTTCGCAAACAGTCTTTTCAGTTTTTAGTTCAGATTTAAACACTGATGTCTACATTAGAGCAGTGGTTCTCAAACTTTTTCAGGAGGAGGCCCCCTTGTGTAGGGTGAATCCTTTTGGGGCCCCCCAAAAGAAAACACATATAAAGAAAACATCCTCAAATATACAATTTTAATAAAAAAAATAAAAAAATTTGATTTATATATAACATTTACCATAATTTATTCAGTCCTAGAAAAACGCAGAGTTTTTTGTGATTGTTGCAGGCAAAAATCGATTGATTACGCGGCCCGTTTTCTTTAAAAATGCGATGGAATATGCGGGATACTTATGCAATTTTATGCGATGAAATTGCAGGAATTTGCAAAAATTGCAGTTTGGTTTGGTTTGGTTTGCAATTTTGAACAGCAATCTATTTTTTCAGCAATCTTTTTTTCAGCAATCTTTTTTTCAGCAATCTTTTTTTTCACAGTCTGCTCTGTGGTCTGCCGTCACTATTTTCCATAAAGCCATGTACGAGTCGTCAAATTTACGCGGTTTCTTTTTTTTTCACGCTGGGCTCCTCTGTTGTGACCTTAGCCGAGACACTGCATCCTCTATCTAAAAACTTGGCCATTTTAAATAGTCTTGGCATTTATCAGCATGTTCATGTCGTTGTGTTCACTACTTGGCAACCTCAACGGTTTGGTGACGTTTCAGCCTAATATGATATGTATAATTGATAATATTTTAAAAATACATATTTAAAAAAAAAAACATCATAGTTCACATAGGAAAGTCCAAACTTACATACAGGTAAAATAATTTTTAAAAATAATTTCATATTGTAGAATTTCTTTGCGGCCCCCTTAGCACCATCTAGTGGCCCCCCAGGGGGCCGCGGCCCCCAGTTTGAGAACCGCTGCATTAGAGATCAAAATACAGTAAATCCACATTTGAAATAAAGACTCTTTTAATTACATCGTTTCACCAGTAGGTGGCAACAAGTGACTGTAAAAACTGTATTTGTCATTGAATCATTCATTCAAGAGATTAATAGAAAAACGCTGATTCGTCCAATAATGGAGTAAGTCATTGAATTATTCATTTAAACCAATTTTGTATTCAGTAATAATTCATTCAGATTCATTCAAGTGGAAATGTAAATTTTAGGGCTGTCAAACGATTAATCGGGATTAATCGCATTCAAAATAAAAGTTTGTGTTTACATAATATAGGTGGGTGAGTATATATGAGTACCTCTCCCTTCTCGTTCCTGATCCTCCTGTTGAACTCTTTCCCGTCGATACACAGAAAGTCTTCTCCGGGCTGGATGATGCCACATTTAATAGCGATCGCTCGTGCCGTATTGATGTTGTCACCTGTCACCATACGCACAGTGATTCCAGCACGCTGGCATTTCAGGATGGCGTCGGGCACCTGCGGGCACACGAGTGATCAGCGGGAATTAACTCGCTCCAGAGGAAAGGGTAAACCAGAACACCGCCGCAACACACAGGGTTCAGTCGGCTGTCCTGATACTGGCACCACTGAAACCAATGAGCGCTCATTAGGAGGAATTCAAAGATTTCTCAAGCACTAATTATGCAGCGCTAGATTCTCATGCAAAAATGATTCATCTGAAGGATTAAAGGGATAGTTCACCCAAAAACTCTGTCAGTAATTACTCTCCCTCATGTTGTTCCGACCCCGTAAGACTTTCGTTCATCTTCAGAAAATAAATTCAGATATTTTTGATTAAATCTGAGAGCTGTCTCACTCCTCCATAGGCTTCTGTGTGATTAAGATTTAGTAAAAACAATGTTAAAATAGTCTAAGTGACTACAGTGGCGCAATCTTAAAGCTACACTGTGTGATTTTTACCCCCCTCTAGCGGTGAAAAGGTATATGACCATCCAGTGAATATTAGTTTCTGTTCCTCTCAATTCCGATTTCGTTTTAACTCCTACGGTGGCCAATGTAGTCCAAGATTAACATGGCTTCCAGTTCGACCCCCTCCATGAGTGTTAACTACGCGAAAGGCGAAGCTTGAATTAACGGGTATGTCCCTCTTTGGCTAATGTACTTTCAAGATGGAGGGTCAACATGGCGACCGACATTAGAACCCCTTACCCGTATGTATTTTCAATGACATATTATACACTCGCGAGAATACTTTATTACTTGAACAAAGTAAATATACATTAATGAGCACATATATTTTTGAAAGAACTAAGTGTTTATAGCTAAGAATAAACTAAAAGAGTTACGCTGCCTTCACCCTGGCAGATGAAATCAGCTCCGTAATACGCAATATGTTCCCAACGGACGTCGTACTACACAGTGAAAAACGTCGGACGCGGGTAGAACAAAAATGGCGGAGAGATTAAAGTTTTATTCTGTCAGTTTTGTATGATCTCTCTGATGAGAGGGTTATGCTGCGTGAGGAAAGTTGCTGAGGACGTTGACATGTCAGGTCGGCTAAAAATGTGATATAGAGGTCAATAGTTTAATATCTACCTTCAATTTAATTGTATTAACTGCCCTTATAAACGTTAGAAAGTCATGAAAATAAAAAATGACATGACAACTTAACGTTATAAAATCATTATTTATTTTATTAAAAGTTAATAATTCGGGTTTGTTTATCAGTACCATAGCAACGCTCAACTTCCGCTGGAATTGTCGGATAGGAACCGTCCGTAGCTTTTCGCAAGAGTTCAAATTTTTGAACGCATGCGGATGACCAACGGACACGATTTTCTTCGCACCGCACTCGGTCGGACCCGTTTCGGACCCTTTCGCATGCGGTCTGCGAATCTCCATAGGAAATGAATGACTTCCGGTCGTTTCGCAGCCGCATCGGAGCTGATTTCAACTGCCAGTGTGAAGGCAGAGTTACACAGTAGGGCTGTCAATCTTCCTCTATAATACTATTCGAATTCCATTCCTTATTTTATGTAATATTCGAATAATATTCAAATATTAAATGCTCAAATTTATCCTATTAATCATATTTACGACATTACACATTCTTATGGATCGTCAATGCCACTTTAGCATGTGGTTGTTGTTACACGTTCGGCCCACTAGAGGGACATCTAACATTACTACAATAAACATTTAGGGGCTGTTTACACCTGGCCACTTCATGCGTTTTCTCAGATCGGATAGCTCTGATTTTAATCAAAACGATTCCATTTACACCTGGTCACATAAATGTGTTTTTGCAAAACAGATATAAATCCGATCTTCAATTCCCGCGCTATATACAGATGTAATGAAGTGCACGTCACCGAAAGCAACACATGATCATCGCCTAATTTCAAAATCAGCAAAGACAGCAATAAGAGAGAGCGGCAACAGCCCTGGTAATATCATTTCATTCCTTTTATTTTTAATGAAGATGGTAGTGTTAAGCGTCTGCGACTTACTTTCACTTTGATTTGCGATAGATTGCGGCGCGTTGGCTTGATGAAAAGGGGCTCAGATCTGAGGCGATGTGAGCGTCATATCGCGTCGGAAGTTCCGGGAGTCTCCCGCATATTGATGGCGTCTCCCTGATGGCCGCAAATTAGTTAAAATCTCCCGGAATCCGCGCATAACATACATAGCGCGCGGCGCGTGCATGGCAGAGATGGAGTGAACGAGACCTTGCGAATGTGCCACGCGAAAGCTATTCCCGCGCTCTCCTATTGTTAATAAGAAAGCGATAAGGGGCCGTTTACACCTGGTCACTTCGGAAGTATATATTCATTTTTAAATATATATAAAAGCAATATTCGAATAGTAACTTTAGCATTCGAATAGTATTGATTTTTTTTTAGTATTCGAATTATATTCAAATTTCAGAATTCGTTCCAACAGCCCTATTACACTGTGTAGCTTTAAGTTTATCAAGCGATGAGTATACTTTCTGTGTACAAAAAAACCCCGACTTCATTCAACTATTTGTGTTCTTCTGTGTGGGCCTCGAGTGAGTTCATGTAGTGTAATAGGGTTGTACGTCAAAACGTAGGCTGGTCGTGTGTGTGATGCTGGCCAATAGGTCTAACGTCCCCAGAAACGGTGTTACACTATGTGAACTCCCTCAGAGGCCCATAGAGAAGAAAACAAATAAACTTAAGGTTGATCCAATGTAGTCACTTTAACAACGTTTTTACCAACTTTCTGGGCAATTACAATAGAAGCCTATGAAGGAGTGAGACAGCTCTCAGATTAAATCAAAAATATCTTAATTTGTGTTCCGAAGATGAACAAAAGTCTTACAGGGTTGGAACAACATGAGGGAGACTGATCAGTGAGTTTTCATTTTGGGGGTGAACTAACCCTTTAAGTACCTAAAACCAGCCAACAGACCAGCCCAGACCAGCTCAGGGGTGCGTTTCCCGAAAGCATCTTTAGCCAACTATGGTGGTCTAGACACTACAGAGATAGATGATATCTGATTGACTAGACCTTGAAGTATTTCCGAGAACCGTGAAGATGAGCCGGTCCTGCTAAACTCATCAGGAGAAGAGGAAGAGCCTCATCAATTAAACACCACACCAGAGGAAGGTGACGTGGGAACTTTAGACATTTAACACTATTGGATTTGTTTACATATGCTTAGGTCGCGGCTGTTTATTTGGGAAAGGAGTGGCTCACGTGTCCCGTCAGGTAACAAAACGCCAAATCTGTGTCACCAACGTCAACGCAAACCCGTTCAATCCAGGACAACAGAGGATTCACTTTGCAGTGACCTTCATCGATGTTCCTTCATTCACACTGATATTCTGTGTTTCTGCTTTCTTTAGGAAGTCTTCAACAAACTGACAATTACTCTAGCGACAAAGAGCGAGAGCAAAGAAACAGCGGGATAAAAAGAAGAGGCTAAATAATGCATCAGTATAGATGCTTCTTCAGTCCCTGTGTGTGAAGATGAATGATCATTTGAGGACCAGGCCACTCTTAGGCCGTGTGTCCACCAAGGCGTTTTTCCACGCGCCTGGCGTTTGTTTTCAATTGTTTCCAATGGGAGCGCCGCGTTTTTTAAACGCCATGAGCGTGACGAGGCGCTGAGCGTTTTTTTCACGCTGAAGCGCCGAGCGCCCGGCGTTTTTTACTGGTCGCCGAGAGTTGAAAAATGTTCAACTTTGGAAAAAACGCAGCGCTCATCACTGTCAGTTCTTACCCAGCCGTCCAATCACAGTGGAGGAGGGGCGGGACTAAACCACACCGACCAACAGTCACAACGTTTAAACTGCTGCGGATATTCTGTATCATAGCAACGAAACGCCTCAACGGAAAAAACGCTGCGCTGCCAAAACGCTCTCAAGCGCCCAAAGCACGGCGTCTTCTGCAGAGCGTGTAGCGTTTTCAGCTGGCAAAAAACGCTTTGGTGGACACACGGCCTTACACAATATTAGCCTGGCAAGCCAGACCTACATCAAGATGTTAGGTCTAACTCACAATTGGCATACCTCAGTCCGAGGGGCGGGATAAATTGTTGTCTTTCAATATCCCTCTGAACGCAATAGGTTAGTGCTACAACCAAACAGTGCAATGAAAGGCTGTGGCTCAGTGAGTCTAATGTGTTTTCACACCAGCGGAGCTAGTTGATATTAAACTTTTTCCGTACCCAGTCATCAAAACTTCAAACATAGCTTCCTTTTTTAAAGGGATACTCCACTATTGTTGGAAATAGGCTCATTTTACCACTCCCCCAGAGTTAAACAGTTGAGTTTTACCGGTTTTGAATCCATTCAGCCGATTTTCTTTTTTTCCTACTATGGAAGTCAATCTAGATTTCTAGGCTAACAGAATATCACATCTGATGAAACATCTCTACCGATTCCCAATATTTTCCTGCAATCTCAAACCACATGCAGTAGACATTGCATTTAAACAGTGAACTTGGTGAAAAACCTTCAGTTTTCTAATTGATAGTTACTGTATACTCTAAAAACCAATGCTGGGTCGTTTCAAACTTTCAACCCATCTTTGGGTCAAATATTGAACAACCCAACCGTTGAGTTGTTTTAACCCAACCGTTGAGTTGTTTTTGTCCAAATTTGACTCAACAATTAATTGAAACCGAGGATTTTTTTAGTGTAAGGCATTTTTAGCGAGTAAAAGACTTTTAGTATAATTGTACAAGCGCCCATCTTCAGCTCAGGCTATTTTCTGTGAAATCTTTACTGATTTCTATAAAGTAAATGAAATGTAAGAATAAATTTGATTTTGTTAGTAAGATTTCTAGATAAACACTCACTGCACTGAAGCGACTTTGGTTTATGTAATTATCCAGAAATCCTTTTTTTTTTAAATCATGAGCATCAGATATGATCCTTCAGGCTTTTGAGGAAGTCATCATTGTATTACATTGCATTATTATATGTTTAAAACTACAGAGCTTTGATCATAAAACTAAGTATTTAAATATCATCTTACTAAAAGATATTGGAAGATATTGGGTGATGACTGATACTCATATGAATTTTGTGCAACTAGTCTGATCTCATTGATTTACATTATAAACCATCTCATTTTTTTTGCTATATTAATATCAGAATCTCCTCTGAATACATTTGAGCTGTTTTTTCCTCCATATTCTCACTATAGCATACTATATGAGGTATAAAAACCTGATGTACAAAATCTGATTCAATATGGGTTTTTCTTGTATATTTTCACTAAAGCTTCAATAAAAGTCTATTTAAAAAGACTACTATTTCATATCACAGGATTCCAGGGTTAAGATAGTGTGTACCATTTTGAAAATATATAGCTTTTCAAAATTAGTAAATGGTGAGATGAAAGTCACTTTACAGGTGTGTTCTCATGCATAAAATTGTAAATATTTTAAATAAAAACCATGACATGATCAAATATGAAGAAAGTTCTTTACCTCAGGTCTGACAGGATCCTCGATGCCAACAACACATATAGCGGTCAGGTCAGTCAGGATGTTGTTCTCGTCATCCCAGTTGGGCTCGGGGTCTCCAGAGAAGTCTCGATAGGCCACACAGATGGTTCTGAGTCCATCACACGCCATGGGTTCGATGATTTTCTTCACCATCTCATCCCTGTCCCTCGGCCTGAACACGCGCGTTTCTCCAACATCGTTCAGAATGAGAGAGCACCTGACCCAAATACACCGGAGTCACACGTGAAGCAAGTGACGTATCATTGTGTCCATAACCATTGGGTTATCAATATTTGACTCAACCATGGGTTGAAAGAAACAACCCAGCAATTTTTTAACTGTCCATCTTCAGCTTGTGCTTCACGTGTCTATTTTCTGTGAAATCTTTTCTGATTTTTATAAAGTAAATGTAAGAATAACTTCAATATAGTTAGTAATATTTCCAGATGAAAACCAACTTTGGATTACTTCATTATCCAGAAATATTCATTTTTTTTTAAATCATGAGCATCAAATATGAACAATCAGGCTTTTGAGGAAGGTTCATTTGTTGAAGAATCTGCACCAAATTGCACATCTCAATGATTCCAGGCACAGTAATTCAACATAATGACCTTCATTTGCTATCGAGACATTGAAATGCTTTTATGAAGATTGCAGATGGACATCAGAGAGCTGATGAAAGGCGCTCACTTTTTAAGGATTATTTCAGACGCTCCTTTGCTGTACATCCTGAAGTTTCCGTCGGGAAGCTTGATGACGGTGCTCATGGATTTCCTCGATGAGTTGAACGTGTAAACCTTGTAGAGTTTCTCCTCGGGGATCTGGTTGCGGACGGTCTGGTAGTCTCGCTTCAGGTCCAGAACCAGTCCCAGAAGGCCACACTCGGTTTTGTTGCCCACTTGTTTGGGAAGACCTCCCTCTTTATCTGCAGGCTGGAGCGATAGAAAGCCAGAGAGGATAGTTACACAAACTACATACTGCATTTAAGTCACGTCACATCAAATCAAGTCAAGTCACGTCACGTCACGTCCAGTAAAGTAAAGTCATGTATCATGTGATAATATTGCTGAATATTAAAGGAACTCCAGCGCAAAATGAACTTTTGGTCTAACTATACATTGGTACATAGTCAACCATTCTCTGAGATTTGTCACGTCAAAGTCATGTGACGTCACGTCACGTCATGGTCAAGTCAAGTCAGGTCACGTCAAGTAAAGTCATGTGACGTCAAGTCACGTCATGTCAAGTCAAGTCATGTAACGCCAAGTAAAGTCACGTCAAGTCAAGTCACGTCACGTCAAGTAAAGTCACGCCATGTCAAGTCAAGTCACGCCAAGTAAAGTCATGTCACGTCAAGTCATGCCAAGTAAAGACATGTCACGTCACGCCAAGTAAAGTCATGTCAAGTCAAGCCACGTCACGCCAAGTAAAGTCATGTCACGTCAAGTCACGCCAAGTAAAGTCACGTCATGCCAAGTAAAGTCATGTCACTTCAAGTCACACCAAGTAAAGTCACGTCAAGTCAAGTCAAGTAAAGTCATGTCACGTCACGTCAAGTAAAGTTATGTCACGTCACACCACGTAAAGTCATGTCACGTCAAGTTACACCAAGTAAAGTCATGTCACGTCAAGTCACGCCAAGTAAAGTCATGTCACGTCAAGTCACGGCAAGTAAAGTCATGTCACGTCATGCTAAGTAAAGTCATGTCACGTCACACCACGTAAAGTCATGTCACGTCAAGTCACGCCAAGTAAAATCATGTCACGTCATGCTAAGTAAAGTCATGTCACGTCAAGTCACGCCAAGTAAAGTCATGTCACGTAAAGTCACGGCAAGTAAAGTCATGTCACGCCAAGAAAAGTCACGTCACGTCATGTCAAGTCACGTCACGTCAAGTAAAGTCACGCCATGTCAAGTCAAGTCACGCCAAGTAAAGTCATGTCACGTCAAGTCATGCCAAGTAAAGACATGTCACGTCACGCCAAGTAAAGTCATGTCACGTCAAGTCATGCCAAGTAAAGACATGTCACGTCACGTCAAGTAAAGTCACGCCATGTCAAGTCAAGTCACGCCAAGTAAAGTCATGTCACGTCAAGTCATGCCAAGTAAAGACATGTCACGTCACGCCAAGTAAAGTCATGTCACGTCAAGTCATGCCAAGTAAAGACATGTCACGTCACGCCAAGTAAAGTCACGTCAAGTTAAGTCACGTCATGCCAAGTAAAGTCATGTCACTTCAAGTCACACCAAGTAAAGTCACGTCACGTCAAGTCAAGTAAAGTCATGTCACGTCACGTCAAGTAAAGTCATGTCACGTCACACCACGTAAAGTCATGTCACGTCAAGTCACACCAAGTAAAGTCAGGTCACGTCATGCTAAGTAAAGTCATGTCACGTCAAGTCACGCCAAGTAAAGTCATGTCACGTCAAGTCACGGCAAGTAAAGTCATGTCACGTCAAGTCACGTCACGCCAAGAAAAGTCTTGTCACGTCACGTCAAGTCACGCCACGTAAAGTCATGTCACGTCACGTCAAGTTCATATAGCACTTTTTACAACACAGAGTGTTTCTAAGCAGCTTTCCCAAGAAAACAGGAAAATAATGCAACAAAGTTTGTTTCCAGAAGAAAATTGCGTCAAAGTCCAGTTTAGGTAAGATCAGTGATGGTTCATTTCTGTTGTAAAAAGTTATTAATTTAGTTCATTTATATATACAGCCACTCTGGAGAAAACCGTGATGTCATCATCCAGCTCACTTCAGAATATTGCTGAACATTAAAGGACAACTCCAGCGCAAAATGAACCTTTGGTCTAATTACAAATTGGCACATAGTCAACCGTTCTCTGAGATTTGTTTTCACGACTATCGAATGTAAAGAGTTTAATCTCTAAAAACTGTTTAGCATATAATGCTATTAGGGGCATAGAGTAATGAAAATAAAAATCACTAGTTAATGCCACTAACAAGGCTCAAAACAGTCTCGAGCAGTCGTTCCACGAACGCCGAGCCAAGTTTTGGCTCGTTCACATCTCACCAGCTCACTTGGCTCAGCGTTCGTGGTTCGACTGCTCGAGACTGTTTTCCAAAGATGGCTCCTGCCTGTTTTCGTGAAGTGGACTGTCTTTATAAAATATCTTCTTATTAAACGGTCTGTACACTTACAAAGTTCTCAATGCTTCGTTTTGCATGTAGGGACCCTCATTATGCTACCGTGTTAGTGTTGGGCTATTTTGAGCCTTGTTAGTGGCATTAACTAGCGATTTTTATTTTCAGTACTCTATGCCCCACATACTAGCATTATAAGCTAAACAGTTTTTAGAGATAAAACTCTTTACATTCGATAATCATGAAAACAAATTAGACCAAAGGTTCATTTTTTGCCAGAGATGTCCTTTAAGAGTGTATTAAATTCTGTTCTATTAATGTTGAGGATCATTAAGGGTCGCATAACAGTTTCTCTGCAGTTCATCACAGCCGTATCAACAGCTTGGATGCCTCACAGAAGGAGAACAGGTGATCGTTTACTTTTTTTATTCAAATCTTACAGCATTTTGCACAGCAGCGCTATTAATTTACCTCAGTCATTCTGGGTTGGAGCCTTTACATTTTAGCTTTACTATATCTACACTATAAATATGCCTTGTAAAATGACATACAGTGAGCTCTAAAAGTGCTATTTTAACATCACCTGTGATATTTATAGGGCAACATTATGATTTGAAATGATTTGTTTCAGCCTTTTTGAATGGAAGCTCCCCAAACCGGAAGTGCCACCCATAATTCAAAACGCAGTAAGATCCTCAGGAATATGGTGGATAATATCTCATATTTGCTCACCTGGGTCATTCAAAACTGCTCATGCGTTTGATGCGGATTTCATAGCACCCCTTATTCCTCATAGCTGGCATTGAACGCTCTCCTGAACAGCTGTCCTCTCCCTGGTCAACACACACTCCTATGAACCACGACATATGGCAAAACATGCACTGGCAGCAAATACTTCCTCTTTGCGGCCCCATTCAGCTCCTGATCTCCACACGGGCCCTCGCTCTGCTCTCCTTCTCACCGCAGGGCCCTCGGTGTCTCCTAGACCTAGAAGGTCATTTTCATAGCACCTCTTTGATTTCCCAGCGTTCCCTACCCTGGCTGGCCATGAGGGGAGTTTAGGGCATGCCAAAACTGACTGGCTTAAAGGTATAGTTCACCCAAAAAAATAAAATTATCCAATGATTTATTCAACAGCAAGTCATCCTAGGATATAACATTTTTCTTTCAGACGAATACAATCAGAGTTCTGTTCAAACATGTCCTGGCTCTTCCAAGCTTTGTAATAATAGTGAATGGCTTCAAAGTGGAGGTCCATCAAAGTGCATCTATCCATCATAAAAATGGATCTATCCATGATAAAGTGCATCTATCCATGATAAAAGTGCATCTATCCATCATAAATTTATGGATAGAAATTTAAATTATTTATTTAAATGTATGCATTTATTCATCATAAAAGTGCATCTATCCATCATAAAAGTGCATTTATCCTCATAAAAGAGCATCTATCCATGATAAAATTGCATCTATACATCATAAAAGTGCATCTATCCATCATAAAAGTGCATCTATCCATCTTAAAAGTGCATCTGTCCATGATAAAAGTGTATCTATCATGATAAAAGCGCATCTACCCATCATAAAAGTACATCTGTCCATCATAAAAGCACATCTGTCCATCATGAAAGTGCATTTGTCCATGATAAAAGTGCATCTATCATCATAAAAGTACATCTGTCCATCATAAAAGTGCATCTATCATCATAAAAGCGCATCTACCCATCATAAAAGTACACCTGTCCATCAAAAAAGTGCATCTATCATGATAAAATGCATCAATCCATCATAAAAGTGCATCTATCCATCATAAAAGTGCATCTATCCATCATAAAAGCACATCTATCCATCATACAAGTACATCTGTCCATCATAAAAGTGCATCTGTTCATGATAAAAGTGCATCTATCCATCATAAAAGCGCATCTATCATCATAAAGTGCATCTATCCATCATAAAAGTCCATCTATCCATCATAAAAGTGCATCTATCCATCATACAAGTGCATCTATCCATCATACAAGTGCATCTATCCATCATGAAAGTGCATCTATCCATCATAAAAGTGCATCTATCCATCATAAAAGTTTAGCTATCCATCATAAAAGTGCATCTATCCATCATAAAAGTTTAGCTATCCATCATAAAAGTCCATCTATCCATCATAAAAGTTTAGCTATCCATCATAAAAGTGCATCTACCCATCATAAAATTGCATCTATCCATCATAAAAGTTTAGCTATCCATCATAAAATTGCATCTATCCATCATAAAAGGGAATCTATCTATCTAAAAGGGAATCTATCTATCTAAAAGGGCATCTATCCATCATAAAAGTGCATCTATCCATCATAAAGTGCATCTATCCATCATAAAAGTCCATCTATCCATCATAAAAGTCCATCTATCCATCATAAAAGTGCATCTATCCATCATACAAGTGCATCTATCCATCATAAAAGCGCATCTATCCATAATAAACGCGCATCTATCCATCATAAAAGCGCATCTATCCATAATAAACGCGCATCTATCCATCATAAAAGTCCATCTATCCATCATAAAAGTGCATCTGTCCATCATAAAAGCGCATCTATCCATCATAAAAGCACATCTATCCATCATAAAAGCACATCTATCCATCATACAAGTGCATCTGTCCATCATAAAAGCGCATCTATCCATCATAAAAGTGCATCTATCCATCATAAAAGCGCATCTATCCATCATAAAAGTGCATCTATCCATCATAAAAGCGCATCTATCCATCATACAAGTGCATCTGTCCATCATAAAGTGCTCCACACAGCTCTTTGGGGTTAAAGTGATGCGTTTGTGCAAGAAAAATATCCATATTTAAAACTTTATCAACTAAAATAACTAGCTTACGGCAGACGGCCAACGCAAGTCAAATGTTTAGGTGAACTATCCCTTTAAATGAATGAGTGGCAGGCCGAGTCATCATGGAGAGGCTTTGGCAGAGTCTCTAAACCACATGGAGCGGCTGCAGCCGGACAAACCACTTTGCCCAAAATGAGTCACAACTTATCAAACACAAGACAGCAGGATATTTCACCTTGTCATGGGCAAGAAGAAAAAAATGATCCCTATTCTCTTAATGAGTGATGAGTGTGTTTCGTCCCTATTCTCTAAATGAGTGATGGGTGTGTTTCGTCTCTATTCTCTTAATGAGTGATGAGTGTGTTGAGCCTCCATTCTCTTAATGAGTGATGGGTTAATGAGTGATTTTATGACATCACCGCGACATCACTTCTCATCACGTCTCCTGTCCAATCAAATGCTCTCTAGAAACTGAAGCTCCGCCCCCATGCTAAAAACACCACCTGGCCGAAGCGAGCATTGGCAGACACAGAGCAAAATGGGTTAAAGTTAAGATGTGTGTTCGGTTGCTCAAATGCTCACTTTACGTAAACTAAACGCTATTGGCTAATTGAAAAGGGAGAATTGAAAAACCTTTAAATATGTCCCGCCAGTACTTCCTATTTCAGTGGAAATTACGTCAACGCATCAAACAAAGCTGCGCGTTCCAGTTGGCCTTTAAGGTAATGGACCTGTTCCCAGATTCCCAGGGAGAAGCCGATTAAACACAACAGTTTAAATAAAACCCAAGCAACATGTAAACCCCAGACTACTTTGTGCTCAAACACACCTTTGATACAAGAAGGTCCAACTGCAACTGTCTTTGATGTAACTAAGAATCCAGAGTTTACAAAACACACAGTAGCCGGTGACCTAGAGAACAGTGCTGAAACACACACACACCACCACACACACATCTAACCTCCAATCAAGAATTGATAGGATCCCGGGAACATGACATCAGTGTCCGCCCTGACCTCTCCAATCACAGGGCCAGAAGGTCTGATGGAACATGTGGTGAAGAAACCCGAGCTCCGACTACCGGCTGAAGTATCAGTGTTCATGTTCGTCGCCTGTGCCGTGTGTCCTACTCACATTGCAGGATTCCACTAACTCTTCCGTAGTGCACGCAGGTGAGACATGCTACATACATTATGAATGGCAAATCTGTATCAAGTACAGGTAAAAGTTTCATTTAACATTGGAAAGCCGCTTCAGTTTAGGTGGGCAGCCATTCTGGAGTGTGTTTCCATAACGCAGTAACTCGCTGCTTCACTACTACAGTGGAATGCAACGTTGAAGAAATCATCTCGCTGGTCACGACTGTTTCCCTAACACAGTCTCAGTTATATGACATCTTGGGACGTCTTTTGACCAAACATCAACATCCGCCGTTTTAGGTTACCCTTTAACGTAAGTTACATGACGATCTTGGGACGTCATACAACTGACGCTTTACCTTTAACGTCAGTTAGGTGACGGGGTAGGTTTAGGGGTAGGTTTAGGTCTGGGGTAGGGTTAGGATCCGCTAACATCATCTAACCAACGTTAAAGGGTATCCTAAAATGGCGGATGTTGACGTATGGTCAAAAGACGTCTCAAGACATCAGTTATATCATCATCATCATCATTTATTGGAGGATAACCCCTTGAGATGGAACATCTCATTTTCGAGGGGGTCCTCAAGATAACACCAAACACTTACACACATACTAAAGCTCTTCCACACAACCAACCACCCCAACGTGTCCCACCTCTGTCCAAAGCATATCACATAAACAATATACTATGACATTAAGATATTACAGGAGAAAACCATAATTGACGAAACCACAAAAACAAACAAATATAACCTACATATACATACAAATACAAAAATACGTAAAATACGACGCAAATTGGTCGTTCAACCACGTTGACTAATGATGTCACGTACGTGTTGGAGTAATAAGTAAGGAATAATTGACGACAGGCCGCTGAATTATTAGAAAAATAATGCACACCCGAGGTGGTAATGCGGTCACGACGCGAAGCGAAGTGTGCATTATTTTTCTAATAATTCAACGGCCTGAAGTCAATTATTCCGCTTATACTACAGTTACCACACCTCAAAACATTGTTCAGATGATTCATATCAAGACGTTTGTCAAGTTTTTGGCATAAAACGCTCTTGTATGTAGGACTAATTTCTTACGCATCTAATCCCATGCCTCCGTTGCTAATTCCAAAACGTCATTTTAGAGTTAGTAACGGAGGTTTGAGCCACTGATAGCAGACTAATGTAATGATGGGGGACACACTTACAATTCGCTGAAATATTCGAAGACCGACTGTTTCCATCGACTGTAGAAGGTCTAACTAAACACCCACTGCAGACACAGACTGAACGCGCGTTTGGGCATGATCAGTCAGAAGTATCAAATTACATCCATAACTGGCCTTACAAATGCAAAGTGCAGTAACTACGCAAACCAAGAAACGGAGAAAAGGGCCTTTAAAGTTTTTATACCAGCCAGTCAGCATGTTATGGGTAGATTATGTGGTAATGCATCTCCGAAACGGGACATAATTTAACCCAGATATATTTTCACAAGACAGAATACATGTCATAAAGCCCATTACAAGTCTTAACTCATTTTTGACCAAGTTTAGGCATAATTTTTAATTCATATATGAACTCTTTCATGCTTAAGTTTAAAATATTCTGACTTTACTCCCCAGAGTGAGATTTATTTTAGAACGTTCCCCCTTAATGTTTCCATGGCAACGCGTCATATTTGACACGTGACACCATAGCCACAATAATGAATGACAGATGTGTATCGCTTTTATTTCGTTTTTCCTTTTTTATTTAAAATATTCACAGACTTGCTTACCATGTCATCAACTATCTGATATTCCGATTGTCAAAAATGTGTAAGTGAATGTGGTTGGTCGTTTAAAACCTTTATAAATAATCTTGATCTTGATCTATAACGTATGGAAGCTTGTTTCCGCCACTGAATAAAAAAATAAAATAAATAATTGTGACTTTTTATCTCACAATTCTGACTTTTTTTCTCACAATTGCGAGTTTATATCTCGCATTTCTGACTTTATTTCTCAGAATTGCGAGTTATAAAGTCAGGATTGCGAGATATAAAGTCAGAATTGCGAGATATAAAGTCAGAATTGCGAGTTATAAAGTCAGAATTGTGTGATATAAAGTCGCAATTCTGAGAAAAAAAGACAGAAGTGCGACTTTTTATCTCACAATTCTGACTTTTTTTCTCACAATTGCGAGTTTACATCTCGCAATTCTGACTTTCTAACACATAATTGCGAGTTTATGTCGAAATTCTGACATCTTTTCTCAGAATTGTGAGATATAAACTCGCAATTGCGACTCATCAGGCCAGTTTTGAGGGGAAAAAAATACTAGTTTAAATCTCACAATTCTGACATATCTCACAATTCTGATTTTATATCACGCAATTGCGACTTTATATCAAGCAATTCTGACTTTATATCTCACAATTCTGACTTTATAACTCGCAATTCTGACTTTATAACTCGCAATTCTGACTTTATAACACGCAATTGCGACTTTATATCTCGCAATTCTGTCTTTATAACTCGCAATTCTGACTTTATAACTCGCAATTCTGACTTTATATCTTACAATTCTGACTTTATAACTCGCAATTCTGACTTTATAACTCACAATTCTGACTTTATATCTTACAATTCTGACTTTATAACTCGCAATTCTGACTTTATAACTCGCAATTCTGACTTTATAACTCGCAATTCTGACTTTATATCTTACAATTCTGACTTTATAACTCGCAATTCTGACATTATAACTCGCAATTCTGACTTTATAACTCGCAATTCTGACTTTATAACACGCAATTGCGACTTTATATCTCGCAATTCTGTCTTTATAACTCGCAATTCTGACTTTATAACTCGCAATTCTGACTTTATAACTCGCAATTCTGACATTATAACTCGCAATTCTGACTTTATATCTCACAATTCTGACTTTATAACTCGCAATTCTGACTTTATAACTCGCAATTCTGACATTATAACTCGCAATTCTGACTTTATAACTCGCAATTCTGACTTTATAACACGCAATTGCGACTTTATATCTCGCAATTCTGACTTTATAACTCGCAATTCTGACTTTATAACTCGCAATTCTGACATTATAACTCGCAATTCTGACTTTATAACACGCAATTGCGACTTTATATCTCGCAATTCTGTCTTTATAACTCGCAATTCTGACTTTATAACTCGCAATTCTGACTTTATAACTCGCAATTCTGACTTTATATCACGCAATTGCGACTTTATATCTCGCAATTCTGTCTTTATAACTCGCAATTCTGACTTTTTAAGTCACAATTCTGACTTTATATCACGCAATTCTGACTTTATTTCTCGCAATTGCGATTTTATATCACGCAATTCTGACTTTATATCTCGCAATTCTGAGAAATAATGTCAGAATTGCGAGAAGTAAACTCGCAATTGTGAGAAAAAAAGTCAGAATTGTGAGATAAAAAGTCGGAATTACCTTTTATATTTTTCATTCTATGGCGGAAACAAGCTTCCATAATAACGTGAGATGGACGACACCACGTTTATTAGCGCCGCAGTTCATAGAGTCCTGTCAGTCATCATCAGTTTCTCCCGAAATATATTTAAAAAAGTGGCCGGTGAACTGTGAGAAGAATAAAGTAAACTTTATAGTCACTTCCACTATGTTTGTCTTATATGAATAACACACGTTGGCAAATTATATTTGAATAGATTGTTATTGCTGCTTCCACAGACATCCGAGTGTATTTTACAAACTCCAAATGTACTGTTTTACTAGTGCTTAAGTGAATTTCAATGTCTGAAACCTAAAATAAATATTATGAGGTTGAAACACTGCATAGTTTTGATATATGACAGCGCTGTCCGTCTCTGGCTTAGTGCCAACCAACGCGAATCTGGTAGTGATGTCACGTCACTGAACATTATACATCCCATATGGGACTGTACTGCTCAAAAGGTTAAACATTTCATTTGTAACCATGAATGCAAAAATGAAACTGAGGGGGCACAAATCAGATCTGAGGGGGCAATGCCCCCTTTTGCCCCCTCGTGGCGCCGGGCCTGGGCGTTCCCCACCTTGCTTTGTGTTCCTGCTCACATGTCTTGTCTGCAAAAACTGCTTCTAAATCTCTCATTATGCCATGCTGTTGGATTCAATCGTTTTCTCAACTATTTTTCTTTCAATAAGCACAGGTTTGATATTTGTTTTTGAAAACGGATTGATCGTAGACCTCATTAATCTGAACACATGCACCTGAGGTGAATAAGCACGAGCTCCGATCAATGAGGCCTATGATCAATCAGGTCTAAAAACTCATTCAAAACCTGAGAGAACACAAGCTGACAAGAAGATTGAATCCAATGCGTGATGATAATATAGCATAACGTCTCGGTTACAGATGTAACCCTCGTTCCCTGAGTAGGGAACGGATACGTTACGTCAAGGAGTGACGGAGAATGGGGGTTTCGCATAGAAAGCCAATCCTCTTCGAGTATTTAACAACGAGCCAATGGCGTGAAAATGCCATGGGTCTGCGGAATTTGCATAGCGTACTCCGCCCACCCATGTGGGTATAAAAGGAGGAAGCAAACGCACCGCAGTATGTCTTCGCTGAGGAGCCAAGACTGATCTCAGGCGTCACCCAGCGGTACAGCAGAAGTGGCAAGGAGACGTAACGTCTCCGTTCCCTACTCAGGGAACGAGGGTTACATCTGTAACCGAGACGTTCCCTTTCGTAGTCACTCCGAGTTACGTCAAGGAGTGACGGAGAATGGGGGTCTATGCCATCACGCCATCTTCCAGCTGTCTTCCAGTGCTCTGCGAAAGTCTAGACCTCTAACACAAAATTACACAAAGGTCCCACTTTGACACAGAATTACCAAGGTACACTGGGAAACATATCCCGGGAGGGACATGCTACCAGATGCCTACCGAAGGGAGGACTTACAAAACACATATGGCCACTGGGGCTGCATATGGAGAATACTGGAGCGCCAACCGCAGGTGGCAATTAGCTCCAGGGGTGGCAGATGGCTTGCCAAGGGAAGACACATGCTCAGAGAGACTTACAGTGGATAATACACATGAGACAGTTACCAAAGGGGAACCGTGCACATGGAGGCACTTAGCCGGCACCAGAGCAAGCGCAGTGGTGCCCGCATCATAAGTGCTGGAGGACTCAGGGCTTCAAAGAAGGACAACTGAGGAAATATCGCACTTATCCAATCTGAGGAGTGGAGTGGCGAGCAAGCGAAGACACTCAAGCGGTTCCAGCACTAGCGGAGGCGAGTACGTGAGAGGAAACCGGCTCGATTCGCAAATTATAAAATCTTGCGAAGGTGTTAGGTGTCGCCCAGCCTGCAGCTCTGCAGATGTCTGTTAGCGAGGCGCCATGCGCTAAAGCCCAAGAGGAAGCCACACTCCGAGTGGAGTGGGCTGTCACACCAAGGGGGCACGGTCGACCTTGCTGCTGGTAAGACAAAACAATGGCGTCCACTAACCAGTGAGACAGCCGCTGTTTTGAGAGAGCCCTTCCCTTCTGGCTCCCCCCATAACAAACAAAGAGCTGATCTGAGGTCCTGAAACACCGCGTTCTGTCAACGTAGGTGCGGAGTGCACGCACCGGACAGAGCAGTGCCAAGGCTGGGTCTGCCTCCTCCAGGGGCAGCGCTTGCAAGGTCACCACCTGATCCCGGAAGGGAGTTGTGGGAACCTTGGGCACGTAACCGGGCCGGGGTCTCAGAACAACGTGAGAGTAAGCCGGCCCGAACTCTAGGCACGCTTCGTCAACGGAGAATGCGTGCAGGTCCCCTACCCTCTTGATGGAGGCCAATGCAACCAGGAGAGCTGTCTTCATAGACAGGAACTTAAACTCAACCGATTGCAAAGGCTCAAAGGGAGGCCTCTGCAGAGCATTTAACACTACCGAGAGGTCCCAAGAGGGCACGAGGGGAGGACGAGACGGATTTAGCCTCCTCGCTCCCTTCAGGAACCTGATGACCAGGTCGTGCTTCCCAACGGACTTACCTTCAACTGCATCATGAGAGGCGGAAATAGCCGCAACGTAAACTTTGAGGGTGGAGGGCGACAGCCTACGCTCCAACCCGTCCTGCAGGAAGGAAAGCACAACACCGATCGAGCATCTCCTGGGGTCTTCTCGACGAGAAGAGCACCAGTTGACGAAGAGGTTCCACTTCAACGCATACAGGTGTCTAGTAGACGACGCTCTGGCGGAAGTGATGGTTGCTGCCACCGCAGGTGGTAGCGAACTCAAACCTGCCTCGTGCCGTCCAGGAGCCACACATGTAGCCTCCAAAGATCGGGACGAGGGTGCCACAGGGTGCCCCGTCTCTGAGTGAGCAGATCTTGTCTCAGAGGAATAGTCCAAGGAGGTGCTGTCGCGAGGAGCATGAGTTCGGAGAACCACGTCTTGGTGGGCCAATAAGGGGCTACCAGCAGGACCTGCTCCTCGTCCTCCTTGATCTTGCACAACACCCGTGCAAGGAGGCTCACTGGGGGAAACGCATACTTGCGTGGGCCCCGCGGCCAGCTGTGCGCCAGCGCATCTGTCCCGAGCGTGCCCTCGGACAGGGAATAAAACTGGACGCAGTGGGAAGAGTCCCGGGAGGCAAACAGATCTATCTGAGCTTCCCCGAACTGGTCCCAGATCAGCTGGACCGTCTGGGGATGGAGTCGCCATTCGCCGGAGACAGGGCGGATCCGTGACAGCTCGTCGGCTGCCAGGTTCCGGGCTCCAGGAATGTACACAGCACGAAGGGACCTCAGGTGCTTCTGACTCCATAATAGGAGGTGGCGAGCGAGCTGCGACATCCGACGTGAGCGTAGACCCCCCTGGTGGTTGATGTACGCTACTGTAGCGGTATTGTCTGAGCGGACAAGCACGTGTTGACCCCTGAGCAGTGCTCGAAAGCGGTGCAGGGCCAGGCGTACTGCCAGCAGCTCGAGGCAATTGATGTGCATGAGGCGCTGGGGTCCTGTCCAGGAACCCGCGGCTGCATGCCCATTGCACATGGCACCCCAACCCGTGGTAGATGCATCCGTGGAGACAACGAGATGCCTGGAAACTCGCTGGAGAGGGACACCTGCCCGAAGAAAGCTGAGGTTCAACCACGGAAAGAAGGTTCGGCGGCACGCTGGAGTTACTGGAACCCGGAGCGAGCCACGATGCCATGCCCACCTCGGGACTCGATCGCGAAGCCAGAGCTGAAGCGGTCTCATATGAAGCAATCCGAGTGGCGTAGCCGCGGCTGCGGATGCCATATGCCCCAGGAGCCTCTGAAAGAGTTTCAGTGGAACCGCACTCTTGCCGTCGAACTGTCGAAGACAAGTCAGCAGTGAGTGTGCGCGCTCGCTCGTAAGCTGCGCGGACATGGCGACCGAGTCTATCTCCATGCCAAGAAAAGAGATCCTCTGCACGGGGCAAAGTTTGCTCTTCTCCCGGTTGACCCGAAGGCCCAGACGGGCTAAATGCTGAAGCACTAGATCTCTGTGTTCGCAAACCTGTTCTCGAGAGTGAGCCAAAATTAGCCAATCGTCGAGATAGTTCAGGATGCGAACCCCGTGTTCGCGAAGGGGAACAAGGGCTGCCTCGGCGATCTTCGTGAAGACGCGAGGGGACAGAGCTAACCCGAACGGGAGAACCGTGTACTGATATGCCTGGCCTTCGAAAGCGAACCGAAGAAACGGTCTGTGTCGAGGCAATATGGAGACATGAAAGTACGCATCCTTCAGGTCGATCGCTGCAAACCAATCCTGATGTCGAACACATTCGAAAATGCGTTTGGCCGTGAGCATTTTGAACGGCATTCGATGCAGAGTGCGGTTCAAAACGCGCAGGTCGAGGATCGGTCGTAACCCACCGGTCTTCTTGGGGACAATGAAGTAGGGGCTGTAAAAACCGGACTTCACCTCGGCTGGAGGGACCGTCTCGATTGCACCCTTCGCCAGCAGGGTCGCAATCTCCGCTCTCAAAACCGGGGCATTGCCACCGATTATAGTGGAGCGAACTCCCCTGAAACGGGGAGGAGATCGTGCGAACTGAATCGCGTAGCCGAATCTGATCGTTCTGATGACCCAGCGGGACAGACCGGGGAGCTCGAGCCAAGCTCCGAGGAACCGAACCAGCGGGGTCATACGAGCCACAGACGTCCCCCCGGAGGGGCAGCGGGGCGGAGTGACTGGCATGCGCACGGGAGATACCACATGCGGGTGCGTAGTCGAGCTCCGCTCCCCGACAGAAGAGACCAGGGAAGGACCAGCGTTCCACGGGGGTCTGTTCTGCCGGGGGTCTGACGACAGAGGGGGAGAGGAGCGGTGCGGTCCGGGGACAACTTACGCTCCTCTCCGCGCCCTCAGAGACAGAGAGGAATGAGCGGGGCGACACTCTGGAGCATCGTGCGCGCTCATCCCGGTCTGTGTGCTCAGTGATAGTGTCAAGTCTTTCTTTAACCAACTCAGGGTGCTGCCCACCCGTGGGTGAGCAGCGGGGAGCGGAGAACAAAAGATTCTCCCCCGGCCCTCCACCGGGGGAAGGAGGGGGCCTGCTACCTCCTCCTGGGAAAAACTCGAAACCATCACTGAGCAGCCCGTCTCAGGAACGCCGCTTAGCCCGGCGTTTAGCGGGGGGCGGGGCCTGAGGGGGCTGTGACGTTCCTCTGCGACCGCCTCTACGGCGCGACCCAGGTGGAGGCTGCTGCTGGGGTCGCTCCGGAGGGAGGGGAGCCGCAGTGGAACGTCTTCGGCGGCGAGCAGGCTGAGGCGGCTGCGGCGACGGCTGGGTGGAGGCAGCAGCTGGCCGTCGGGGCAGGATATGTTTAATCGCCTCTGTCTGCTTCTGGGCAGTCGAGAACTGCTGGGCAAAGTCCTCGACCGCACCGCCGAAAAGGCCAGCCTGGGAAAGGGGGGCGTCGAGCAGACGGGTCCGCTCAGCGTCCCGCACTTCCGCCAGGTTGAGCCAAAGATGACGCTCCTGGACCACACTAGTGGCCATCACCTGACCAAGGGAACGAGCCGCCACTTTAGTCGCCCGGAGAGCGAGGTCGGTGGCCGCTCGCAGTTCATTGAACGACCCTTGATCAGTCCCGCCCTCGTGCATATCTCTGAGCAGTTTGGCTTGGAAAACCTGCAAAGTGCTCATCGCATGCAGAGCGGCGGCCGCCCGCCCCGCCGCGCTATAGGATCGCGCCGCCATAGACGACGAGAACCTACAGGCTTTGGAGGGATGCTTGGGTGGCCCCCGGGAGGAGGCGCTCTGCGGACACAGTTGCATCGCAACAGAGCGCTCCACCGGAGGCACCCCAGCATACCCACGCGCAGCTGCGCCGTCGAGGGGAGGAAAGGAGGGGGAAGCTGACGGACGAACGCGGGAAGACAAAGGAGCTTGCCACGTCTTCGTCAGTTCCGCATGCAGCTCGGGGAAGAATGGTATTGGGGTCGGCTGTGGCTTTGCAGCGGCGGCTTTGCCCAAAAACCATTCGTCCATCCGTGAGTGATCGGGGTGGGCCGGAGGATTCCAATCCAACCCGATACTCACGGCGGCCCGAGACAGCATAGCCGTCATCTCGGGATCCGAGACGGGCGGCGCTGGCACTCCCGAGGGAGGCAGCGCCGCCACATCTTCAGACCCCGAAGAATCCAGCTCGCCTTGTGATGCCGCGATCGACATCGCATCTTCCTCTGGAGCGCCGAACGAAACAGACGGTACCTGCGAACAGGCAGACGTCTGCACCGTTTCGGCGCTCGCTGGCTGCAACACTGTTGCGGTGGGTGGGACCCGAGGAGCTAGCGTCGGGGGTTTGTTCCACACCGTCACCGTCAGATCACCCTGGCCGCGAGCCGAAGAGCTTCCCCGGGTAGAGGAAGCTGAACGGGTAGCGGGGGCGGGGACTCTCACAGTAAGATCATTGAGTCTTGATCTAAGTGTTGAGATGGTCATGTTACCACAATGGGCACATGACTCATCCACGAACGCTGCTTTAGCATGACGAAGACCCAGACATACAAAGCAGCGATCGTGCCCATCAGAGGAGGACAGATATCGACCGCACCCAGAAGAACACGGGCGAACCATCTTTAAAAAGACGTGCCACGTGCAGCTCTTTCAAAGGAGAGGAAATTCACTCTTTCAGCGCCGAGGCGACCAGGGAGAAGCGCAAAGTCTGGCAGACCACTGCACAGATCGCAGGCAATGCAGAATCTCGCTGGGTACCGCCGTCACACCAACACTGAAGAGGACGCTCGTCTCGAAGAGGCTTAGTGATATGGCTTGTGGAGAGAAGAATGCTCTTGGCTCCGAAGCGAAAACATACTGCGGTGCGTTTGCTTCCTCCTTTTATACCCACATGGGTGGGCGGAGTACGCTATGCAAATTCCGCAGACCCATGGCATTTTCACGCCATTGGCTCGTTGTTAAATACTCGAAGAGGATTGGCTTTCTATGCGAAACCCCCATTCTCCGTCACTCCTTGAAGTAACTCGGAGTGACTACGAAAGGGAACAAAAGATTTACAAGCAATTCAAAAACCTGGACGTTATTGATTTGAAACACCAAATTGGGAAAATGGTTTTCAGCACTGCAAGGGTTAATAAACGATTTTCCATCAAGATGAGTTGGGAAGGACTTTGAAAAGTTTCTGAAGCAGCTCTCGAGTTTCGGGTGAGGGAAAGTTCATGCATTAATTACATAATGTAGCAGTAAAGCAAGGTATCTTGCTGGATCTCTCCAGGGATGAAGAGTTCTGCTCATTTCAGTCTACGTTAAAACAAGATGTCTGGAATGATATGCTTATCTGTGTATGGTTATGAGAGCTCTCAGTGCGGGTCTCGCGGGACGGGTTCAGTGCGCTGTGCTAGTCTGCTAAGAGGAGGCGTTCGCTAGGCCCGTTTCAGCTCATCGGCTTCTTAAAGCAAGATCAGGGACAGATCTGATTCCAGCTCACAGAACCAAGAGTTGTGACTTTTGTCTTTTTTTCATAACTCGTTGTCTCAACCATTTCCTTGCAGACTGTTCTTTTATAGAAATCAAGCCTACCTGGCGCTCCAAAATACACAGCGACTATTCTGCAGCGTTCCTGACTTTCAGAGAACACTTATGGAAACACACACATGAAAAGGCAAACACAGAGTCCTAACTCCAATAAACTAGGATATCATCTCTGTGTAAATATGATACACTTTCGGTAGCACTTTTCAATAAGGTTCATTAGTTAGTTAACATGAACTAACAATGAATAATACTTCAGCATCTATTAATATTAATTTCAACATTTACTCATATGTGATGCGATCTGGGAAAACCCACCACATGGTGAAATTTGACATTTTACAGGTTTTGGGAGCATATTAAAGCTGGGTTCAAGCCCTGTCCAAATCTGTTTTTATTTATTTTATCGTTTGTCTGTACCAAAAGTTATGGTTATATGAAGCTTTAATTAACGGTCACGTCCTGTAAGCGGGACGACTGGAGCTCCCTTTTTTATTGCCTTTTTTTTTTCATATCACATATGTTAGTAATCATCATAGATTAGGTCTCAAGCTTACGAATTCAAAATTCAACCTGTGAAAACCATCTTGAAATTGGACGACTGAGAGGCGAGAACGGTCGACTAGGTGCCAATGTGTTATTAGAGTTCTCCTTTAACTAATTCTGTAACAAATGTGGCTCATTGTTAGATGAGCCTTATTGTAAAGTGTTGTTTGCACTTTTGCTGCTATTGAGGGTAAGGTTAGGGGCAGGTGTGGTGGTATGGGTAGGTTTAAGGGTAGGTTAAAGTATAAGGGATAGCTGTGTAATTACAGATGTAATTACATAAATTAGTTACAGCTGTAATTACATGCTGGTATTTTTAAAATATAAGTACAATGTAAAACCATGTATGTATACAATAAGTCCATTGTATCAAATCATTCATTTCAATGTAAGTACATAGTACTTAAAGCCACTTAATATAGACCATTTCAAAAGATGTAAACAACACTGGTCCAGAAGCACTTCCTGTTTCAGTTTGTAACTGTTTTCTTTATTTCACATGTAAAGAAAACTTTTTAAAGATGTTTGTTTAACTTTTGATTCAGTTTTAAATGTTCTGTTGGTTTTATTTTATCCCAGCTTTTATGTCGTGTTAAAAAACTGAAACAGGAAGTGCTTCTGGGCCGGTGTTGTTTACATCTTTTGAAATGGTCTATAAAGTGGGACCTAACTTTCTAAATATAAAAGAATAGAATAGTCCACACCACAAATATAATTATAATTACACAGATAAACAATATCGCTGGAATCATTTTCAGAACAGCTGATGAATGATAAAAACATTGACAGCCAATCAGAATCTGACATGCTTTAAAGAGCTCAGGCATTTTAAGCGGCAGACGGCTTATAATAAACAGAACTATATATCATTTATGCTAATATAGTTATCGTTAAGGTTATCTTTATAGTTTATCACTATAGTTCCTTGTTGTGGACTCTTATTTTGAAATGTATTTTCTGTTCTCCTTATATTATTACTTCTCTCTCCATTTTTAGTTTTTGTTTGCCTTTGTCTTGTTTATTACCATAACCAGTTTCAGGTGGGCTTTGTTACCTGATTGTTTTCTTGTGTATAAATTCCCCAGTGTTTCAGTTTTGGTTTGTCGGCTGTTGTCTTTGCGCGTTGTGTGAAGCTAGGAACGTTTATTGTGTTTCATGTTCCTGGTTTTGACACTCTAATTGGATTATCTTTGTCTGGATTCATACCTCTATGTGAACAGGCTTTTAGAGAGTTTGACTGACGTGAGGGTGATGTTTCATATATTTCTGCTGACGTTGTGCTAGCTTGTGGTGTAATGTATTACACTGCCTGGCCAAAAAGAAAGCCGCCATTTGCAGAGTCTATAGAGTCTTAAGAGTCCAAAAATGAATACAACTCTTGATGGAAATAAATGTTGCATAAGGATGTCGAAACAATGACATGACGAATGCACACTGTAATCTAGTAAAAACTAAATGCTAAAAGTGTGCTAAAGGCTATAAACAATAAAGTCTATTATTTGCAAAGCAGTTGTAGCTGAAATAACACTGGTTTTAGCGGTTTTTAGGTTTGATTTCTTACCAGTATTTTAGTAGTGTAGGCGCTGTTGAGGGCTATAGCATTGACCAGTATCTCCAGGGTTTTGGCTGGGATGGAGCTGGGTTCTGGTATCGTCTTGTAATGGAAATCCCCCACAAAGCATTGCACTGCTGTCATGCGGTTGGTGGTCAGCGTCCCAGTCTTGTCTGAGCAGATCGCCGTGGCATTGCCCATGGTCTCGCAAGCGTCCAGATGGCGGACCAAATTGTTATCCTTCATCATTTTCTATCAGCGCAGACAAAAGTATTAGTCATATTTATAGAAAACCAGCTAATATAACATGTCGTGCTAGAGTACGTTCCTAAAAACTGTGAAGCACTGTCCACTATGCCTACTCGAAAAATTTAAATATCATGCAAAAGTACATCTATTTCAGAAGAACAATAACTTTTCACAATATTCTAATTTTGAATTTGGGGTTTTCTGATTAATGCTGATTATTGGCTGATTAATAGGTGATACTTGACATATAATGAAAAAAAGAAAAAAAAAAACAAACAGTGAGATGGATGCAAGAATGTGAACAGGATATACTCTGAATCAGTGTTTCTTTCTTCAATGGAAAAGAAATGAAGGTTTTTGAGGAAAATATTCCAAGATTTTTCTCCATATAGTCACATCATTCAACGATGTCATGTGAGTTTCAGTGCAGCTTCAAAGTCTCGACACGATCCAAGCCGAGGAATAAGAGTCTTATCTAGATAAACCACTGGACATTTTATTACAAAATAAACATTTACATACTCCTTTTAACCACAAATGCTCGTACATTATGTGATCGCGTTGAAAGGTCAAGCGAGACGTGGGCGGAAGTGCAAACCTAGTGTTTACAAAGCCAACGTGCAAAGACTAAGTCAAACTGAATTTACAGGCTACATCAGGTTACAGCGTTACCTTTCCAACGTAATTACATAATGTGTGGCGCATCAGTGTTAGTGCAAGATGAGCATTTGTGGTTAAAAGTATATCCGCTTGTTTGTTTAGATAAGACATCGGCAGGGATTGTGTCGAGACTTTGAAGCTCACGTCTGGACCTTCGACCCATTGGACCCCGTTGAAGCCACTATGGAGAACATTCTAGAACATTTTCCTCAAAAACCTTCATTTCTTTTCGACTGAAGAAAGAAAGACATGAACATCTTGAACGACGTGGGGTTGAGTAAATGATCAGGACATTTGAACTCTGGAGTGAACTACTCCTATGAGCTAGAACTAAACAGAGTGTATTCGTCACGTACCTTCACAGAGTAGGCCAGAGAAATGGTAACAGCAAGCGGAAGGCCTTCGGGAACCGCGACCACCAGGACAGTTACACCAATAATAAAGAATTTGACAAAATACTGAATGTAGATTGGAGTGCACTCCGGCAGCCACGGCCTCTTCTGAAGCACAAAGTTATCGATTGCGAAGTAAAGCACCAGGATGATGACTGTAATGGCAGACATTACCAAACCTGAGGGCCAGACCACAATAAACACGGCATTAGAGCTCCAGTGCGAAGGTAAAACACCAAACCTGTAGAGTCCTAAGCCTCCAAACACCCGAAAAACACGCAGCACCTGCTTTGCCGATTTGCACAGCCAGCTTTGTTAGTTTTCCTTGCAGAACGGATTTCTCTTTCTTGGAGACGTTGGCTTTCTTCTTCTCCTTTTCATCGGTTTCTCCTCCCTCTGCGCTCTTCAAGGGCTGCATCTCCATCGCAGCAGCGCCATCTTGCTTTTTCACTGTAAAGACCACAGAAAACACGAGTTGGTAATGGGCCTTTGCTCACTACTAATGCTGGACCTCGTCGTGACGGAATCATTAAATAAGAATAAACACAATTTGAACTCTACTGTTGGGTTTTGTATGTTTGGTTGTATATAAATAGTAACTCATAAACAAAACGTGACTCTGGACCACAAAAAAAGTCACGAGTCGCACGGGTCTATCTGCGGCAATAGCCAACAATACATTGTAATGGTACCATTTAAAATTTATCAAATTTGTCAAATTTATCGATTTTTCTTTCATGCCAAAAATCATTAGGATATGAAGTACATATCATGTTCAATGAAGATATTACATAACATAAATGCACAACTTTAAAGGCGAATTTCTCAATGTTGCACCCTCAGAGTTTTAAATAGTCATATCACAGAAGTGGCTTTTTGTAGATTTTCTTTATGGATCCATATATCCAGAGAGACCTTGCGTGTATGCCTCATGAAGCGCATGTAAGACAGAGAGCATCCTGATTGGCCGATTGATAAAAATCGAGAATCGAATTGAACTGTGACCTTAGAATCGAAAAAAGTAATCGAATCGAGATATTGGAGAATCGTGACACCCCTACTAGCAATGCTAATGTTATGCTATCTGCCTATTTCTCTCTATCTATCCATCCATCCATCTATCTGTATCTAGTCTATCTAGTCTATCTATGTATTTATCTATTTATCTATGATTTGCGCTATCTGAATACTCTCGTCTACTCTCTAGTCACTCTCAATCCTCTCAAGGCGGGCTTTGGTAAATTCTCTCCCCAAGGTGATGTAATGCAATGCATTGTGGGGGAAAGACGAATCTTTGCAAACCGCAGTAAGATAGTACCTACTTTTTCGTATTATATTCCGTTTTGTGATAACCAACAACATAAAATACAATGGATAACAGTTGTTGTTTATTACCAACAAGCAAATTGCACAAATTCGTTGAATTTGAACTGAATCAACCCTGCAACACGGCCTTTAAACTTTTTTTTTTGTCTTTTGTCTTTTGTCTGAAACACAGGCGAAATCTTCAGGAAATCATTTATCAATCTAGGGATTGGAGACAAGTACTGGTTCTTATCCAGAACTGGTTTTATAAAAATTAAAACTAAAATAAAATAAATAACAAAAATAATAATGAACAAATAAATAAAATGATGTAAATTTTGTATGCACTACCTCTACCTTTGAGATACTTTTATTGAATTGTTGTGTGCTTTTTGAGGCTTGAACGCCTCATTCATTATAACTGAATGGAAATGAGCAACCAGCACATTATTCAAAATATCATCTTTCGTGTTCAGCAGAAGAAAGAAAGCCATTCAGTTTTGAAACGGCACAAGAGATGACATGGAATGATTCATTGCTTATTTTTACTTTTGGGTGAACTTTTTCTTTGACGCAGTTTTACACTTAATGCATCTTGTGCAGTGTTTGCCCCATTTTACAGCTTTATAAACCAGTATTACCTCCACCATGTAACACAAAACAAAAGATGTCTAAATCCATTGATACAGTGCCCCGAGTTCATAGTCAGTTACTCGTACTACATACATTTTATGCATACTGTTTTTAATACACTGATATGTGCATTGTAGAATTGAAAAACATTCAACCTTTTGCATATATTCAACTTTAAGACCTGCACATGAAAACTTGATGGGCGTTCAATACCGAACACACAACGCCTAAGCCAGACTCTATCCTGTGAACAAAACTTAAACGCAAAGTATTTATTAATACAAGTTAAGTCATTTGCAGAATATGAAGCCAAATATATAGATGAGATACATCTCTTTTGTCAATATCTGAATAAAACTTTCACTATTACTTGAAACGAATGGAAACCTCTGGATGTTTTCGTCGGCAAAAGCGTAAGTAACCCCGTTACACTACATGTGAAATACACACTTGATCATTAGAGTGATTGGAGAGTCGGACGAGGACAGGAACCCTGACACACACATGAGAAGCAGAACAAACAGACGAGCTGACATCTGAACCGGCGCGAACGGAGGAATAAAATCATGGTGAGCGCTCAAACCAGCGGTAAAGTGAAAGCAGGTTACCTTTGGTCTGGTTGTTCTCCATATTTCCATCCTGCATTTTACCTAAGATGAAGGCATCCACACACACACACACACACAGGACAAAAACAACAGAAAGCAGATGATAAAACATTCATCACATGGACATTACAGTGAAATCAAATTAAAAAAGGAAGACAGAGAATGAGTAATTATCAACATCATTGTGAGTCACATACATAACACAGAATTGTTTTATAATGAAGTTTTGAAGTGTATTATGGCTTTATATCAGATGCAGCATAAGCTACCATCCACACATAGATGCTGACTAGCGTGTTTAGCTGCACTGTGTTGATATATGAAGTATATGTGTGTTTGTTTTAACAAAAATGGATGTTCTGTTGTGTGTTTTCATGTCATTTTGACTAGAGTGCCATGGAATATCTAATATGTATACATCGTTTAACACTCGTTTTATCTTGGTTTGTCACTATGGTTTGTCATAAAAGGAAGAATTGGGAAGTAGTCATTCAGAAGATATTCCATGGAGGAGAAATGGAAGAGAAATACTCAACACAATGAAGGACAAGAGAAACAGCACGACTCTACTGGACATGCGGGAAGAAGAACTGCTACAGAACAGCCATGCAACACATCGGGGGAACGGGAATAGCCAAAACATTCAAAACGGATTTATCCCATCACGTGCAGCTACAGAAGGTATTTTTAGTGTGGGAACGTTTGTCTGAAACACAGGCGAAATGTTCAGGAAATAATCTAAAACTCCATTAAATAAATAAATAATACAATATAAAAATAAATGTATTTAAATAAAAAAATATTTATTATTCGAAAAATGTATATTCCTAAAGGATAAAATAAAAATATATATATTTTTAAATGAATTTTATTTTATTAATATATATATATATATATATATGTGTGTGTATTTTTTAATTAACAAGTTAACATACCAAAAGCAAATAAATTTCCTATCCATTATTTGCATTTATTGTATTGCGGAATTTATCTTGACTCAACAAGTTCGAAATACAACCTTTTACTAATTGATGTGTGTGTGCACTGTAAAAATGAATATGCTTTATCTAATCAAAAAAAATTGTGGCAACAGGTTACAAGCAATAATATTAATTAAATTTAACAAATTAGAATTGAGTAATAATTAATCAAATTAATTCCTTAAAAGTTAACCATTTAAAATGAGTAAAACTTACAACAACAACCAAAAAAACATAAATTGAAGTCACCATTATGGTGATCGGTGTTTGTTTTAGGCCCCGTTTACACGAGAACGCTCGCGGGTGAAAACGTAAAAATATTTTATCGGATGTGCCTTTCGTTTACACGGCGACGGCGTTTTTTTGAGGCTTAAAAACGCAAAAAGTGAAACCACCCTCCAGAGTGGAACTCTTAAAAATGCTCCTCCGCCGCGTTCCCGTGTAAACGGTAAAAACGCAAAAGTCTGCTTGATAGTGAAGGTTGTACGCAGGCGCGTGGACTTGGTGTTGTTGTAGTATGCACTCCTAGCCGCCTGAAGTGCATACTACATTGAATTTCACACACTTTTGCGTCACCATTTGCACGCGGATTTCCCCCACAAAACGCTCGTCTAAACGCAGAATAAAAAGTGATGACGCAACGCCACGCCACTTTTGGTTTTCTCTTCAGTATTTCTGTGTAAACATAGCCTTAAAATTACGGTTTTCTCCTTCCGTGATTCTGCTTGTTAACATCGGGTTTCTTCGATGTTAGCAATATAAAATAAAGAGTTCTTAATTAATCTTTGATGTCTGTCAGTGAGATATTTTTGGAATATTATTTGGTGTAAACTTTACTCAGTTTAAATGGTTCAGTTTTAAAGAATAATTTGATTAATTATTACTCAATTCGAATTTGTTAAATTTAATGAATAATATTGCTTGTAATCTGTTGCCACAATTCTATTGATTAGATAAGGCATATTCATTTTTACAGTGAGTGTGTTGGAATATTTATACAGTGAAGTGTAATTTATTCCTGTTGATCAAAGATGAATTTTCTCCAGTCTTCAGTGTCAAAAGATCCTTCGGAAATCACTCTAATATGATGATTTGATGCTCAAGAAACATTTATGATTATTATCAGTGTTGAAAATAGTTGTGCAGCAACTATTTGTATCAAATTTGCTTGTATCATAAATTGTATTCCAACACACCAAAGACACTACACAACAAGTCAGGGTTTTCTTTCCGAATTGTAAATCTACCCACTAAAACTCCATCAGTTGCAATGCAATACTTAATGCTTAAGTTCCAGTTATAATCACGTGGCCAATTTCAACCAATGGGACGATCCATATTGTGAATCTGCTGTTGGCATACGTAGAAATAAAGGAAATATAAGGGTAGAGGAGGGAAGAGAACAATAGAGGAGTTAGCGATCAGAGGGTTCATGCACTGAGAGGACAGGAGAGGGAGATCAGTGCCTTGTCCAAATACCCACACTTGCGGTCTTTGCTCTTGAACACTCGTCTACTTGCATGACGTATTTCCTCTATTCGACCCAAGTGTACCCAAGTAGGCGAAAAGACTGCAAGTCTGTGTAGATTACTCGATGGGACACACTTATAGTCTTGCAAAAACTGCAAGTGTTGACAGAGCTATTATTTATTATATTTTCAATACTTCTAACTATCACATCCAAAATAAAAGTTTGTGTTTACGTAATATATGGTGTGTGTAGTGTGTATAACTATTTTGTATATATAAATACACACATACGCATGTAGATATTTAAGAAATATTTGCATACTCTATATATATTTATACATAATTAATATTATATATAAATATAAATTAGGGCTGCACACACTTAGAGTCTTGTAAAAACTGCAAGTGTTTACAGAGCTTTTATTTATTATATTTTCAATACTTCTAACTAGGGCTGGGCAACGATTAATCGCGATTAATCGCATCCAAAATAAAAGTTTGTGTTTACATAATATATGTGGGTGCACTGTGTGTAATTATTTTATATATATATATATAAATACACATACATGCTTGTGTATATTTAAGAAATATTTTCATGAATATACTGTATAGAGATTTATATATAATTCATATTATATACAAACATAAATATTTTATATATAAATAATATTTTTTTCTTAAATATACATGCATGTATGTGTATTTATATATATATATATATAATAATTACACACAGTGCACCCACATATATTATGTAAACACAAACTTTTATTTTGGATGCGATTAATCGCGATTAATCGTTTGACAGCCCTAATATAAATATTTGATATATTAAGACCACATTTTTCTTAAATATATACATCCATGTGTGTGTATTCATATATACAAAAATAATTATACATACTACGCACACACATATTATGTAAACACAAACTTTTATTTTGGATGCGATTAATTGCGATTAATCGTCGTCCAGCCCTACTTCTAACAGAATTTTATCTAACAGAAGACACACATTTATTATGGTGCTTCTAATTAAGTGATAAAAACAGTTGCAAATGTTGTACGAAATAGGCCTACACATTCCATAATCATCTTTGCACCAATAAAATGTGCAACACTATGATTTTACAACAAAAATATATGTACTTGTTCATTTAAATTACAAAAATAAACATGTCGCGATTCCGGGGCACTTCGGCGAGTTCCTGAACATATTGCATGATGGGATACGGGTAACCTCAAGTCCACTTAGATAGTGTGGGTTTAGTGTGCATTAAGGGCACTTTGGCATTTTGAAGACATGGAACAGTCTTACGCACTTACTCACTGTCAAGCGCGCTCCCAAGTGGCCAAGACCGCAAGTGTGGGTATTCGGACAAGGCAATAGACAACTGGAGAAGGAGAGGCGGAGCCAGTGAGTGACGGACAGCGAAGGCCTGCTCAACCTACCATTGACTAGGCTGGTATTACCAGGGGCATTTGCGCTTGCCGCACCATCGGTAGCTATAGTCGCGATGGGGTGTGAGGAGGGATGCGAGCAGTCTAGCCGTAATAATGAACAAAAGTAGCATGGTTATCACCATTAGTACTCTCTCAATTCACTGCTGTCAACAGAAAGGTGACTTTGAAAGAATGACATCGATGGGAAAAAACACTGCAACATAAGACAGGTTACACATAATATGGCAGACAAAAAGTCGAGGCACAAAACTACACGATGATCAATGGCACAACTCTAGAGTTCCGATTGCTATTTACACGACCAATCACGGGTGATTCAAAAAAGAAATAAAACAACCAAATTAAAAGCATGCTTAAAAAAAATCAAACCCAAGTACTTCAAATACAACAGTAGGGTGTCAGATTACGAGGCTACGAAACCGTGATCAATCTGATTTCATCAATCTATCCGCCCTTGAGGGAATCCCCCGTCCATCACAACCTCCCGATCGTCATCTAAGCGGGGTCATGGGTGAAATGCATTTCTTTGAATACTTAAAAAGAGCTTCTTTTTAAGTGAAAGATCACGGTTGCTAAAGCAGGGTTTCGGGAGGGAAGAGCAGGTTTAGTGGGGTAATAAATGAGTGTGTCCTCGGGTACAGAGATGTATACTGTACCTGCCAGCTGATGGCCGTCCTCCAGAGCCTGACCTGTGGCGGTTTGCAGAATAACAAACACATAAGCCTTATGCTGACAAACAGCACATGCTCCCTAACCAGAAAAAGCACTTGAAGTAGCCACTGTGTGCTCGCGAAAAAAAACAGTGGCACGTTCTACCCATAAGCAGTCTCTCACTGAGGAAAAAAGAGCTGCTCGTTTTGATTAAGACTCTATTTGCCGATCGGCATGTGAGTGATTGACAGGGTGCTGCTGGAGTCCAATCGTAACAGCACACGATTCGAGATATCAAACCCGTGGAATGAGTTACGCATCGCACTTTAAAGGGGTCATGAACTGAGAAATAACTGACATTTAAAAGGTCATCATACTATAAGAATAATTTGTAGGTTCCAGATCTAAAAACTTCCTTGTTAGTCCAAGAACAGTTTTTATATAAGACCAACGCAACTTTGGCCCCGCCCACTGGCGAGTTAGTGAGGCGACGAGCGATACAGGATCACTGACTGGACTAAAAATAATATTACCATCCATAGGATCCTACTGTTAGGAATGTGGTTATTTTATTTATTTTCAACCGTGTGAATGTCTCAGTTGAGCACCATTTGTTTGTTCACTGTCGATTATTTGGCAAATCAGTCGCAATTTCGGCGCAGGCTTTGAAAATAGACTTTTATGACATGGACTCGACAATAATGCATGTAGCATTTAGGGCCGTCAACTTTAGTCGTTTAGTCGACTAATCGGTCGATGCCGTCTTGGTCGACTGACATTCTTATTGGTCGACCAGTTACATTTTTGTTTTTAACAATAAAAAGAATTTTTCAATGATTTACTCCTTGATATTTATTCCTTTATAAGCAGTTATTTATTGCTGTATTCTAAATATAATTAGCCTATGTTTTGTCCCCAACTTTAAAATGCTTTAATTTAGGCTATTTTTGTAACTGCGCCACAGTTTAGCGCACACACATAATACACTCGGGAACCGCACCTGTGGCCGGCTGCGCTGCTGCTCGCGCTCGGTAAGGGATGCTGTATTCGTTCAGTTAGAACGCTGCATGTTTTGGCTTTAGTCGACAAAATGTCAGGGAAATCTAAATCTTTTGTCTGGCTGCATTTTAAAACAAAGACGACAAGACTGTGGAGGGAGGTGACCTCGTTGCTCCATTATGAGCGCGCAAGTCGCGCGCCTACGTTTGAAATCGAACTTCAGCGCGCAAAAGACGTGAGGAGCCTTTTAACGACTATATCATGCGGACTCAATAGATTGTGTTTTCTTAATATGTTTTCGCTTTTTATTTGTACACTTGACGCATTTGAAAATAGCCTAAATAATGCAACAAAACAAAAATAAACCTATACGCGGTCCTACAGCATATTATTAGGATTGTTTTTTTTAGGCTATTTGGGTTTTTGTGTGTTTTTTTAAAACGCCTTGATCGTCAGGACGAAAGTTAACCCGTAGCTTTGAAAGTAAAGAAGAATATAAAGCCTGTATAAACAAGAGCTTTTGTTAGGATTTTTCATTATGTGGCAGAGAGTAGTTATATTTTTTGGAGCGTGTGGTGTGGTCAGGTGCGCGATCGTGACTTTTACTATAGACCTAGGACAGAGCTCCTTACTTTTTGCAGTTAAAAAATCACTTAATTTTCAAAGAATTGTATTATTATTACAGTTTTATTTATTTGTGATGTTTTTTCGTTGTAGTTTTATAAATGCTCAATGACAATTGTTTAAAAAATATTCAATCAAAACATCAGGTTTTTTTTTTTTTTTAGTCGACTAATCGTTGCGCAGGACAAGACTTTGGTCGACTAAGGATTTCTTTGGTTGACTACAGCCCTAGTAGCATTAGCATCATGGAGTCCATGAAATCATGAGTGATTTGCCTAAGAATTGACGGTGAAAAAAAAAACAAATAATGCTCAACTGAGCCATTCACAGCAACATTCTAATGCCTGATCTGTGACCAGTGATTTCTTAATATGTAATGATTCATGTACAGTCAGGTGATTTTTGTCTATGTGCCGGTAAATTAAAACAGTGAGTAAATTAAACAGTAAAAACAGTAAATTAAAACTAAATATAATACTATAGCTCTGAATATAATGCTATAATCAACACGTTCACGATTAACCTTGAGAGTTGTAATAGTAAAAACGTGCTAAAAGTTATCAAGAGAGTTCCACATGTGATACTTAGAGATGTTAGCCAATCACAGTAGTGGGCGTTTACACTGAAGTCTCACAGCCAATCACAGCAGTGGGCATTTACACTGAAGTCTCACAGCCAATCACAGAAGTGGGCGTTTACACTGAATTCTCACAGCCAATCACAGTAGTGGGCGTTTACACTAAAGTCTCACAGCCAATCACATCACTGGGCGTTTACACTGAAGTCTCACAGTCAATCACAGAAGTGGCCCAAGTGGGTGTTTAAACTGAAGTCTCACAGCCAATCACAGCAGTGGGTGTTTACACTGAATTCTCACAGCCAATCACACCAGTGGGCGTTTACACTGAAGTCTCACAGCAGACATGCCCCATCAAACAGAGTGTTCAAAACAGAGGCTTAAATCAGGGTAGGAAAATGCCTTTTATTTCTAATTCATAACCATTTTTAATGTGAAAGCCAGGAAACATTATAAAAAAAAAAAAAAAAAAAGATAAGGCAGTTCATGACCCCTTTAATACTATTTGTTCAAACCATGAAATACGAGCAATAGAAAATACACGACTGGGCAGAAGTTTGGGGAAAAATCATAATTATTCCAAACTATTCTGATAGTTTTGCTAAAACAGGGAGAGTTTTGTCGATTATAAACTGGGTTTTCAATTTAAGTATGCGTTATAATGTTCTTTTCCCCCAGTGTACTGTTTGTGTGAGGTTTTCAAAATCTGCTGATATAAGAAAAGGGTTTATGCAATAATAACAACTTTAACAGGCAGGAATGAATGTTGATCCCCGTACAGAAGTGTTGGTGTAATGCAGCTCTGCTGAAGTTCTATCAGGCTGAGCTTTAGTTACGCACCTTTCTTCTCTTTTTTCTCCTCCTCCTCTCCGCCAGCACCGAGTAAAGTGAAGATGATCCCGGTCTGAGAGTTCACCCCGACAGCCGTGACCACCATCCGACCCGAGCCCTCCATCACGTGCGTGCCTGGGGATTCAGTTAACGGCGCGGTAAGTCATGGAGCAACTGTAAGTAATAGCAGGCCTGACGCTCTCACCTCAGCACAACTGACACAATGTGTGATCTCATAGATGACTGCTGTCTGATAGCACACACACCTGACTGTGGAGGTGATAACTGATCATCAAAGCTAATTAATAGAGCTTATGCTGTCAAATGCACCATCAGTCTCAAACACAGTACTTGCTTGTCATTATTGTCCTTTATAAATGAAAATTGTAGAACCAAAGTACATTAAAAGAATGCATGACAATAAATGATGTAGTTGGTTACAACTAATAAATATGTTTCAATTATTGCATTTTTTTGTAATAATTATTATTTTTTAATTATTAATCATTATTTTACAACAAGGTCGGATTGTTCGGTTATTGGTTGGTTATTGTTAGTTCACGTAAACTAATTTAGTTAACTCATTTTAACAAATTAAACCTTAAAGGGATACTCCACTTTTTTGGAAATAGGCTCATTTTACCACTCCCCCAGAGTTAAACAGTTGAGTTTTACCGTTTTCAAATCCATTCAGCCGATTTTTTGAAGAATATCAGTCACCAGACAGTTTCTGGTCTCATTGACTTCCATAGTAGGAAAAAATCAACACGATCTCACGACCAAGTCGTACGAATTCGACGAATGATTAAAAAGTGGCTAATTCGTAACAACACTCGTACGAATTAGTACGATTTTGCTAAATTCGTTTGGCCAATTCGTATGAATTCGTACGAATGACCTACCCCTTACCCCGCCCCTAAACCTAACCATCACGTGGGTTTAGACAAATCGTACAAATTCATACGAGTGAGGTCGTACGAATTAGTACGAATTAGACACTTTTTAATCATTCGTCGAATTCGTACGAATTGGGCGTGAGATAGTGTTGGAAAAAATATATACCATGGAAGTCAATGAGACCAGAAACTGTCTGGTGACTGATATTCTTCTAAATATCAAAAAAAAAATAAAAAAAAATCGGCTGAATATATTCGAAAACGGTAAAACCCAACTGTTTAACTCTGGGGGAGTGGTAAAATGAGCCTATTCCAAAATAGTGGAGTATCCCTTTAACATGAAGCTATAGTTTCTAATTTATAGTTTCTAATCTGTCCCATCTTTTCCTGCATCAAACAAACACAATTATGCAATGTGTTCATTCTTGTCATTAATAAATCTCTTAATTAAACATTTTTAACTGGCACACATTTTGCACACAAAATTGCAACCACATTCCTCAAAAATAATGACATCAAAGTAGTGGAATTTGTGGGTCCTTTCTACAGAATGATTGGAAAATAATTAAATGATATAACATTTAACACTTTCTAAAGGTTAATGGTCTCCTTTCAATGAATACTTGATCACAAAATTTATGATAACAAAAAGTTAAAAATCAAATCAATTCCATCAATTTGACTTTTCTGATGACTTGGATGTCGAACTTCAATATTTATTACAGGTGAAAAAGCACAACAAAGTGAACACTGTGAAAGTAAAATATGGTAGTAAAGAGGGATTCACCGGAGAGAAGCATGGGGTCTTTATCTGCAGATTTGCGCACGTGGTCGGATTCTCCCGTCAGAGAACTCTCATCGATCTTCAGATCGTTGCCTTGTATCAAGACCCCGTCCGCCGGGAGCAGGTCGCCTGAACACAGTAATGGTGTACATGTAGTAAAATTCTTAAGAATTAAAAAAAAAAAAAAAAAACATGATTCAAGTCTCCAGCTTAACTTGATAAATCCAACGGTCAAGAGCACAACATGGACAAAACTGTTTCTGAACACAGGCAGCCACTCAGCAACGGAGCATATTTCAAAATCTAATCTCCAAAAGCTCTTCTTAGAGCCTTTGTGTTCCTTCCAACAATTCCCTCAGTTTCTCCAAACAACTAGTCTGGTTCAATATGGCTGTCTCCAAAGAATTCCAAAGTTGATCCTCTAAGATGGCACATGTCAAGCGTTTCACAACAGAATCTCTCTCCAAATTTTTCAGCCTCAAAACCAAAATGACAAGAATAGCAGTATGTTGTGCAACAATAGGCAATACTAAACTGTAGGTGGTGTTCCCCAGGGTTCGCTATTGGGCCCTTCTGTTGTTTTATATATCAACAAATGTTGTTGTTTTTTTCGTTCAGAGATAATTTTGCTTTCATTTTCCATCTTTGCAATGCATCATATCATCTCCCACACATATTCAAAAAATAAGCTACTGCTAACCACCAGTGTACTAGTAAAGAAGATGGAGCCCCTTCCCTTGAGCTTGCCAAACGCTCTCACCCACAGGATCCCTCCATCACTGTCAAAACATGCATTATCCGCCTCCCACTCGATCCGAAATAACACCCAGAACCCCTCCAACACTGCAGAACCAGCGCAGCACTAGTATGAACATCTCCAGAGTACTGATCAGCTTGACCAACTCTCATAATCAAACTTTGAATTAATGACACAGATCAGTCTCGCTTCATCGCACAGCGATGCTGTCTGGTCACGCTTTAAAGCGCTCTTGATAACGCTTCACTTCATTAATAGATTTCAGATTATATATGGGTGAACCTTCAATTACAAATCTTGAATTTCATCTATGTTAATACATTTATACATTGACACATGTCCTTGGATTTATTTTAATCGAGATTTAAGGATGACATGCATGTGCATATGAATGTGTATATTGTCGATTAACTTTACCTTTATGTTTTCAATAATTCATTTGTAATGGTTCTATAGTGTGAAATATTAATTGTTGTACATATATTCCATGTACTGTTGTCTCTTAATTAATGTGTTCGTAAAAGTGGCATGAATGATGATCAGTAAAGATCAAACCTGTGTTAGCTGGAGTGTAGCATGTCATACTGTGGGAAAGTTCTCAAAAATATTAAATGTCAAACTTATTATTTATTACTTATAATATTATTAACTGTAAACACACACACACAAAGAAAACATTAATTGGTCCACAAACACTGTTAAATACCGCACACACAGCAACTGTAAAATAGTGTTTCGCAACTGATTTGCTATTTGTAAATAGTTACGTTCGGTTGCTTTTAGTGTGTAGTAACGTCACAACTATTTAAAAATACCAAATCATTTGCAATATAACAAACTGCTAAAAAACAAATTTAACATTTGAACTCAAGCAACTGCATATGCACAAAGATGCCCCTAATATGTCCTTATAATCTAGAATCAATCTTTTATTTTATTTTTCAAAATCACCCTAGAAGACAGAAACATTCCCCTAATTGAAGAATCACCGCCCAACACACAAGATACTGTAGCTTTATCATGTTAATTGATATGACAATGTTACTGGGTCATTCCATGCAAATCAAGCCGAGGTTCTCGACTCAAATATTTAAAGACATAAACAGTGATGAAAGCCAAAATATTAACTGCCATGGATGAATATTTATTGAGCAATCCACTATTTTGTAGAGGGGGTTCAAAAAGAAAATTGTCGAGATTTGGAGTCAAATAACAGGAGCGTAAAAATAACTTCGGAAAGATGACAGCATCATTATATTATTTCTACACAAAGATAGGAAGGTCTGTTAGTAAATTCTGTTGACTTTAGCAATACTTGTTGCATTATATGCCAATGGCGACCGATACAGAGACGGTCCTCACTGCAGAACACAATCCAGATCCAACTCCTCCCACCTTATACATAAACCTACACATCTCCACCCCCTGATCCCTAACCCCACCCCCAAATCTATCCATCTCCGCCCCTGATCCCTAACCCCACCCCTAAACCTACCCATCTCTGCCCCTGATCCCTAACCCCACCCCCAAACCTATCCATCTCTGCCCCTGATCCCTAACCACACCCCTAAACCTATCCATCTCCACCCCTGATCCCTAACCCCACCCCTAAAACCTACCCATCTCCACCCCCTGATCACTAACCCCACCCCTAATCCTACCCATCTCCGTCCCGATCCCTAACCGCACCCCTAAACCTATCCATCTCCGCCCCTGATCCCTAACCCCACCCCTAAACCTATCAATCTCCGCCCCTGATCCCTAACCCCGCCCCTGATCCCTAACCCCACCACTAAACCTACCCATCTCCGCCCCTGATCCCTAACCCCACCCCTAAACCTACCCATCTTCGCCCCTTAATCCCTTACCCCACCACTAAACCTACCCATCTCCGCCCCTGATCCCTAACCCCACCTCTAAACCTACCCATCTTCGCCCCTTAATCCCTAACCCCACCACTAAACCTACCCATCTCCGCCCCTGATCCCTAACCCCACCCCTAAACCTACCCATCTCCGCCCCTGATCCCTAACCCCACCCCTAAACCTACCCATCTCCGCCCCTGATCCCTAACCCCACCCCTAAACCTACCCATCTCCGCCCCTGATCCCTAACCCCACCCCTAAACCTATCAATCTCCGCCCCTGATCCCTAACCCCACCACTAAACCTATCCATCTCCGCCCCTTAATCCCTTACCCCACCACTAAACCTACCCATCTCCGCCCCTGATCCCTAACCCCACCCCTAAACCTACCCATCTTCGCCCCTTAATCCCTTACCCCACCACTAAACCTACCCATCTCCGCCCCTGATCCCTAACCCCACCTCTAAACCTACCCATCTTCGCCCCTTAATCCCTAACCCCACCACTAAACCTACCCATCTCCGCCCCTGATCCCTAACCCCACCCCTAAACCTACCCATCTCCGCCCCTGATCCCTAACCCCACCCCTAAACCTACCCATCTCCGCCCCTGATCCCTAACCCCACCCCTAAACCTACCCATCTCCGCCCCTGATCCCTAACCCCACCCCTAAACCTATCAATCTCCGCCCCTGATCCCTAACCCCACCACTAAACCTATCCATCTCCGCCCCTTAATCCCTTACCCCACCACTAAACCTACCCATCTCCGCCCCTGATCCCTAACCCCACCCCTAAACCTACCCATCTTCGCCCCTTAATCCCTAACCCCACCACTAAACCTACCCATCTCCGCCCCTGATCCCTAAACCCACCCCTAAACCTATCCATCTCCGCCCCCTGATCCCTAACCACACCCCTAATCCTACCCATCTCCACCCCTTAGATCTGGATCCAACTCCGCACCCTGGATCTCGTGTACTGCAATGAGGTGCTATTGGAGATACATTGGGGAGAAGCACATTTCATGTTTTTTTTTTTTTGTTTGTTTGTTTTTTATCCTTAACATGCCTGTTACACAAAAAGTAATACACATATTTCACTATATTTTTAGATTCTAGTTCTTAAAATGTTATTTGGTCCCAGAGATATAGGGAACTCAATGCGGCTTCATGAGTAAATTGTCAAATTGTACACATTTTCAGTGGTCAAAAACCAAATGTGAGTGGGTCACTTATCAAAGTCCACTAAAGTACACAGCTTTAACTTTCTTTCTAAAGTCAATTTTACACTCCTGTTATTTGGCTCCAAATCTCAGATGAAAATGATCACTTTGACTTTGAATTACTCAGTAAATATTTCTCCATGCCATTTAATATTTTGGCTTCCATCACTATTAATGTTTGTCGGGCCCTTAATGTTGATGTTTGCAGGACCATCCTACAACAATTGAATCTGACTGTTTAAATGTAGAGCAAGCAATCTGATTGGCTGCAGAATAAGCAGAGGCCAATCAGGTTGTGGCATATAGTAAATAATGTGACTGCTAACAGACTGCATGTAAAGGACTTATCAGGGACCTATTATAAATACAGGGATAAGTTTAAAAAAAAAAAGAAGAACTTGTGGACACATACCATATTTGATTTGTGCGATATCACCAACGACAATATCTGCCACGGGGAGTTGTATGACCTGGCTTCCTCGCACCACCTGGAACTTCTGCTCCTGCTCGATGCGGCTCTGTAAACCCCTGAACTGCTTCTCTTTGCTCCAGTCGTTGAAGGCCGTGACCAGAACAACACACACCACCGAGAGTAAGATCGCAGCTCCCTCGATCCAGCCGGCCTCGGCCTCGCCCTCGTCCTCGGCTCCCGCGGCCGCGGTCCCACACGCTGCAGAGAGAGCATCGATATCACATGATCAACATCACTTTACATCATCACATCATCCTCAAATCATCATAACCATCATCATGACACAGAAGTGACTTAAACTGCAGTTCATTGACTGGCCACTAGAGACCGGCTGCAGAAGAGACTCAATCCCATAGACCCGCATGTTAAAATGCCCAACTTTACACCAGAAAAAAAACATGTTTACAGCTTGGTGCAAAAAGTGGTTTTGGTCTAAATAGCTAATTTTGCCCTTCATGATGACTGTGAGTGGGTATAACTCATCCATTTAAATTATATTAAGCCTTAAAATTCTGCATAATTAAGGGCGTGGCCACTTGAGTGACATTTGGATTGCCGCTGATGTCACTCCTAGCCGTTTGTCTGCTATCTGTTAGCGTCACGTCCCCTCAGCTAATCCGCCTCACTGCACGTTTTCGTTTATCCGGGAGTGATACACGGGCAAGATGGCGATGGCTGGCTCCGCCCACTTTAGGCTTCAAAAATGCTCTTCAGAAACACTATGAGTGACGTCATGTACTCTACGACCATATTTTTTTTTTTATTACAGTCTATGATCAAGACATTTTGATTGCATTCCATTTGCTATTATGAATTTCCCGAAAAACCTACTTTTTCAATCTTGTCTTAGACGGTTCATCCTATATTCGCCTAAATTGGTTTGACCTTGCTGACAAAAAAAGTGATTAAAATCTTTTTGATTAACCCAAACGTTCTTGAATAACACAAATTTGACAAAGACCAAGCCATATGGATGCGAGGCTTTATCTTTAACGTATTGAGATGAAACTTGGTGCGTGTCATGATAAGCACGACTTGAGCCAGCATGCAGCATTTCACCACAGCGCCACCTAGTGGTCAGGAGATATGAGAATTGCTCTTTTTGCTACTGAATGGTTTGAATCTTCTGAATCTTCTCTGATTTAACTATTGACAATGTCCTGTGAACTTTTTTTAAATAGCCTTTAGCTCTTTTTTATAATTTTTATACATTCTTGTCTTCTAAGCTCATGTTAATTGTGAATACATGGAATATTCCATATTTTTTTCAATATTTCTTTTAAAGACCACAGGACCGTTTCAAATGAACAATAGAGAAAAGTGAAAAGGTGACCAGTTGCACAATACAATCATGTCAGTTTGAATTCATAAAGTTTATGGACCGGTTGACCAACCTAAATAAGTTGTCTGAATAAAATGACGAATTTTCTATGAAAATGTGAAAATATTTACCTCATTAGTTTATTCATTCGTTTGGTCCGCCACAGTAATCTGAGTTGGGTCATTTGTATTTAAAATGCTCACAAATATCAACATAAACTAATGAATAATTCTATGCTAAACCCTTACGATCTGAAAGCAGAACCTGTATGACTTTTTGTTTCTCTTATGCAACACATAAGTGTTATTTTAGTTGTATTTATATTTTGAATTAGCTTATTTTTAGGTTTTAAGATCATTTTGTTTATTTTTTAGAGTGTTTGTCATTTAATTAGCTTTTTTCTACACTTTTCTAAGAGTTTATTTTTATTTCAGTTCGAGTTTTTAGTTAATTTTATTTTTATTGTTTCCAGTTAATAATTGTAGTGCTTCAACTTTATCGCCAAGGCAATTTTCTAATTTGCCTTTAGTTCAGGTTTTTACAATATTTACGTTTTATTTCATTTCAGCTTTATTCCCATGAACAAAAATGCTATTAATAGTTTTAGCTGTAAAATAACCCTGCAACACATAAAGAGACTGTCAGCAAAATTCCATGCAACACAAATAAAGTGTGATCGTGTGAGATTTCCTGATCCCGTGTCTAAGTGGAGATATTCTGCGAAACATCATCATTTGTCTTCCACAGAGTTGATCTCGGAACAACATAATGGTGTGGAATTGATGACAGAATGTCAATTCATTCTGCGCTGTCCCTTTAAATGCTAATGAATACTCCAGATATCCAGTGTTGGCTGATCTCAGATCAGTTCTATTTTTAGCCTCTGCAGTGCGGACGCTCCTCGGCTCTAGATCCTTCATTTGATTCTGCTCCTCTGCAGTGAAACCTCTTCATTCTCTGTGTAGAGTGTGTCAGCGAGCGAGTGTGTGTGTGTGCGTGTGTGTGTGGAGCTGTCTGCGGTGCTGAAGTGTTAGATAACAGCTCGTGACACACTGGTGCCGCAACACTCTCCTCAACACACTCCACCGAAACTGCCCGTTATGCAGGAGACACTTTCTCACGCTTGCTTATTTTATGCAAATTTGGTCAAATGTGCAGTTTTGCATCATAACTGTTTCTGTTTTTCCGGTTTAAGCTGAAATTTGAGCAAGTGTTTTCACTTCAAACGATGTTGTTCTTCCTCTTTTTCAGGACAAATATCTAAACATTCTTCAATAAACATACATCTAGTGGAGAAGCAAAATGATAAAATGATTTTGAAGCTGAAAATACTGAATTATTATAGACAAATATGCTTTCACTGTCAAATATTCCCCACTGCATTATATATATATATATATATATATATATATATATATATATATATATATATATATATATTAGGGCTGGGAAGCGATTTATCGCATCCAAAATAAAAGTGTGTGTTTACATAATATATGTGTGTGTAATGTCTATAATTATTTTGTATATATAAATACACACATGCATGTATATATTTAAGAAAAATGTGTTATTAATATATCAAATATTTATATTGATGTATAATATTAATTTTGTATAAATAAATATAAAGTATATACAGTACATGCAAATATTTCTTAAATGTTTACATGCATGTGTGTGTATTTATATATACAAAATAATTATACACACTACACACACATATATTATGTAAACACAAACTTTTATCTTAGAAACTTTTATTTCCCAGCCCTAATATATATATTTAATCGCATCCAAAATAAAAGTTTGTGTTTACATAATATATGTGGGGGCACTGTGTATAATTATTTTGTATATATATATATATATATATATAAACACACATGCATGTATATTTAAGAAAAAAATATTATTTATATATAAAATATTTATATTTATATATAATATAAATTATATATAAATCTATATACAGAATATACATGAAAATATTTCTTAAAAATATACAAGCATGTGTGTGTGTTTATATATCTAAAATAATTATACACAGTGCCCCCACATATATTATGTAAACACAAACTTTTATTTTGGATGCGATTAATCGTGATTAATCGTTTTGACAGCCCTAATATATATATATATATATATATATATATATATATATATTATACATTATATCCAACATTATATAGTAGTTTAATGTTGTACTGACACTAAAACTGCGTGAACTATCCACGATACAAATTGTTGCATTTTTGTTTTGCGATATATTGTGGCACGATATATTGTTACAGTCCTAGTCAATTGGCTTCTCCAGTATAAGAATAAACAAGAAAATGATTTCTCTTAAAAAGCATTATCATTAAGGCTGTCAACTGAGCCTAATGAAATAAAAAGAAACAAACAGAAAACATCCATGTGTTTGCTGTGTTTTCTCATGGTACAGAAAAGTAGACATGTTGTACAACATTTTATGCTGGTTTCGTTTGCGCAATGAAAAGCAGTTCTCCTGCTTCATGAGCTCAGGGTGAACAGTGAGATGTTCAGTTCTCTGGCTTTAGGAGCTAGAGGCACACTTAGATATTCCCTTATTGATCTCTATGGAGCCTTTGCTTATCTTGCATATGTGGGATTCTGTGAGGGTGTAACTCAATGTGAACGTCATGGATGTCTGGACACACAGAGCAATCCATCTCTCCTAACAGACACACAAAGCACCGGTCTCCACTGAACAAAAACAAGTGCCACAAATCTCCGATGGAACGGCAGCGTGACGCCGGTGCAGCCGAGGTGAGGATTCATCCTCTTGCACACGCTGTTCTCTACAGCAGCACTGTTAGAAACTGTCTATAATGCATACTAATGTGCAATTTGCATATTATTAATGTGTTGTGGGAAGCTGCTTAGAAAGTAATTAATCTACAGACCTTTAGTTAACTACATAAAATTTCTTAAGGGAGCAATATAAAACACCATAATATTATTTGCTATTCACATCGAACTTTCCTGGTACATTAACTAGTCTAACACATCAAACTTCTATTGTGCATAAAGGCTGAATCCCAATTCACCCCTTGGCCCTACCCCTTAGCCCTACCCCTTGTTTTCGAGTGTAGCCTTGGCCCTTAAAACGGAGTGACAAGGGCCAAAGGGTTGGAATATTTACCTACGAAATGGAACGACCCTTCATGAACCCAATACGTCATCAGTCGCCGGCGATGTACAGGATTTCTCCATGACAACAACTGACAATCATCAGCGCAGCTGCTCTTAACTTTGAATAAACATGATGATTATAACATCCCTTCCTCGAAATGTATGTCTTTTCTGATCGGAAAGGTAATTTATTATACCATTTCTTAATTTAAACGACTATAGTGTTATTATAAGAGTAAATAAAGTGCGTGGTGGAATCATCTGGTGCTAATTTAAATGTTTAACCGTTTGCGATCCATCTCGCCGGTGATTTCCGATGCAATCCGTGAACTTTTCTCTTAGCCCTCCGTTTGGAGTGTGCCTCTGAAAAAATCTCCGTTTCAAGGGCTATGTAGCCCTACCCCTTCGCCCTACCCCTCGATCTCAAGAAGAATCGAGACACCCTAACCCTAGACGTGAACGCGCAAAACGGAGGGGTAGGGCCAAGGGGTAGGGCCAAGGGGTGAATTGGGATTGAGCCAAAGAGGATATTTTTTGAATCCGTTCATTTAAAGGGATACTCCACTTTTTTTTTTGGAAATAGGCTCATTTTACAACTCCCCCAGAGTTAAACAGTTGAGTTTTACCATTTTCAAATCCATTCGGCCGATTTTCTGATATTTAGAAGAATACCCGTAACCAGACAGTTTCTGGTCTCATTGACTTCCATAGTAGGAAAAAAAAATATACTATGGAAGTCAATGAGACCAGAAACTGTCTGGTTACTGATATTCTTCTAAATATCAGAAAATCGTCTGAATGGATTCAAAAACGGTAAAACTCAACTGTTTACCTCTGGGGGAGTTGTAAAATGAGCCTATTTCCAAAAAAGTGGAGTATCCCTTTAAATGAATTTACTAGAATGAAGTGTCTCTTCCGGCAGTACTGCACATATGAGAAAGCGTGTTTGATTTTTTATCTCAGCTCATTTGACCCTGTATGCAGATTCAATATGACATATAATACAACAAAATAGCATTCTGCATACAAAGCAAATCCTTACTGCTCATTAATGTATTAAGTTTCCTGATATTGTGCCAGATAGATTCATATAATCACAGAATCTGATCATAATACCAGCTTAAAAAATCATTTGCAATCCCAGCACATGCACATGACGAGTCTCTTGCAGTGCGATGCAAGAGTTAACATGCTATTAGACATAGACTACTTCTGAACGCATTGGAACGCAAGATCATTTTCCATTCCTGGAGTAATTGAATTCTTTGAGCATTATCGTGATTGATTATACTTGCTCAGCATTCTTTTAGCTTCTTTATGCTGCTTTAATGGCTTCGTCTTCATTGCACATTTTATGGCCCGCTGGTTTGATGTATGGCCTTCACCTAAAGGTTATTCTTCCAGCGCACACTTCATTAACTCTTCGCTGGATTCCCTCACTCTGAATGCAGAGTCATGCTCGCTTTACTCTGAGACAGACACTGAGCTGCGCACGACTGATGATGGAGTTTCTCATAAAGCTAAGTCAAGAAAACATGTTTGGATATTTCGTCCTGTGATCAATATGCAAGAGCAAAATAAATCCTGTGATTTAAACTATTGTAATGCACGACTGCCTGACATGAAGCGAATTGCATTCATATGGTTTAATGCACAGCTAGCCTTGGATTATCCTGGTCATTTGCCCAATAACTTAAAGCTGTTATTGATGTTTGCAGCGTAATATCTGACTGGAATGGAAAAGTTACGGCTCGCTAGCGTTCGGTCCGCTTTAAATCAGACACAGAGATAAAATTCATTCGTTGAAATAAGTGCGGTGCATTTATTTCAACGAATGAATTATAGCATTTATTTGAAGATTTGATTTATTTGAGATTGAGAGAGAGACAGACAGAGGGAGAGAGATAGAGATTGACGTGTGTGTGTGTGTGTGTGTGTGCGTGTGTGTGTGTGTGTGAATTACCTGCGTTTGTGCCGCATCTCTCTACTAAAAGTGAAGCTGTGAGTTTTATTACTTTAAAAACAGCAATATGTCTCATACCCCCGCATTTCTGAGAAATATAATGCAGCATTGCAGTAGTCAAGCTGTTTAATTAATAGACCGTTGATTAAACTAACTGGAACTACCTGTGCATTAAAATACACCTTCCAACCAATCAGAATAAAGTATTCAGAGTATTTGGACACACAAATGACTGAATGTCCCTGCATGCAAAATATATATGCGAAAAGTCATTAATTGTAAAGAAAGAAGCACAATCAAATCCTCAAGACCAGGGTGGGAAATTAACTTTTTGCCCACCAGCCACTGTGCCCAATTTTACCAGCCAATTATATTTTTTACCAGCCACTTTTTCTGAAATTCAAATTTATAAAAGAAAGTGCACTAGCATATTTTGAATTGCTTCAGTTAATTTGATACGATTTGATTTCATTAACTTTATTGTCTGATTTACTGGACTGACAATAAAAAAATAAAACAAAAAAATCATTTTATTTATTTATTATTATTAATACAACATAAATACATAATAAATCAATAAAAAGTTATGTGAAAAAAGTCACTTTAGTCTTCCTCAGAGTCGTCATCATCTTCGGACGTCTCCTCATTTTCAAATTGGCTCCTCTGTGGATGCTCACGGGCGTACGCCCTTAAAAAAAAGCACTATTCCGCACAAACAGGGCAACCATAATATGTGAGCAACATGTATGTACATGTTTGTATTTTGGAGATAATTTTATGCATGGTTATTTTACAGTTTATTTTTTAATATTAGTTAAGTCTGTATGACCATAAATAATGGAGTATTTAAGTGTATTTTGCTGCTAATTGAAAAAAATCCAGCAAAACACGCCAGCGCGATTGCTGACCCCAGAGGGTTAACTCGATAATGAAGCTGTAAAGTAGGCTACCTTTTAACTCAGCTCCGGAGCACCCACTTTATTGGCTCTTATCCTCACGGCTGCTAAAACTATCGCTAAACTAAATAGCTATAAACTAAAGAATGATAGCTATCTAGCCATCACAAAACACAACTTCAAGTTAGAAATTTACTTACTTGCACGTCCAAATGTAGTCCCGAAAAGGTCTGCCCTTTTTGCCGATCGCATGGACGTTTCGGAATACAATTCTCATTCGGTGAAAACCATTCAAATTAGTTACTCGACAAAAGTGCATTATTGTTACTTAGCAACAGCATTCTTTGACAAAAGCTGTCCAATCCGTTACAAGAAATGTTTTAAGTAGTAGCCAATAAAATGATGCTTTACAATCTACCTGCCACTGTGGCTGGTATACAAGACAAAGTCACCCGCCACTTTGAAAAAGTACCAGCCATTGGCTGGTGGCTGGTGCTAATTTCCCACCCTGCTCAAGACAAAAAGAACATGCTAAAAAAAGGTGTAGTATTGTAAATGAAAACAGTCAGTATTTTTTGTGTAAATGTTGATACTGTAGCTGCTCTAATGTTGAAATGTTCATGAACTGCTTCTGAACAGCACGCCAGAACTAAACTAACTGCGGTTGGATACTTTACATGTCAGTCAAATGCTCTTTTCCTGGTTATTAGACAGAATAAGACACAGTGAGGACCAAACTTTGTGTCCAGTCTGAAAAAAAAACACCTTGAAATCAGTTGGTAAAAAGTCATTATAATAAAGGCTTACGAAGTGAAGTTGAGTATTTGTGATGTGATCTGGGAAAACCCACCACATGTTGAAATTTGACATATTACAGGTTTTGAGTAACACGGTCTCATCCCAAGACGTCATATAACTGACGTCTTGGGACGTCTTTTGACCATACGTCAACATCCGCCGTTTTAGGGTACCCTTTAACGTCAGTTACATGACGATCCTGGGACGTCATACAACTGACGCTTTACTTTTAATGTCAGTTAGGTGACGGGGTAGGTTTAGGTCTGGGGTAGGGTTAGGATCTGATAACGTCATCTAACCGACGTTAAAGGGTACCCTAAAACAGCGGACGTTGACGTATGTTCAAAAGACGTCCCAAAACGTCAGTTATATGACGTCTTGGGAAGAGACTGTGCTGTTTTGAGACAATACTAAAGCTGGGATCAAACCCTTTCCAAATTTGTTTTTATTTTTTTATAGTTTGTCTGTAACAAAAGTCATGGTTATGTTAAGTCGGCTGATCGCTGTAATTTTCAGAAACGGAATTTTGAGGAAAAACAGGTTTAACGTTAATTAACTGTCACGTCCTGCTAGGGGGACGACTGGCGCTCCTTTTTTTCATTTCACATATTTTAGTAATCATCATAGATTAGGTATCATTCGAAAGCTTACAAACTCAAAATTCATCCTGTGAAAACCGTTTCGAAACTCGACGACTGAAAGGCGAGCAAGGTCTTTTAAGCGAGCAGCTTCAAACCCTGTTCTCTTGTGCTTCGCAATCACACCACACGATAACGCTGGATAACAAAAAGTCAGTAAAAACTTGCAGGCTGTTGTAGTTTACCCAGGACTGGACTTTATTCTGTTATGTGGTTTATTTTGATAGGTGAAGTGTTAAGAGAAGGAGAGCTAATCGGGAGATATTGTTATTTGCCCCTCCGAGGAGAGGGAGCGGGGGCCGGTTAGAGGACTTTTCACAAGTGATTATATTACCGCGCCGAGTCAAAGTGCTCCCAAGCACTTGCTATGGGATTCTGCCATAGTGATCAATTTTAAACGCTTAGAAAAACGCAACGTTTTATTTTGTGTCACCCTCCTCGGTCGAGTTACACTACTGGAGTAACTGTATTTAAATAGGGAAAACGAGGAGGTTTTTAGTCGCTTCACTTTTGGGCCCATATTTAATGAACTGGGCTAAGCTAAGTGCTAACAAAGTTTCGCGGCAAGACAGAGTGATACAGTGCACGCATTGAGACTTGAGAGGTATGTATCAACTCGTCTTAGTTAGGGATGAAAAACCGATGGAGTATCCCTTTAAGGTGGCAGTTTAGGCAAAATACAATTTATGTCATAATTTGCTCACTCTCAAGTCATTCCAAACCAGTATGCGTTTTTAAATATATATATATATATATATATACACATACATTTTAAAGAATATTTCAAACATTTTTGATGATATGGTGGTATTATATTTAGAATATCTTCTTTTGTTTTCAACAGAACGAAGAGAGTCATAGAGGTTTGGAACGACATGGATGAACTTTCCCTTTTAACCAGGACTGGTGATAAAGTTGGTAAATTGGCGATAAATTTCCTTTAACAATAACCAGGTTACAGTTATAACATCAGCAGATCATTTGGTGTAAAGTACGAAGAATACGAGACATGACACTCACACTCGCTGCCCTCTCCAGGCGGCTGATAGAACGACAGACCCAGAGAGATCATGGCTGCGATCTCGAGGATGATGAGGGTCACATCTTGCAATGCTTCCCACACTAACTGTAAAAAAGTTTTTGGCTTCTTTGGAGGTATAAGATTTTGCCCGAAGACTTCTTTTCTTTTATCTAGATCTGTGGCGTCTCCAGTCAGACCTGTAAGGAAACGCAGAGAGAGACAAATGTTACAACTCATAATACGCACAGGAAAATAAATAATAGTGTAGGATTACAATTTACGATTTCCATTTCACATTGACATTTCCAGTTTTCAGTGTCAACTTTTCAATCAACTTTTATGTATATAGCACAATAAAAGCAACATTAGTTGGCCATTGTGCTGTACAACAGGATACATATCTAAAAAAGAATACAAAACCAAATGATAAAGGGAGTTTATCACCAAATTTGAAATTTCAACATTAAAATCAAGGACAGTGGTAAGTCTGTGAAAAGAGGAAGGTTTTTAACTAACACCGTGTCCTAACTACACGCGACACGATACAATTCCAGCGACAGCAAGTGTGTCTGTCCACACTAGACGCGACGCAACTGTGAGACGCCACACGTCAATCAAAAATCACAGCCATTCAGAACAGCGTGTGGGCGGAGTCTCTCTGTGAAAGCGCACTCGCATTGGAAATGGGTAAGGACATAATCAAATCAAGAAATAACATTATAAAAATCAAGACATTAACAAAATATACTCATTGACTAATTTTGTTATGAAGTACAGTCGTATGTTTGCATAGAATTCATTTGGAACGCTATATTACATGCTTTCAAAATCTGAGGTAAATTATCCGTTATCGCTTGTGGCACACTGACCTATTTTTAACTAAAAAATAAATAATGTGTACTCCTCGTTCGTGTTTGATGATTAAATATTCATGACACGCAAAACTTCCATCCAATGAGATCTCTGTGTGGGCGGATCTGTCAGCTGCGACGTCGCAGAAATAGGAACCGTTTCTAAATTAGAAACTTTGCACGTCGCCATCGCGTCTGGTTAGGACAAAAACTCTGATTGACATGGAAAAGATACCTTTTATCGCATGTCGCATCATCGCGTGTAGTTAGGACACGTTGTTAGATTTAAGAACAAACTCTTTGGATACGAGTCTTAATCCCAGTTAACCTAGAAATCTAGACGCACCCTAGTGGCAGCAAAAATTATTTCGCAGTCAGTGTGGTCTAGCAACTTTCCATAGACGTTTTAGCTGGAAAAACCAAACTCTGGTAAGGCCAATCACATCGTGTATAGAGTCGGCGGGCGGGCTTAACATAATGACGACAGAGTTGCGACGGTTCACTGCTACTTGAAAACAAAGAATGGCTGCTGCTGGCGAACAGCTGTCTTTCGATTCGACTTTGACCGCTACTCTGGATAATTTGAACTAAAGCTTTTCTTTGAAACCAGAACAAAGAACGGCACTTGAGTCTTTAAGAAAAACAAAAAACAGAAGATGTGTTCGGAGTTTTGCCGACTGGATACGGTAAACGTTTAATATATCAACTAACTTGCTCCACTGGTGGGAAAACGCATGGGACTCAACCGTCACCTTCTTCGTTGCTCTGATTGGTTGTTGCGCTATCTAATTGCGTGCAGAGAGAATTTGAAAGACAACCGTTTATACTGCCCCTCGGATTGAGCCCTGTCAATGATGAGTTCCCAGACTAACATCTTGATGTAGGTCTGGCATGCCAGGCTAAGTCCCAGTACTAATCCCACTTTTAGTTTGAATAAGATGCATTTCTCTCCATTGATGGTCTATTGATTCTGACTAGGCAAACACACTCAACAAAGCCAGCACAGTCTATCAGTGCAAGATAAAAGCACTGCTTTAGTGAAACAGTGGCAAACGCTTTGGTCACATGTGACCTTGGTGTTTCACACAATATCTATTGTATTAATTACTTCAAACGGACTGAATTTAAGCTCTGGGTGTATTAGCAAACAATCAGTTCTCATAATCAAACTCGTGATCGACAGGTCGGATGCGGGAGAAACTGCAGGAATAAAGATCTGAAAAAGTTTGACAAGGAACGTGTTCTGGCAAGCCGGCTGGGTCGTAGTGTCTCTGAAACGAGGCTTTTGGGTCGGCTCCCATCAGTTTACCAACGTTTGCTCGAGGAGGCATGAGCAAGAGATCTGCACAGGAATCCTTTCCCACTCCCACATGTTCCCGGAAAATAATGTCCTGTTCCCACTCCACCCACAACTTCACCCCTGCCTTCAAAAGCCCACAGGTAAAAGTATACATTGAGTTTTTTCAGTAAGTCAAAGACATTTCCATGAAAATTAATGTGTAGCCTAGCCACAACCTCCCAACATAAACACTCCCGATACATTATTTGTTATTAAAGCATCTACATTCATAAACCACTGTTTATTTTAAAAGAGAGCAAGCATAGGCTTCCGAATGTGTCTTTTGCAATGAGAGAAAGCTGTCACTCATTTTAGTTCATCGCAATCTCACAAAGTTCTGTTATAATCAATGAAGCGGACGACACTGCAAAATGAATCATTTATTTGCTTCTTCTTCTTCTTCTTTTGGGTTTTATGGCGGTTGGCATCCAAAATGTTGCATTACCGCCACCTACTGTTCTATATGTCGGACTCAATGGTCTGAAATGGCATGAATTTTTCCCTCAACGTATTATCTAGTTCTTCTCCTGATATGTCCATAATGTCCAAGAATCTTCTCGCCGCATCCAACACCATCTTGATCCTCTCTGATTTGCCTTTAATTTCCACAGCACAATTGACCACCATAGCAATAAATGCTAAGAATCGCTTCTTGTCCATGCAAATAACGTTTTTCTGATCCTCTCCCTTCTTTTCCAATTCCTGATCTGTTTGCACTACTGCTCGTTCCTTTCTTTCCAGTCTCTTGGTTGCTTCTGCATATGTCAACCCTTCTTCTTCTCTGATTTTACTCACTTTTACCTGTTTAATTTTTTCAGGACATTCCATTGACCCCACATGATGATTTCCCGAACAGTGAATGCATTTTACTTGTTCCTCTTCACACGTCCCTCCTTCACAAGTGTTTTTCCCACATCTCCCACATCTCCTGACTCCTTTACACACTGCAGCCACATGTCCATACTCCTGACAGCAAAAACACCTTAATGGAGCTCTTTCATATTTCCTCACTCTGTAGCATATGTAGTCTAAGTATATCCTTTCTGGCAATTCTCCCACAAAAGTCAGACACACAGAAGAACTTTGTTCCCTTTCTCCTTGACGGAATTTTGTCAATCTTCTGGCCTCACAAACTCCTTCAATAGCCCGAAACTCTTCGTCTTCCACTGACAGCGGTACGCCACTTATTACTCCTTTCTTTTTGTATTCTGTCCCGAGTGGGAAACATTTTACCACGCTATAATCTTCATACACCGTAATCCTTAGAGCTTGTTCTTTCTGACGCCTTGACACGCAGTCAATAATAACCATCCCACTCCTTGTTATTTTAATGGACCGCACATCTCCAAGTTTCTTTCCAACGAATCTTCCAACCTTGTGCGAATCCTTGAAGATCCCGTCGCTTCTTGTTACTGCTATCATACCTACTTGATATTTCTCAACAGTTCTTTTTGTCCGGCTTCCGTCACTTGAAACGCTATTCTTTCTCCTTTTCCTGTTCTCAACTCCTCTTGTGTCTTCTTCGCTCTCGTCTGACTCCATTTTTCCCATCATTTATTTGCATCATGTCAACACTTAGTTAAATGGGATTTGCGAGTGTAAACACGTCTGATTGGCCGTTGCATTCAGGAGATCAACAGATATGTCTATGATTGGTCATTGCATTCACCAACAGATATGTCTCTGATTGGCCATTGTATTCACAAGATCAACAGATATGTCTCTGATTGGCCATTGTATTCAGGAGATCAACAGATATGTCTCTGATTGGCCATTGTATTCACAAGATCAACAGAAATGTCTCTGATTGGCCATTGTATTCAGGAGATCAACAGATATGTCTCTGATTGGCCATTGCATCCACCAACAGATATGTCTATGATTGGTCATTGAATCCATGAGATCAACAGATATGTCTCTGATTGGCCATTGCATTCACAAGATCAACAGATTTGTCTCTGATTGGCCATTGCATTCACAAGATCAACAGAAATGTCTCTGATTGGCCATTGCATTCAGGAGATCAACAGATATGTCTCTGATTGGCCATTGCATTCACAAGATCAACAGATATGTCTCTGATTGGCCATTGCATTCACAAGATCAACAGATATGTCTCTGATTGGCCATTGCATCCACCAACAGATATGTCTATGATTGGTCATTTAATCCATGAGATCAACATATATGTCTCTGATTGGCCATTGCATTCAGGAGATCAACAGATATGTCTCTGATTGGCCATTGCATCCACCAACAGATATGTCTATGATTGGTCATTGAATCCATGAGATCAACATATATATCTCTGATTGGCCATTGCATTCACAAGATCAACAGATATGTCTCTGATTGGCCATTGCATTCAGGAGATCAACAGTTATGTCTCTGATTGGATACATTGCTCAACCCCGCAAAATCACGTTGTAAATACTTGACACTTGATCGGTCACCAAATGTGCTTTGCCAATATGCTATAGATTAGACTTTATTTCCACTTTTCAAAATATCTTCTTTTTTTTTTTTAATAAATGCCTTTCCGATGTGATGTAATGGGAAAAGGGAGTAGAGTGCGTTTGACAAAAGAAGGATTCGATAACCTTCGATAATTAAAACCTGTCACGTGCCTTTCTTCTATATTGCCACTGATGACAATTACGCTTCTTCTGTAATTGTGTCTGGCCAATCAGACGTCTGTGGGCGGAGTTATTATAAATAGCCTCTGCCATCCAGGCCTGATATTTGCCCTGTAGTGTAAATAGACACTCAGATTTTTAAAGTTAGGCCAAGGTGGTATTGTGGTTGTTGTTTTTCCGGTGGAAGCAAGTGTTGATATAGACGCGTTCCTGACCAGCAGCCTTCGAGATGAGTGTGAATATTGAGACGCTCTCAGTCCACAGTATCAGTTCTCTTCGCTCCAGCAGAAAAAAGGCAATCCATCTCTAGGAGTAAGAGTGGCCCTCATGTCACCCAGTCTCCAATTACCCTGCTGACTCACACACAGGCTGTTCGACACACTTACATAAAGCCTTCTGCACTCACACACACATCACACTGAGATCTGCACGACTGCAAGCCTGTAAAACACACTAGTCAACTAATGGAAGCCCTGTGTACTCAGACGGGTATCTGTTCATCTAAACCGCACTACTTGCATTTCTTGGGAGAATTTTTCCACAAAACTATAAAGCAGCACAACTGTTTTCAACATCGATAATAATCATAAATGTTTCTTGAGCAGAAAATCCTCATAGAGTGATTTCTGAAGGATCATGTGACACTGAAGACTGGAGTAATGATGCTGAAAATACAGCCACAGGAATAAATTACAGTTTAACGTATACTCACACAGAAAACTGTGGAAGCTTATTTCTGCTACAGAATAAAAAATAAAAAAAAAAGTAAAATATGTTTTTCTCAGAATTGCATGATGTAAAGTCGCAAGTCAGAATTGCGTGATATAAACTCGAAATTGTGAGAAAAAGAGTCACAATTATGTTTTAAATAATGTTTTATTCTGTGGCAAAAACAAGCTTCCAAATAAAACAGTTATTTTAAATTGCCAAAATGTTTCACAGTTTTTACTGTATTTTTGATTAAATTAATGCCGCAAACTTTTAAACGTATAGTGTAGAGATGGGAATCTTTAATGGCTCCTCTTTCTTTACAACATGTTTAAGTACAGATCCTCTTGCCGCAGCGGAATAAACCAGAACCAGAGAAACAATGATTTCAGAAAGATTTACTTTATTAAATCTATATTAATCTATAAATCTATATTAAAACAAATATTTATGATGATAGATACATTTTTATAATGGAGAGATGCTCTTTTATGATGGATAGAAGCGCTTTTATGATGGACAGATGCACTTTTATGATGGATAGGCGCACTTTTATGATGATAGATGCACTCTTATGATGACAGATGAACTTTTATGATTGATAGATGCACTTTTAAGATGACAGATGCACTTTTATGATGGATAGATGCACTTTTATGATGACAGATGAACTTTTATGATTGATAGATGCACTTTTAAGATGACAGATGCACTTTTATGATGGACAGATGCTCTTTTATGATGGATAGATGCACTTTTATGACGACAGATGCTCTTTTATGATGGGTAAATGCACTTTTATGATGGAAAGATGCACTTTTATGATGACAGATGCACTTTTATGACGACAGATGCTCTTTTATGATGGATAGATGCACTTTTATGATGGAAAGATGCACTTTTATGATGACAGATGCACTTTTATGATGGACAGATGCTCTTTTATGATGACAGATGCACTTTTATGATGGATAAATGCACTTTTATAATGGAAAGATGCACTTTTATGATGGATAAATGCACTTTTATGATGGAAAGATGCACTTTTATGATGACAGATGCACTTTTATGATGGACAGATGCACTTTTATGATGACAGATGCACATTTATGATGACAGATGCACTTTTATGATGGACAGATGCACTTTTATGATCGATAGATGCACTTTTATGATTGATAGATGCACTTTTATGATGACAGATGCACTTTTATGATGACAGATGCACTTTTATGATGGACAGATGCACTTTTATGATCGATAGATGCACTTTTATGATTGATAGATGCACTTTTATGATGGATAGATGCACTTTTATGATGACAGATGCACTTTTATGATGGATAGATGCACTTTTATGATGGAAAGATGCAGTTTTATGATGACAGATGCACTTTTATGATGACAGATGCACTTTTATGATGGACAGATGCTCTTTTATGAGAAAACAATGGGAATTAACATTTGATCATGGAAATCTCTAGTGAAATTAGCATCACCATTCAAGAGGCTATAGCAGTATCATCCTAATCTACATCTCTTTCCCTTTTCCTCCATTCCCCCGTTCCATCTCTCTCTCATGCTGAGATCACCAAAATACACCCACAAATCTATATGGTGTTTGTGTGTGTGTGTGTGTGTGTGTGTGATGGTTAGTGTAGAGGGACAGAATATACAGTTTGTACAGTATAAAAACCTTTACGCCTATGGAATGTCCTCGCAAAACAAACCTGTGTGTGTGTGTTTAGGATCAATCAAACGTGGGTCTCAGTGTTGCTTTCATCATTAAATGCTGCCTGTGAACGCAAACGCGAACGATCGACACACACACACCGCTGATCTGTGCACGTATGAGCAACAGAGTTCAGATCACACCAGATCACGCTCTTCATCACGTGGCGTAAAGGTTTATTAAAGGGAACAGGAAGACAGCATGGGGAGATATAAATATGTTTCATGTGGTTTAGACTGTGAATCATAAACCCAGTCATTAGCAGCTGTCAGCAAACGGATGAAACATATAAAGAAAATAAATCACGGCAGTCTTGCATGTGCGACACAAATATGGATTCATAAATGCCTTGTGCTTTTCAGAGTCTACTGTTATTAGCCTGTGAACATAAAACAGCACGTCTGTCAATCGTGTTCAGCATTTATGATATTAAACAGTGGCAAAAAAAAAAAAATGGTGTTATGGTGAAAAAAACAGTGAGTGTCTATAAGCAGCATAAGAGCAACACACACATGCATTACTAAAGCACGTGCTTACAGCTCTCCTGAACGAAAGAAGTGCCCTTCATTTTACTGAAATACTCAGTTCATTCAAAAAATTACTAGTTTGCAGACAATTTGATCGAATCAAAAGCCACTATCTAAAGAGAAAATGCTGTTTGATAACACTTTGTTTCTTTTATATATGATACATGTACTTGCATAACTACAAGCACATAACCCTAAACCAAACCCTATTCTGTAACACTTTATTTCAGAATGTCCTTGTTACATTTGTTACATGTACTTACAACCGTAAATTATACATAATTTCATGCAACTAACCCTCAACCAAATCCTAATCCTAACCTTACACTATAGTAAGTAAATGTACAGTAGTTACTTACTATTACTCAGTACATAAATATATAATTACACTGTAACAATGACACCTTAAAATAAAGTGTAACCCCCTGTTCCTAACCCTACAGTAAGTACGTTAATTGTTATTTCTCAGTGCTTAAATGCATAATAAAGTGCAACCCTTTCTAAACACACTTTTAAAAAGAGCATTTTGTAACAACGTCAAATTATCAGTTTCACTTTAAAGAGTTAAGTTTTGATAAACTTTTGTCATGACGATGTTTAAAAAAATATAAATCAAGTAACAACACAAGAAATTATCAAATTACATATAACGAATTAAGTCCAACTTAAGCCACTGGTGCTCAAAAATGAGAGAATTTTATAATTCCTTTCATTTCAATGAAATGAATGTAGTATATTTTACTTCAGTAATATTTTTTATTTAATACTTTGTATTTTTAGGGGATTTTATGGTACTAAGTTATATTTATGCAGTCATTATAATCTATTTATTCACTTTGGCTGTGAGACTTCAGTGGAAAAGCCCACTGCTGTGATTGGCTGTGAGACTTCAGTGGAAACACCCACTGCTGTGATTGGCTGTTTTTTTATTTTTTATTTAATACTTTGTATTTTTAGGGGATTTTATGGTACTAAGTTATATTTATGCAGTCATTATAATCTATTTATTCACTTTCAGACCTGAGCATAGACCTGAAAATGTACATTTCCAACTTAAAAGATCATAAATCATGAATTGCACAAATTTTTCGCTCAAAAATGACTGAAGAGCACCATCAATGTGTCAATGTTTTTAAACATTTCTCATTAAATTGTGATACTTTTTGCAAGTTAGGATAGTGTTCAGGATTTTTTTGTTTCCATATTTAACCTGTTATTGGTAAATAACATGCAATTAAGTGTCCATAAACATTAATAAGTATACTGTAATAAGTACTCTTTTTACAGTATATGCTAAAATGTACTTCTATTTCACAAGGGAGAGGAAGAAACTCACAGAATAACAAAAGACAAATTCAATATGGTATGTGTCATACCACTACTACTAATAATAATAAGCTTTATTTTATATGGCGCCTGTTACTTCTCAAAGAGAATTTACACAGAAAAGGAAACAATGTAAAAGGTAAAAATAACAAGAGAGATAAAAACACCGAAACCTCTCATAAACTAAACTATATAACTATAACTATACTGCAAACATACAATATTTAAAATACAAAATAGGCTACAAGATATACAATATACACTACAAACTCACATAAGTCTAAACAAGTGAAAAACGATGTTGTTTGTCCTTGTCCCGAGTTGTTCAATGATAAACTGATGATCAATGATCTAAATCTAAAGAGTGTGTATTAAGCGTGTCAGCTGTGATGTGCGTGAAATGATGAAATCAGCTTTAAGATGAAGGGAAACTGGATAAGGAAGAATGAAGGAACGAAGCGAGCTCTAGAAGTGTGTTGACCTCATTACTCACTGAACAAGTGTGAATCGACACGCTCTCGGGACTGAACGAATATCATATTAATTAGGGACTAAAACCAGGACACGCACACACACACACACTCATCATGCAGCGCCGTGTATTTAGGACAAAGATAGACCGAGAGCAGGGAACGAGTGATGAAAGATTGATTTTTGCACTTTCAGTGAACATTAGCTCACTCCAAGACAATCTTATCTTTGCTATTTATACAGCGTGCAGTTGGAATTTTTACACGTTTTCACTTTCAGAAGACATATTTGCATATGCTTATGCGGTTGAGGTGATATTAAAAGATTACCCTTTTAAAAAAAGCGTGTGTGAGAGAGAGAGGACCAAAAATATTGCATATTTTAATGCCTAGCTGTTTCGCTGTGGTTAAAAATAGATCGCCATGGAAACCCTACACATAAAGCACTCTGGGTATTGGCTGAGGACTGAAGCACATGGACGCGAGAGAGACCAGAACATCTGGAGTTATGCACATCTGTACGTCACTTTGGGACTACAATACCAGCATGTGAAGTAACAGATCATCTATCAATACAGCAAATGAAAGGGTAAATGCCATATTTAGCGTATGTGTGGCTCCTAAAAAAAGCTAAATTAATAAATATAAAGGTGTGATGAAGCAGAAACAGACTTGTGATATGAGATATGAGAGACATATAACAGACATAACTTACATCCTGTAATTTTAATTGATTGACACATCCTCCTCATTATAAACAAAGCATTATTTTAATCGAACTCCAAAAAACGTCTCGTTTTGATATCGCAAGATCTGTGACATTACACCGGGAAATACATCTGTATACGTATGCCTTGTATACTTTGGGGTCATGAACAGCATTGTTTTATAATGTTTCATGGAGTGCACTTATAATGTTAGATTATATTATATTATATTATTATATATTATAGTATTATATTAGAAATAAAAGGCATTTTTCCAACCCTGATTTTATCTGATTTGAACGCTCTGGTTGAAGGGGCTTGTGTAATTGCTGTGATTGGCTGTGAGACTTCAGTGTAACGCCCACTGCTGTGATTGGCAGTGAGACTTTAGTGTAAATGTCCAATGCAGTGATTGGCTGTGAGACTTCAGTGTTAACGCCCACTTCTTTGATTGGCTGTGAGACTTCAGTGGAAAAGCCCACTGCTGTGATTGGCTGTGAGACTTCAGTGTAATTGCCCACTGCTGTGATTGGCTGTGAGACTTCAGTGTTAACGCCCACTTCTCTGATTGGCTGTGAGACTTCAGTGGAAATGCCCACTGCTGTGATTGGCTGTGAGACTTCAGTGTAAATGTCCAATGCTGTGATTGGCTGTCAGACTGTAAACGCCCACTGATGTGATTTTTTGAGAGACTTCAGTGTAAACGCCCACTCCTGTTATTGGCTGTAAGAATTCAGTGTAAACACCCACTACAGTGATTGGCTATGAGACTTCAGTGTAAAAGCCCACTGCTGTGATTGGCTGTGAGACTTAAGAGTCGCCCACTGCTGTGATTGGCTGTGAGACTTCAGTGGAAACACCCACTGCTGTGATTGGCTGTGAGACTGTAAAAGCCCACTGCTGTGATTGGCTGTGAGACTTCAGTGTAAATGCCCACTGCTGTAATTGGCTATGAGACTTCAGTGGAAACACCCACTGCTGTGATTGGCTGTGAGACTGTAAACGCCCACTGCTGTGATTGGCTGTGAGACTGTAAAAGCCCACTGCTGTGATTGGCTGTGAGACTTAAGAGTCGCCCACTGCTGTGATTGGCTGTGAGACTTCAGTGGAAACACCCACTGCTGTGATTGGCTGTGAGACTGTAAAAGCCCACTGCTGTGATTGGCTGTGAGACTTCAGTGTAAATGCCCACTGCTGTAATTGGCTATGAGACTTCAGTGGAAACACCCACTGCTGTGATTGGCTGTGAGACTGTAAACGCCCACTGCTGTGATTGGCTGTGAGACTGTAAAAGCCCACTGCTGTGATTGGCTGTGAGACTTAAGAGTCGCCCACTGCTGTGATTGGCTGTGAGACTTCAGTGGAAACACCCACTGCTGTGATTGGCTGTGAGACTGTAAAAGCCCACTGCTGTAATTGGCTGTGAGACTTCAGTGGAAACACCCACTGCTGTGATTGGCTGTGAGACTGTAAACGCCCACTGCTGTGATTGGCTGTGAGACTGTAAAAGCCCACTGCTGTGATTGGCTGTGAGACTTCAGTGTAAATGCCCACTGCTGTAATTGGCTATGAGACTTCAGTGGAAACACCCACTGCTGTGATTGGCTGTGAGACTGTAAACGCCCACTGCTGTGATTGGCTGTGAGACTTCAGTGTAAATGCCCACTGCTGTAATTGGCTGTGAGACTTCAATGTAAACGCCCACTGCTGTGATTGGCTAACATCTCTAAGTATCACATGTGGAACTCTCTTGATAACTTTTAGCATGTTTTTACTATTACAACTCTCAAGGTTAACTAATCGTGAAAAGTGTTGATTATAGCACTAAATTCAGAGCTATACTTGTTTTTTTTTCCAATTTTGGGTCAAATATGGACAAACCCGAAATGTTGGGTTAAAAATGTAATGTAAAAATTTAACCCAACGGCTGGGTTAGTCCATATTTGACCCAAAGTTGGGTTAAAACAACCCAGCATTTTTTAGAGTGTAGCATTATATTTACGTAGATCATTGTTACTCAGTTTATCCACACTAACGAATGCTTTCATTATAACTAACAGTGCAAAAACAATATAAATCAGAGATTCGTTAATTATAACGAGAGTCCAGAACTCAGTCACTGAAGCTCACAGTGTTTGATTGACAGCTTAACAGTGATTGTAAAGAGAGCCTTCTCTGATCACTTTCTGTATAATTTAATCACAGAGAAACAATGTGAAGTTGAACGTTAAGTCACTCATTGGTTTGATTTACTGACACATAGACAAAAATCATCGGACTGTACATGAATCATTACATATTAAGAAATCACTGGTCACAGATCAGGCATTAGAATGAACACGATTACTTACATGCATTACTGTAGAGTCCATATCGTAAAAGGCTGTTAACACATTTACCAAAGAGTCCACAGTGAAATGAACCGAATGCAAATAAATAAATAATGCTCGACTGAGACGTTCACATCTTGCCATCCCCGAAGCCATCTTTATCGCACGCTATACTGTAGTTCTAGTTTTAACCAAGTAACCCAAATATATAAGGTCAAATATGTCAAATGTGTTTGTGCGTGTCAGTGGGTGGAGCTTAAACAGGAAGTGATGTCAGAGGCAGGGGTTAAAAATCTTGTTATAATAATGTTTTGCCACACTATTACGTAATAAAGTGACACATTCCACAACCTGTGGTTTTGTGAGATTGGCTTCAATAAAAGCTGTTTTTAGACTCACAGGAAAGTTTTGAGTTCTGAAACTTGCAGGATGTTTTATAGTCAAGTCAATTCAGTCACCCTCATTTATACAGCGCTTTTAACAATAGAGATAGTTTGAAAGCAGCTTTACAGTGATGACATGAGATTACAGTAACAGAGATTGTTTAGGCTTTACAGTAGATCTAGAATAAAGTTATTGTCCAGATAAAGTTAGTTTTGATTGATTCACTTCCGTTGCAAAGATCATTAGTTGTTAACTTAGGGACCACTTTATAATATAGTATATTATAGTACGATAACCTCTTATATGTCAAAAGATCAAGGGAATTTTGATTTCATGTCATGTTAACTGATGGGAACTATTTTAGTAATCATATCCTGCAGTGTAAGTCGTGCAAGTGTTCTCTGTGGACTCACATGGGCTGATAAATTAATAATTCTATACTTGAACTTCAACACATCACACACAAACACACACCTAATATTTCCCAAGGTGTTTGGCCTTTGCAGGACAAAAATCTCTCTTTGCTTGTAATATTTTGTCCAAAACTATATGGCGTTTCCATGGCATTTTGCTGAATCGATATCTCTCGGTAATGGAAGTGTGTGGATTCTTTACAAAAACGTAATATAGAGCGTGCTGTGATAAGACAAGTAGACTTGTTAACCTTAAAAAACAACAGCGCTTCTACCATGACCAACATTATCTCAATTGAACAATCTTTCCAGTTTTAAACTGATTTAGGGCCCAAATATACTGGATCACACAACCGTATCACTGACTGAATGAGTATTGAGTGTTTTCTTTTAAACGTTTTGGCTACATGGTCGAAATGATGTTGCTTTACAGTAACTTTATACATGCAGTCATTTGTTTCCACAGTTTTGAAAGGGTATTACAAATAAAAAAGTCTCAAAACAAACAATAAGACAAGTGCAGGAGCACAAGCATAAAAGTAGTATAAGACGTATTAAAGTCAGCCTGAAACAGAAGTCAAGCTCGCATTTTCTTCCCTGTTGTGTCATCCACTCACCTAAAGGAGTATTAGGAACACCATACTTAGGCTGAATCCCAATTCACTACCCCTTAGCCCTACCCCTTGTTTTCGAGTGTAGCCTTGGCCCTTAAAACGGAGTGACAAGGGCCAAGGGGTTGGAATATTTACCTACGAAATGGAACGACCCTTCATGAACCCAACGTCATCAGTCGCCGGCGATGTACAGGATTTCTCCATGACAACAACTGACAATCATCAGCGCAGCTGCTCTTAACTTTGAATAAACATGATGATTATAACATCCCTTCCTCGAAATGTATGTCTTTTCTGATCGGAAAGGTAATTTATTATATCATTTCTTAATTTAAACGACTATAGTGTTATTATAAGAGTAAATAAAGTGCGTGGTGGAATCATCTGGTGCTAATTTAAATGTTTAACCGTTTGCGATCCATCTCGCCGGTGATTTCCGATGCATTCCGTGAATTTTTGTCTTAGCCCTCCGTTTGGAGTGTGCCTCTGAAAAATCTCCGTTTCGAGGGCTATGTAGCCCTACCCCTTCGCCCTACCCCTCGATCTCAAGAAGAATTGAGACACCCTACCCCTAGACGTGAACGCGCAAAAACGGAGGGGTAGGGCTAAGGGGTAGGGCCAAGGGGTGAATTGGGATTGAGCCTTATACTGTGTTTGACCCCTTTAAGGCAGTTCTGAAGGCGAAAGGGAGTAGTTCACGTTTAAAAAAAAAACTTTTGCTGATAATTTACTCACCCCCATGTCACCGAAGATGTCCATGTCTTTCTTTCTGAAGTCGAAAAGAAATTGGGTGCCAAACGGCTCAAGGTCCAAATGAGAGTTTCAGTGCAGCTTCAAAGGGCTTTAAACGACACGAGACGATGAATAAGGGTCTTATCTAGCGAAACGATCAGTCATTTCAAAAAATAAATAAAAAAGTTTAAGTTTTATAAACACAAATGCTCACATTGCTCTGTTCTGTGATGCGAGTTCGTGACACTCCTTTTCGAACTCGTTCATCAAAATGAACTAATCTTTTTGAGTCATTTCATTCGTTGAATGCACCAAATGAGTCGAAAAATTATTTGCACTGAAATGGTCATTTGGACCTTGAACCGTACCCAGTGAAGTCCATAATGTAGAAAACATATGCCTTGATGGTGAAACATATGTGATTGGTTGATTAGATAATTGCATTAATGAGAAATTGAACAGTGTTCCTAATAATCCGTTAGGTGAGTGTATATACGAGTTAAACGCTTCTGGAACAAGATCCGATGTGGGAGGGGCTTGATTGTGTGAATGGATGGTTGTGGTTTGCTATTGGCTGATTTCATGTGAGTTACAGGTTATAGCCCCGCCCACATCATCAGAGAAGAGAAGGGGAACTTCTTCTGATTCAAGATTACCAGGAACATGAAATGGAAGCTTTAGCGTTAAGTTCTGCCAGGAAGACTCAATCGTTGCGTCACGAATTACCTTCTCATCTATCCAATCGCGTTTAATGCTTGCGGTATAAAAGACCGGTACTTACACATGTTTGAGTTCGCAGATGCTGACGCTTTTATTGACCTCCATCCTCCCCACCACCTCCAAGATGGTTCCTCCCTCCTATCCTACCACCTCCAAGATGGTTCTTTCCCTTCCATCCTCCCCACCACCACCAGGATGGTCCCTTCCTATACCTCCCGGGGGGGTCGGCTGCGCCCCTGCCTTCGTCTTCAGGCAGGAAATGCAGAGTCCCGACCCTCGGATTGCGAGCTATGGACGGGGCCTAAGCCAAAGAACTTAATTGCTTGCTGGGCTATCAATAAATGTATTTATTGTTACATTATTCATTCTCCCGAGTCTTTCTGGTAGAACTTAAAACAATAGTGATGTGCAGAGTTAAATCATATATAATATTCCATAAAATAAAATGTATTTCATGGTGATTTTAACCTAGATTTTAACTAGATCTTCTAGTGGATGGACAACAGAAGGACAAAATATGTTTGCAAAATGTCTTTTATAGCAAGTGTTTTACAAAAGTTATAAGGCACTTGAATATAATGACAATATTGCACAGCTTTGCATATCTTATACTAAAAACAAATAATAAGAAGGAATTTTCTGTATTGAAGTGTTTACCCGTATTTTGAGGGTCTGTAACTTAGCCCGTTCCCATCCTTTAGCGTCAAATGTGACGCTATATGACAAAACGGGAAAATACTACACACATGGCACCCTTTATCGTTAATATAACACGTGACAACAAGGCGTCATAAATCCTTTAGCGTAATATGAGACTACCCTACCCCACACCTAAACCTACCCATCACAGCGCGTGTTATATTAACGATAACGGGTGCCATGTGCGTAGTATAGCGCCGTTTTGTCATATAGCGTCACATATGACGCTAAAGGATGAGAATGCGTTGAACTTATTCGATAATGTTATGGCAGAAAATTACCAGTGTTATTACTTTTTTTGCTGTGTAATATTTACTATAGGTTGCGTATATAATAGGGTATAGGGATGCACCGATATGAAAATGTTGGCCGACACCGATAACCGATAATTCTTTATATTTGAAAGCCGATAACCGATATATTGGCCGATAAATGTAATCCAAATTTTTATATTATTTTTGAGTCTAGCCGATATGACAGACTTGTGTTGCACTTTACTGTATTTTCCTATTTGAAGTGATTTGAATAATATTTCAAGCGATTCAGGCCATGTCCACACGGACACGGGTATTTTTATAACCAGAGTTTTTCCCTCCTACGTTTAAAAAAAAAACCTCCGTCCACATGAAAACGCAAAAACAAGACATCAAACGCTGTCAAGAGCATGCAACACCAGCAGGTGGCGATATAAACCTAACCGTAAAGCCACATTAGCCAATCAGAAGCCGTCAGTGGTGCAAAAACTCCGGTTTCGCTGTCTACACGACAACACTGCACTGTTTCAGAAAATACTGGCAGGGGTTTTCAAAAATGTTCGGTTTCAGTGTCCTGATACTGCGTTTCCGTGTGGACGAACGGCCGAACCGCGTTATAAAAATACCCGTGTCCGTGTGGACATGGCCTCAGAACCATCATGTTAAACAGTCGCATCTGAAGAGTCTCAGCTGAAGGAGACAATAAATTATTTATCTGCTTTAATATATCGGCCAGATTTTATTATCAGGATAACATTAAAAATGAACATAAATCAGCCAATGCCGATATGGTGGCTGATATATTGTGTGACATTAATAGGGTATACTGCAAGGTGACTTACAAACGAGAAAGGTATGCACTGATGTGATGTACACGTAGTTCAGTGGAGAAGAACAGACACAAACACACACACAGATTTCAGCACAGATCTGGGACATCTGTCCTGATGCTGTGGTTCACACACATGACTGCTGGCTGTTTGAGGGTAACTGAATTCTGGTGGATCCGTGTTTTTGACGCGGAACCCGAAGCCTGTGAGCGTGAGGAAATAAATCGGATCTTTCTATGCGAACACCTCCAGTCCACCAGCGTTCCTGAAGAACAGCTCACGGATCCTCTAACCCACACACTCATCGATCCTGTGTGGAGTAACACAGCAGCGTGGGCAGAGGGATGTGTGTGTGTGTGTGTGTGTGTGTGTGTGTCATAGACCATCCTCTCTCTCTCAGCTGGGATATCAGTGTCAGGTTTCTGATGTCAGGCTCAGATGAATCTCCAACACAAAGCTGTCGATCAACATTCACAGACTCACAAACTCATGAACAACACATGAGAACCAGCCTATAGAAAAGCACTTTCCAAAACTCTCCCCAAGCGATGTTATATTACTGCTGTCTGATGAACCACCCATCGCAGTAACTCACTAACAAAGGAACTTGACTTTATGTATAGCTTTCCACGGCAAACAAAAATATGTTCCAAAACCGCTTTGATTATGTCTAGATTAAGTTATATACCAATACCGATACCGGCCGATACCGAAACAAATATTTTTGGGTTAAAAATCCGATATTCCGATATATATCGGCCGATATTTTTTTTTTTATTAAATATTGTTGGATTTCACACACGTGTAAAAGAAAAGCTAACTTTTTTGCACAAGATACATTTGATACTTTTTCTCTATGTCTAAATGTTCACTCCTTGCAAGTCTAACTTACATTTTACATTGCAGGGACTGTAACTAGAGATATTCTAGTTATAAATACAGTAATCATTACTTTATTTAGGCAGAAAAAAGTTCATTGTGGTTTCTAAGCTCATTAATGTTAACGTTAGCGGTCTTCCACTGATGATAGTGGCATTAGCTAGCTTTGTGGTTAGCTAGTCTATGATGAGCCATAATTTAGCAATAGATAACATCATACTGCAAATTGTAAAACATACATTTTCAATATAACAGGCCAAGGAGAGATGATTCAAGCGTGTTTCGTCCGTTTTGTTTTGTTTTTTTGTTTTGTTTTTTTAAATATTCATTTATCGGCCATTATAACTGCCGATACAGATATTTTGGAAAATGCCTAATATCGGCCGGCCGATATATCGGTCTGGCTTTAATATATCAGAATGTTCCCTTTTTTTCCTTATTACACCTTTGATCATTACTATTGCAATATATATATATATATATATATATATATATATATATATATATAATAAATATATCTAAGATGTAAAAAAAAAACTGTTTTTTTTTTGGTTTTTTTTGAAGGGCGGGTATACGAACATTAGAAAAATATTAAATTAAAATGTTATTACTGAATGTTCTCTGAATTTAGGCAAACAGGGGAAAATGGTTTTTAAACAATGTATAAATAATGACATTATTGCAGACCAGATAATTTCGAAAGTACCATTCTATTAGCATAATGTTTGTTCATAACTTTGAGAGAACGTTCAATGTCTTTAGTATGTGCCATTAGTGACAAAAGGCACATTTTATCTTGTTAATGGCTGAGTAATGTCTCATGTTCATTATCTATAAAACTCAATTTTAGATCATCCCAAAATAGCTAAATTTACCCAGGACTGTCATGCTGAACTCACTGCATCATGGGCTGTTTTCCTCTTTAGGTTATGTATTTGGTGTGTGTGTGTGTGTGTATTGCACATAGAGCTGAATTAGTAGTTTATCCACAGCACTGACTGCGAGAAACAGCAATGCAGTGACTCATATCAAATGTGCAGAAGTCAACATCAAACTGCATTCATCCAATTTACTGTCATAATGTGGCAGATCAAGCGAAATATAATGTTATAAGGCCATGGACATTCCTATTGTCATTCTGAATTTAAATAAAGTCCAATTGTTGCGGGAAAAAGATTCCTAATTAAATCAATGGATAGTGTCTGTGTTCACCCTATGCTTGATAACAGTACAGTAATATTTCTTGCATCACTGGTCTGAAATAAGATGATTAGACGTACAATCACACCACACTCTAAAAAATGCTGGGTTGTATTAACCCAATTTTGGGTCAAATATGGACAAACCCAAAATGTTGGGTTAAAAATGTAACGTAAAAATTTAACCCAACGGCTGGGTTAGTTCATATTTGACCCAAAGTTGGGTTAAAACAACCCAGCATTTTTTAGAGTGCAGGGTGACGCACTGGATGACACAAGCAGTCTTTGTCTAACATCCCTAAAAATGACATATTAGGAGTTAAGAATTATTATTTTATCTTACCCTTTGGCAAGCAGTCTTTGCTTAAAGGGAAAACATTATGCAAAATGTTTTTGACCATATATGTGTCCGCAGTGTGTGTACACAACCACCCTATTGTGGTAAAAAATATATCCACTCCGTTTGTTATTTTCACCATAAATCAAAAACAGTGTCTCAAAATGAGCCGTTCTTGAATTTGTTACAATGTGACATCACACTGCGCAGGCTCCGCCCATGATTGCTGTCTGACTCCGCCCCTCATTGATCTGAATACAGTCTGTTTTTACTTTGCTGTTGGATTCATATTAACAGAATATATAGCAGTAGCTACCACTGCTGTCACTTTAATACACAGATGCAATTTATTTCCCTGTTTACGTTCGGTTGACATAACTGCTTGTGTTTGTGAACTTTCTGTGTGTTTGACATAACCATCAGTGTATTTGGCAGTTTATGCCCGGTAAAACGTGAAAAGAGAACTTTAGTTTAACACCAAGTGGCCTCCCTGTCTCTCTCTTGACACAAACTGCAGTTCATCGACTGGCCACTAGAGACCGGCTGCAGAAGAGACTCAATCCCATAGACCCCCATGTTAAAATGCCCAACTTTACATCAGAAAAAAAAAAAACATGTTTACAGCCTGGTGCAAAAAGTGGTTTTGGTCTATATCGCTAATTTTGCCCTTCTTGCCCCGACTGTGAGGGAGGTGCATTTTTTTATAACTCATCTGTTCAAAATGATATTAAGCCTTAAAGTTGTGCATAATTATGGGCGTGACCACTTGATTGACAGGTGGATTGCCGCTGATGTCACTACTAGCTATTTGTCTAGTGTCTGTTAGCGTCACGTCACCTCAGCTAATCGGCCTCGCTGCACATTTTCGTTTATCCGGGAGTGACGCACGGCCAAGATGGCGACAGCCGGCTCCGCCCACTTCAAAAATGCTCTTTAGAAACACTGCGAGTGACACCAAGTCCATTGTTTTATACAGTATATGTTTAATTCTCACAGGACCCACCATCTGACAGCCAGCTTTCTGTGTGCGTGCTTCGGATGTGTGTGTTTAGAAAACCGTATAGACGTTAGATTAATATGGCTTTAAAAGGCATGCAAATAAAACACTGACACACTGACAAAATATGACACACCATGATCATGAAGAAATGCAATGTCACGTGAACCCGAGATTATAATCAAAACCAAACATATGTTTTAGAGTATCCAAGGCACAAGCTGTAAAGGCTCCGCCCTCTTCTGGAAAGGCAAAGCTTATTTGCATTTCAAGTTACATGCACAAAAACAGCACGTTTTTCCTTCCACTCGAAAATGGGCATTTACACGGTATAATAAATGATCTGGGAGGTATTTTGTGCTGAAACTTAACAGACTTATATTACATCTTGTAAAAAGGGGCGTAATAATCCTCCTTTTTTCCTGGAAAATAGCAAAACACAAGATATTTGACCTTGATTTGTTCGTTTCTGTGAAAAAAAGGCTAAGGACAACACAGTAAGTGAGAATAGGAAATCAGTTGTCTTTTTTCTGCATGTCACTGCAGGAGCCGATGTTGCTGTGAGCCTGAAAACACTCCAGAACGCGTTCATCGAAGTCTTTCACTCTGGCAACACCTAAGCACAATATTGAGACGGGGATGACACAGCATCAACGCCACAGGACACACACACAGGTGCAAAAATAGATGTAGAGGTCAAGAGGGCGAGCAAGACAGTGACAAAATGAAAACGCACCATCAGCATTTGACTCGACTCGGGTTTGCGATGTTAGGCAGATACCAGACGTGACTGAAGGGGAGACCCAATGTGCAATTCACAGACCTTTCTGGAGTGTGTTTCTCGTATAACGCTGTACCTCGCTGCTTCACTACTATAGTGCGATGTATAATCATCTTGCTAGTCACGACTGTTTCCCATTCAAGTTGGTCGTTTAACCAAGTTAATGATGTCACCAGGTGTTGGAGTAATAATGTCTCGGTTACGTGGTAGGGTTGTGACGATAAGGATATTTTTCTCACCGGTTAATCGACATGTGACAACATCGGTAATACCGGTGTCACCGGCGGGGGCTTTTAAATCGCTAATTTAAAGGCAAACGTAAAATGCGCACGTTTTCACGGGCATACATAACGGTGCGGTAGTGCGGGAAAGAACTGTTTTGTTATTGTGCCCTGAATATGCGCTAGTTTGAAAACGAAACTAACATTGATTGACAGACATGTAATCTGACCATCTGAAAATCCACCATTTTTGTCCGACAAAACAGTCAGGAGAGTTATAGATTAGGGTGACCTAACTGTCCTGTTTTCCCAGGGCATGTCCTGTTTTCATATAACAATATAACACTTTTCTATCCATACAGAGGAGGCACAACCTACTTTAAATGTATTGAAATTAATAAGGTATCTTTGAGTAAACTTTGAGTATCATTTTGAGTTGGCCCATGTGTTTGCTGGGCCGAGTGTCCTGGTTTTTGGTACTCAAAATATGGTCACCCTATTATAGATTAACGTCGGTGGTACTTGGCTTTATCAGGGAATCTGTCACGACACATTAAAGAGCCACAAAACGGTAGGCCTATTTATTGTTTGATTTTCTTTGACTGACCAAATTTGAAAGTTGAGACTGTTTCATATTAAATATTACCTGCTCGGTCCTCTCTGTCAACGTGTTGTCAGTGTCCTCTATTTTTCACTGCTTGAAAACATGGGTTGAATCCGAAATCGCCCTCTAAACCCTCATTTACGAGGCCTATTCCCTACATTAGTCCACTAATACTGTTCACTTGAAGGAGTGAATGAGAAGGAGTAAGTAAAAACGAGTGAGCGAATTCGGACAGCCGTTCCTAACAGAGAGACGCGATCTGACACGCGTCGCATTTTCTCACAAATCTGTTTGTTCGTTTAAGACTGCTCTTATGGACATTTTGGCTCAATTTGTGTGTTATGGTTTGTTCAAGCCCGAAAGAGAGTTCATTCGATACCGACGCACGTCTTTTCTGTGGGTCGTGTGTGTTAATACACTTTCATACCCGCGCTGGTAGGCAGTTCGTGGAATGCAAATCTTGCACGCCTATGTTTATTGGCTCGTTTTTAATTCTCCCGAAGGCAATTGGCTCCCTAACGTGATCCCAATTCATTAAAGAACTCCCCCGACGACACGTCGGAGTTCCCAGGACGAAAGGGAACATGTTTTAATGAAAATGTTTGAGATCGAATTACTGCGAGATGTTTTGCTATAAATTATGGACATTTCCAACCCGATCTCACGAGAATTCGTACGAATTCTACAAGGTGGCTAATTCCTAACAATTTGTACAACCTCACTCTTATGAATTAGTACGTTTTTGCTAAATCGTACATATTTTACGAATTGGCCAATTCGTATGAATTCGTACGAATGACCTACCCCTGACCCCGCCCCTAAACCTACCCATCACGTGGGTTTGGACAAATCGTACAAAAACGTATGACTGAAGTCGTAGGAATTAGCACGAATTAGCCACTTTTTTAATCACTTGTACGAATTCGTACGAATTGGTCGTGAGATAGCGTAGACATTTCATATGAGGACTATTTCTCATTTTGTCATTTTGCTTTATTTCCAGATTCCATCAAATACTCGTTCTTACACACTAGATCTCATTCACACAAAACTCTGTCTCTTGACAAACTAAAAGGCATTAATGACATTTGTATGTATTCTAAATAAAAGACAGATTTCACTGAATGTCAGCTTGCTTGTTTTTGCTCAAGATCAGGATAAGGAAGATAAGGACACAACTCTGCAATACTGTTAGCGGATGTTCGTTGTAAGGATGGTTTCAGGAAACACTGACTCATTGAACTGCGGATAACGACAGAACTTGTGACCATATGGCTAACGATGCTTTTGGGAAACGCTCTCCTGAACAGTCAGCTGTCATGTTTCATGAGTGGAAGCACACCTGTCCATTGCCAGTGTAGTTGAGAGTGGGCCGACCCCTGACAAATAATCACAGCTTTGCATGACACCCAACTCACTTTGAATGTGTATCATATTCAGGGATGCCTTGACCTAGTGTTGTCAAAAATAGCGATATTTCGATAAATATTGATAATGAAATATCTGAACGATACCAATAATTTCCCGAAGTATCGATACTAGCCGAGCGGTCACTAATGGTATCGAATATCGATATTTTTCAAGGTATCGTATCGAAGTTAGAAATTCTAGTATCGTGACAACACTACGTCGACCATTACAAATATGTCTTATGTTCATTAAGATACTATTCTGTGCAATAATCATGATATTTTAAGAGCTTTGTTTTGCATGGCTGCAGTGCAAAGAGTCAAATGTAGCCAACAACATAAAACAGCAGCTTTAAAGAGGTAATTCATCGACGGCAGATAGGCTTTTAATAAAACCGGGCTGTCTATGCAGAAGAAACACATCTATTCAAGATACACATCTCTTGAAAAATACAGAGTCTCCGGATTCAAAACTAGTGAAGAAGAAGCAGAAACAAGCGACAGAAGCGATATCGTCGAACGATATATCATTTCCGCCGATTCATCTGATAATCGGAAATAATCAATAGTTTTCCCTGAGCGTGTCCATTGCGAGAGCGGCTTAGAGGGTCTGGTTTTATTACAGCAGCACAACATGAGAGCGCCCTCTACAAGCCAAATGAAACTATCACTGACGTCTCCTGCTGTTTGTTTTGACACTCTGGGGTGCGTTTCCCGAAAGCATCGTTAGCCAACTATGGTCGCAAGTTCCGTCATTATCTGCATAGTTTAACGTGTCGGTGTTTCCCGAAACCATCGTTCCAACGGACATTCGCAAACAGCATCGCAAAGTTGCAAAGACTTTCTTTTTTCTATTCTATTCTATATCTATTTACAAAAAAATAAAGAATACTGCATTAGACTAAACTGGGAAAGGTAACATCACTTACATATTGTTGTCCTATTGTTAGTTTAATTGCTTCTATTGCTCAAAGTGCCAACATGTCATCACGACTTTTGCGTAAACATACACGCATCTTTCGAGTCAAGTGGCGTGTTATCTCTACGCATTTTGAGCTATCCCCGTGTATCCGTGTTTGTCTACGCCATTAACGTTCGCGTCATTCCGCGTGTCCGTACACGCCGTCAAATGTCCAGTCATAAATGCAATTAACCCCACTGATGGTTAAGTTTAGGGATAGGGTTGAGGTAAGTCATATATTTATATAACGTTAAGTCAACAGCGTTCATAAACACGCTGAAAAGCGATTATGCGTCTTGATAGCACGCCAAAAATGGAAATACGAATTGGCGTGTCATACACACGCTACTTCATGAGATCAGTCTGCAAAGTGTTTGTTTGGATAAAAGCATCTGCTAAATGAAATGTAATGTAAATGAACATTTAAAGCTAGTGATCTGAGAATGCAAATTAATCCGTCTATCAAGCTGAGAAAAACGTATTGGAGCGCATCTGATTTTGAACACATCTGAAAATGAAATGGTTGTTATCCTTCCTCTAATACATATTTTGTTATTTTGATAATATAATCATAGTGTGCTCTAAAAGAGAGCAAGAAAAGCTGTGTATGTACATATTTCAACGCTACGGTCCAAGTCAGGCCCAGTTCTAGGAAAGCAAGAACACCCTTAGTTGATCCTGTAATAATATGATTTGGCTTACAATGTTTGCGTTTGTGTCAAATGAACACATTTACAATTTGTTTTTGCAGATTATTATTGATTATTGTTTTAATTATTTTATTCATACACTCTCAGAAAAAAAGGTACAAATGCCGTCACTGGGGCTGTACCTTTTCAAAAGGGAAAACTTTAGTCCATATGTACATTTTAGGTGCTAATATGGACATTTTAGGTGCTATTGTGTACATTTTAGGTGCTAATATGGACATTTAGGTGCTAATATGTACGTTTTAGGTGCTAAAATGGACATTTAGGTGCTATTATGTACATTGTAGGTACCAATATGCACCCTTTAGGTACTTTCGAAAAGGTACAGCCCCAGGGACAGCTTTGTACCTTTTTTCTGAGAGTGTACAACATAATATTCTGGGGAACTTGAAATTGTGTGAAAAAGATCAAAAATGTCGATCCTGGCTTTAATGATTTTTCTAATCTTAATTTCCAATATTATTGAGCCAGGTTGATAAGGTTCCTTCTATCAGATTGATCAACATTACACGTGTTAAGTATTTTTCTGTGCCAACATTACCAACTATGCTTCAAGGTCATCCATTCAGGAACGTCTGTCTCTGGGAAGAGGATAAATGCGACCCGGTCTCTTATTTATAATATGTCTTCCTAGGGAAATGCTTTCTCCTTTTAAGAACGGCTGCTGGAATCAGGGCAGCGCTACTGTCCTTATTAGAAGAGATTGTACTCCTTCTGAGTAATTCCTGGTGGGACCCGAGACTAAATATGAAGTGTCAGAGGGGAATGAGAACACGGACCGGCGGACTAGATTAGCGAGTTGATCAAGGGCACAGCTTTAGCTAAACGCGGGACAGCGTTTAACTAGCCAACAGCTTTTGTCATTGCTCCAGAACCGGGTCCTTCAGCAGCACCCAGTGGATCTGTGGTCGTGTTGTGTTTGCTGCGTGGTTCTGGGATGTTTTGCCAGCTCACTTTGACCTTCAGTCTCTCTTCTGGTTGAAATGCGGTGTCGGATTACATTGAAGTGCCTCCGTCCCAATATGCAGTGCTTCTGTTTCTTTCTCTTTTAATTGCTGTAAAAATTTGGCTGCATTTAGCGTTTGCTCGTCGGCGCTCCACTAAATGTGAGAGCACTGTAAAGCACCAAGGTTAAAAGTCTCACGTCTGCGCCTCAGGAGATATTTTACCTCTCGTTTGATTATGAATTAGTCAGGAGACACATCGGGATGGGTGAAACGTGAGCGGAGAGATTAGCAAAACTGTCTACTTTAATTCGGAGACATTTGAAAATGGCATTTTCGGCATTTCCAGGTCGCTCTCACTCACTATTATATATATGTTTGGTGTGAAACGCTAAAACTCTGCAAGTTTCACCGCAGGACAGCAGATGCGAGTGCATTCTGTCATCTGTGCAGAACTGTGATATGAAGAGTGTGTGAAGGAACCAACGCATTCTCATCCTTTAGCGTCATATAGAACGCTATATGACAAAACGGCGCTATACAACGCACATGGCACCCGCTATCGTTAATATAACACGCACTGTGAGGGCTAACTTTAGGTGTGGGGTAGGGTCTGCGTGTCATATTCACGCTAAAGGATTTATGACGTCTTGGGTTCGCGTGTTATATTAACGATAAAGGGTGCCATGTGCGTAGTATAGCGCCGTTTTGTCATATAGCGACGCTAAAGGATGAGAGCGGGCTGGAAGGAACATATTTCAGCAACAGTGTCAATGTGAATAGCAGATAACAGACACAATACCGCTATAAACATCAATATCATGCGTCACATGACTAAACTTGCATCATCGTTTAGACAATCCACACTACAACACGAAAACACCATTTTCAAATGTATCCACTTTGGAGAGCGTTTTCAAAAAGGTTCGTTTTCAATACTAAAAACGCAGTTTCAGTGTGTGCGGAAGGCTAAAACTGAGAGGAAAAGATGCGCTTTCAAACGAAACCGCATTAGTGTACACAAGGCCTAAGTGTTGGTTACTTTTAAACGGGCTAATTCGGGTAAGGATGTGCACTGCATTGAAGAGACTGAAATAGAAACGAGAACAGAGGAAGGCATGGGGGAGGACAGACTCTTCGACACCATTAGCATACAATAGCAGCTTCGCATTGTCAAACAGCAAATTGTTTTCTGTAGTTTCAGCTAAGACAAAAATGTCTTTCCCACTGTCAAAATAGGATCCCTTCCACAGTCCTTCGTAGATTTCCCTGGTTCTTATTAATTCTCAGCACCTGCAGCTTGAGCTGAAGGCTTTGCATGAGCATCTATCATGACGACAAGCACCAGCGCCATCATTATCTGAAGCAAGACGACTTAAAGGAGATGCTTTCTGTTTTTTGGGAGGTCGCCAAGCTCCTCCGTATCTCGCTCAGCTCCCATCTGCCAGGATCTGTGTGTGTGTGTGTGTGTGTGTGTGTGTGTGGCCAACACCCACAACCTTGGAGAAAAGTTGAATACCCACGTAATGTGTCGTAACATCCAGGAGACTTGTGTCGTCCTTACAGAGCAATTTCTTTATCCTGTTCTCGGTAACACTTTATTTTACAGTGTCTTTGTTACATATGTTAGCACAACTACATACATACATAACTAAATCAATAACAAAGTTATTATCACTATTAGTTGACGCTATTTTCTTCTGGAAACAAACTTTGTTGTATTATTTGCCTCTTTAAAAAAACTCTGTATTGTAAAAAGCGCTATATAAATAAATGTGACGACTATATTACACGTACTTACCAATAACAGTATAATAACATTATTATTTATTATTATTATTATTATTAATAACATAATAATAATAACAGTAATAACAGTATGCATAATTACATGCAACAACCGTTAACCTAATCCTGCCCAAACCAAATATTATTCAGTACTTAAATATATAATTACAGTGTGACAATGACACCTTAAAATGAATTGTAACCAATCAGCCCAGTGTTAACATCGACTGAAGGTTGATGACTGAAGTCTAGAATAAAGGCAGAAGTATTGACTGAGGAGCTCAGAGAAATCGAAGAGGGCTAAAGTTACACATTAGTGTTTGGTGTGTGTTCATTGTTTGGATGGCTTCTACCCTGCTGGAAAATCCAGCTACATCTAGACAATAGAGGGTTTGCATTGACGTCACTTTCCCGCAGGACTGAGTGGCAGAAGAGCTGCAGCGTGACTGGATATGATGGATATACTGGATATGACGCTCAGGAAACTGTGAAAACACGAGTAAAACTGGCGATTAAACTAAAGGTTGGACTGGATATAGTGTTTCGTACAACTTATCAAAGATCCGGTGATCATGGATCAGTGTTTCTGCCCCACAGTGTTTCTGCCGCTCAGTGTTTCTGCCGCTCAGTGTTTCTGCCCCTCAGTGTTTCTGCCGCTCAGTGTTTCTGCCCTTCAGTGTTTCTGCCGCTCAGTGTTTCTGCCGCTCAGTGTTTCTGCCCCTTAGTGTTTCTGCCGCTCAGTGTTTCTGCCCCTCAGTGTTTCTGCCGCTCAGTGTTTCTGCCCCTCAGTGTTTCTGCCACTCAGTGTTTCTGCCGCTCAGTGTTTCTGCCGCTCAGTGTTTCTGCCCCTCAGTGTTTCTGCCGCTCAGTGTTTCTGCCGCTCAGTGTTTCTGCCGCTCAGTGTTTCTGCCCCTCAGTGTTTCTGCCCCTCAGTGTTTCTGCCCCTCAGTGTTTCTGCCCCTCAGTGTTTCTGCCCCTCAGTGTTTCTGCCGCTCAGTGTTTCTGCCCCTCAGTGTTTCTGCCCCTCAGTGTTTCTGCCCCTCAGTGTTTCTGCCGCTCAGTGTTTCTGCCGCTCAGTGTTTCTGCCCCTCAGTGTTTCTGCCCCTCAGTGTTTCTGCCCCTCAGTGTTTCTGGCGCTCAGTGTTTCTGGCGCTCAGTGTTTCTGCCGCTCAGTGTTTCTGCCCCTCAGTGTTTCTGCCGCTCAGTGTTTCTGCCCCTCAGTGTTTCTGGCGCTCAGTGTTTCTGGCGCTCAGTGTTTCTGCCGCTCAGTGTTTCTGCCCCTCAGTGTTTCTGGCGCTCAGTGTTTCTGGCGCTCAGTGTTTCTGCCGCTCAGTGTTTCTGCCGCTCAGTGTTTCTGCCCCTCAGTGTTTCTGCCGCTCAGTGTTTCTGCCCCTCAGTGTTTCTGCCCCTCAGTGTTTCTGCCCCTCAGTGTTTCTGGCGCTCAGTGTTTCTGGCGCTCAGTGTTTCTGCCCCTCAGTGTTTCTGCCGCTCAGTGTTTCTGCCGCTCATTGTTTCTGCCCCTCAGTGTTTCTGCCCCTCAGTGTTTCTGCCCCACAGTGTTTCTGCCCCACAGTGTTTCTGCCGCTCAGTGTTTCTGCCCCTCAGTGTTTCTGCCCCTCAGTGTTTCTGCCGCTCAGTGTTTCTGCCCCTCAGTGTTTCTGCCGCTCAGTGTTTCTGCCCCTCAGTGTTTCTGCCCCTCAGTGTTTCTGCCCCTCAGTGTTTCTGCCGCTCAGTGTTTCTGCCGCTCAGTGTTTCTGCCGCTCAGTGTTTCTGCCCCTCAGTGTTTCTGCCGCTCAGTGTTTCTGCCCCTCAGTGTTTCTGCCGCTCAGTGTTTCTGCCGCTCAGTGTTTCTGCCCCTCAGTGTTTCTGCCCCTCAGTGTTTCTGCCCCTCAGTGTTTCTGCCCCTCAGTGTTTCTGCCGCTCAGTGTTTCTGCCCCTCAGTGTTTCTGCCCCTCAGTGTTTCTGCCCCTCAGTGTTTCTGCCGCTCAGTGTTTCTGCCCCTCAGTGTTTCTGCCCCTCAGTGTTTCTGCCCCTCAGTGTTTCTGCCGCTCAGTGTTTCTGCCCCTCAGTGTTTCTGCCCCTCAGTGTTTCTGCCGCTCAGTGTTTCTGCCCCTCAGTGTTTCTGCCACTCATTGTTTCTGCCTCTCAGTGTTTCTGCCCCTCAGTGTTTCTGCCCCTCAGTGTTTCTGCCCCTCAGTGTTTCTGCCGCTCAGTGTTTCTGCCCCTCAGTGTTTCTGCCCCTCAGTGTTTCTGCCCCTCAGTGTTTCTGCCCCTCAGTGTTTCTGCCCCTCAGTGTTTCTGCCGCTCATTGTTTCTGCCCCTCAGTGTTTCTGCCGCTCAGTGTTTCTGCCGCTCAGTGTTTCTGCCGCTCAGTGTTTCTGGCGCTCAGTGTTTCTGGCGCTCAGTGTTTCTGCCCCTCAGTGTTTCTGCCGCTCAGTGTTTCTGCCGCTCAGTGTTTCTGCCCCTCAGTGTTTCTGCCGCTCAGTGTTTCTGCCGCTCAGTGTTTCTGCCGCTCAGTGTTTCTGCCCCTCAGTGTTTCTGCCGCTCAGTGTTTCTGCCGCTCAGTGTTTCTGCCGCTCATTGTTTCTGCCCCTCAGTGTTTCTGCCGCTCAGTGTTTCTGCCGCTCAGTGTTTCTGCCGCTCATTGTTTCTGCCCCTCAGGGTTTCTGCCGCTCAGTGTTTCTGCCGCTCAGTGTTTCTGCCGCTCAGTGTTTCTGCCGCTCAGTGTTTCTGCCGCTCATTGTTTCTGCCCCTCAGGGTTTCTGCCGCTCAGTGTTTCTGGCGCTCAGTGTTTCTGCCGCTCAGTGTTTCTGCCGCTCAGTGTTTCTGCCGCTCAGTGTTTCTGGCGCTCAGTGTTTCTGCCGCTCAGTGTTTCTGCCACTCAGTGTTTCTGCCCCTCAGTGTTTCTGGCGCTCAGTGTTTCTGCCGCTCAGTGTTTCTGCCGCTCATTGTTTCTGCCCCTCAGGGTTTCTGCCCCTCAGTGTTTCTGCCCCTCAGTGTTTCTGCCGCTCAGTGTTTCTGCCGCTCAGTGTTTCTGGCGCTCAGTGTTTCTGCCGCTCAGTGTTTCTGCCCCTCAGTGTTTCTGCCCCTCAGTGTTTCTGCCCCTCAGTGTTTCTGCCGCTCAGTGTTTCTGCCCCTCAGGGTTTCTGCCCCTCAGTGTTTCTGCCGCTCAGTGTTTCTGGCGCTCAGTGTTTCTGCCGCTCAGTGTTTCTGCCCCTCAGTGTTTCTGCCCCTCAGTGTTTCTGGCGCTCAGTGTTTCTGGCGCTCAGTGTTTCTGCCGCTCAGTGTTTCTGGCGCTCAGTGTTTCTGGCGCTCAGTGTTTCTGCCGCTCAGTGTTTCTGCCGCTCAGTGTTTCTGCCCCTCAGTGTTTCTGGCGCTCAGTGTTTCTGCCGCTCAGTGTTTCTGCCGCTCAGTGTTTCTGCCCCTCAGTGTTTCTGCCGCTCAGTGTTTCTGCCCCTCAGTGTTTCTGCCGCTCAGTGTTTCTGCCGCTCAGTGTTTCTGCCGCTCAGTGTTTCTGCCGCTCAGTGTTTCTGCCGCTCAGTGTTTCTGCCCCTCAGTGTTTCTGCCGCTCAGTGTTTCTGCCGCTCAGTGTTTCTGCCGCTCAGTGTTTCTGCCCCTCAGTGTTTCTGCCGCTCAGTGTTTCTGCCGCTCAGTGTTTCTGCCGCTCATTGTTTCTGCCCCTCAGTGTTTCTGCCGCTCAGTGTTTCTGCCGCTCAGTGTTTCTGCCGCTCATTGTTTCTGCCCCTCAGGGTTTCTGCCGCTCAGTGTTTCTGCCGCTCAGTGTTTCTGCCGCTCAGTGTTTCTGCCGCTCAGTGTTTCTGCCGCTCATTGTTTCTGCCCCTCAGGGTTTCTGCCGCTCAGTGTTTCTGGCGCTCAGTGTTTCTGCCGCTCAGTGTTTCTGCCGCTCAGTGTTTCTGCCGCTCAGTGTTTCTGGCGCTCAGTGTTTCTGCCGCTCAGTGTTTCTGCCACTCAGTGTTTCTGCCCCTCAGTGTTTCTGGCGCTCAGTGTTTCTGCCGCTCAGTGTTTCTGCCGCTCATTGTTTCTGCCCCTCAGGGTTTCTGCCCCTCAGTGTTTCTGCCCCTCAGTGTTTCTGCCGCTCAGTGTTTCTGCCGCTCAGTGTTTCTGGCGCTCAGTGTTTCTGCCGCTCAGTGTTTCTGCCCCTCAGTGTTTCTGCCCCTCAGTGTTTCTGCCCCTCAGTGTTTCTGCCGCTCAGTGTTTCTGCCCCTCAGGGTTTCTGCCCCTCAGTGTTTCTGCCGCTCAGTGTTTCTGGCGCTCAGTGTTTCTGCCGCTCAGTGTTTCTGCCCCTCAGTGTTTCTGCCCCTCAGTGTTTCTGGCGCTCAGTGTTTCTGGCGCTCAGTGTTTCTGCCGCTCAGTGTTTCTGGCGCTCAGTGTTTCTGGCGCTCAGTGTTTCTGCCGCTCAGTGTTTCTGCCGCTCAGTGTTTCTGCCCCTCAGTGTTTCTGGCGCTCAGTGTTTCTGCCGCTCAGTGTTTCTGCCGCTCAGTGTTTCTGCCGCTCAGTGTTTCTGCCCCTCAGTGTTTCTGCCGCTCAGTGTTTCTGCCGCTCAGTGTTTCTGGCGCTCAGTGTTTCTGCCGCTCAGTGTTTCTGCCCCTCAGTGTTTCTGCCCCTCAGTGTTTCTGGCGCTCAGTGTTTCTGCCGCTCAGTGTTTCTGCCCCTCAGTGTTTCTGCCCCTCAGTGTTTCTGCCGCTCAGTGTTTCTGCCCCTCAGTGTTTCTGCCGCTCAGTGTTTCTGCCGCTCAGTGTTTCTGCCGCTCAGTGTTTCTGCCCCTCAGTGTTTCTGGCGCTCAGTGTTTCTGCCGCTCAGTGTTTCTGCCCCTCAGTGTTTCTGCCCCTCAGTGTTTCTGCCGCTCAGTGTTTCTGCCCCTCAGTGTTTCTGCCCCTCAGTGTTTCTGCCCCTCAGTGTTTCTGCCCCTCAGTGTTTCTGCCGCTCAGTGTTTCTGCCCCTCAGTGTTTCTGGCGCTCAGTGTTTCTGCCGCTCAGTGTTTCTGCCGCTCAGTGTTTCTGCCGCTCAGTGTTTCTGCCCCTCAGTGTTTCTGGCGCTCAGTGTTTCTGCCCCTCAGTGTTTCTGGCGCTCAGTGTTTCTGCCCCTCAGTGTTTCTGGCGCTCAGTGTTTCTGCCCCTCAGTGTTTCTGGCGCTCAGTGTTTCTGCCTCTCAGTGTTTCTGCCCCTCAGTGTTTCTGCCCCTCAGTGTTCCTGCCCCTCAGTGTTTCTGCCGCTCAGTGTTTCTGCCGCTCAGTGTTTCTGCCGCTCAGTGTTTCTGCCCCTCAGTGTTTCTGGCGCTCAGTGTTTCTGCTTCTCAGTGTTTCTGGCGCTCAGTGTTTCTGCCGCTCAGTGTTTCTGCCGCTCAGTGTTTCTGCCGCTCAGTGTTTCTGCCCCTCAGTGTTTCTGCCCCTCAGTGTTTCTGCCGCTCAGTGTTTCTGCCGCTCAGTGTTTCTGCCCCTCAGTGTTTCTGCCGCTCAGTGTTTCTGCCGCTCAGTGTTTCTGGCGCTCAGTGTTTCTGCCCCTCAGTGTTTCTGCCGCTCAGTGTTTCTGCCGCTCAGTGTTTCTGGCGCTCAGTGTTTCTGCCCCTCAGTGTTTCTGCCGCTCAGTGTTTCTGCCGCTCAGTGTTTCTGCCGCTCAGTGTTTCTGCCGCTCAGTGTTTCTGGCGCTCAGTGTTTCTGCTTCTCAGTGTTTCTGGCGCTCAGTGTTTCTGCCGCTCAGTGTTTCTGCCGCTCAGTGTTTCTGCCGCTCAGTGTTTCTGCCCCTCAGTGTTTCTGCCCCTCAGTGTTTCTGCCCCTCAGTGTTTCTGCCCCTCAGTGTTTCTGCCCCTCAGTGTTTCTGCCCCTCAGTGTTCCTGCCCCTCAGTGTTTCTGCCGCTCAGTGTTTCTGCCGCTCAGTGTTTCTGGCGCTCAGTGTTTCTGGCGCTCAGTGTTTCTGCCCCTCAGTGTTTCTGCCGCTCAGTGTTTCTGCCGCTCAGTGTTTCTGCCCCTCAGTGTTTCTGCCGCTCAGTGTTTCTGCCGCTCATTGTTTCTGCCCCTCAGTGTTTCTGCCGCTCAGTGTTTCTGCCCCTCAGTGTTTCTGCCCCTCAGTGTTTCTGCCCCTCAGTGTTTCTGCCCCTCAGTGTTTCTGCCCCTCAGTGTTTCTGCCGCTCAGTGTTTCTGCCGCTCAGTGTTTCTGCCCCTCAGTGTTTCTGCCCCTCAGTGTTTCTGCCCCTCAGTGTTTCTGCCCCTCAGTGTTTCTGCCGCTCAGTGTTTCTGCCTCTCAAAGTGGCATCACACACATTCACATGATTGCATGGTCTCCAATTTAGGCCGAGGTACGCCATAACAACTTTCTTCAGTTCCAATTGACCTATGGCTAAGCCACACCCTCAAACGCGATGAGCCAATCACAGTGCACAGCTAACACAATACACTCGGACATTCTCTTTTTCCACATCCATTGAAATGCATTGCAGTTAGTCAGTTTTCATTTTTGTTTTTTCTTGTCATTTTAAGTTTAAAATGGTCAAACGTTATCTTTAAAATCTCTAACAGAACGTTAGGCTAACGTTAGCCTAAAATTAGAAAACGTTAATGTTAGCTTCTAGCTGCGTTGTACATCATGTCACTTAGCTTCATTAACCTATCTGTAAATAACCGAGATAACAAATGTTAACAATGTTGTGCTGAATGATTCATTTAAATACTGTAGCACCAAACGGTGACGGCAACGATATGCGGTTTATTACGTTTACACTGTGACCAGTACATTTTTGCCTGGAGCTGAAGCTTTTCATGGACCTTCTCAACAAAAAAAAATTATTAATATAACCCTCAAATGCATAGTTAGGGCCCTTTAGGTGACTAGTTGAGATGATATATAATCTTTCTGTCTCCAAAAATCACCAGTTGCCTCCTGTGAAATGTCTCTTACTGTGACAGCTGCCACAGCGCCTGTCCCCGAATGTTGACTGTTTGTCCGAGTGAGTGGCTTAGCCATCGGTCAATTGGTTTCTTCAGGTAATACACGAGTATTTTGTACTTTTTGTTTGGTGGACGTGAACTTGGAGTTGGAGATCATCAAATAGGGATACGAGTTTAACAAAATATTGCCTTCTTCTGGTTTACTGTAAAGATATAGATATAATGATAACATGTGTACTAAGTGGCTCAAGCTGCTAAACATTGTGCTTCTTTATCACGATAGTACCTTATAGGTCGACTTAAAATGGTGAGAAATTGAAGAACGAATCCCTGATGTTGTATGATAGTGCTAAACGCTCATTGCTGTGTCCTGAGAGAGAAATTCTAACTGCTCAGCTTATTAACAAGACTAGATGTGACCATTTGTATTCATTATCGTGTCACACTCGAGGTGTCAGAGTCAGTCCAGCCGAGCCGAGCAACAGCCTGCTCCCCGAAACATGTATAACACTCACAGCAAACACTACACATGTATAACACTCAAACCAAACACACCGTTTGCAGAGAAGACAAGATTATGCTCTCCTCCAGATCTATCCATCTAGTGCTCTTGTGCTGTCATGAGAAAGACGTTTTCTGAAGGACAATGAATTCCAATGTTGTTACAATCTAAAAAAAAACCCCAAAGCATTCAAGCTTTAGATGCACAATATGGTTGCGTATAAAAATACATTATTCATCATGAGCCACACTCTCCTATCACTCACAGCTCTGTGTCAACGCATATAACCGGAGAAGATCAGATGTTGAACTGGATAATACTGACACTGGCAAGTCAAAATCAATGAACACACCGGTAACACTTTACAGTAAGGTTCATTACTTACCATCAGTTAATATTAACAAACATGAACTAAAAATGAGCAAACTTGTTACAGTAATTATTCATCCTTGATAATGTTAGTTCATAAAAATGCTGCTGTTCATGTTAGTTCACAGTGCATTAACTAATGTTAACAAACACAACCTTTGATTTTAATGAGGTAAATGTTGAAATTAAAATGAACTAAGATTAATAAATGCTGTAGAAGTATTGTTCATTCTTAGTTCATGGTAGTTAACTAATGAACCTTATTGTACCAAGACGCCAATCATACCAATTTTCTAATGGATGCAAATGAGCACATTTCCACTCTAAAGGTGATGCAACGGATTTCCAATGCAATGGAACAGATCCTGTAGTCATTTCTGCGGAGGGAACATCATATAGCGAAGCATGCATGGCTTCTTCTACCCAGCAACACTATCACTGTAGAAAGTAGCAAATTTAGTTTGACCCCTGCGCTGTTGCCTGGGAGACACATCCCAGTTAATAACTCCGCAAGACAGCCAACCAGCGTCAGAAGCGGGATTAAAGAGGGAAGAACATGGGAATGAATCTCTGTATGTGAGTTTATGTCAGGAAGAACTGGGATATGGGAATGATAATCGTTTGAAAGAGCATCAGTCTATGTGAGTGTGTGAGTTTATGACTGCGTTTAGCTTGAGATGAAACGACATACGCACACTTAACATCCGAGCTAATAACTCCGCAAGACAGCCAACCAGCGTCAGCAGAGGGAAGAACTAGGATATGGGAATGATTTGAAAGACCATCTCGTATGTGAGTGTGTGTGAGTTCATGCAGGATGACAGTGTTTAGCTTGAGATGAAACGACACACACTCACCCTCTGTCGGTGAGGTTTTCAGCCTCTGGCACATTCCCTCGACGCCTCCATAGTCCTCCTGTATTTTGACCACCGCCTCGGTTCCCCGGAGCTCCATGAGGGTACGCAGCTCCATGAGAGAGCAGCCAAACCCCGACGCATGGTTGCTGTCGCTTCTTTGGTTCTTGGTGTAAAAATCGCTATTCGTCAAGTCCCCCATGATGGCTGAGTATTGCTTTTCTTAAAAACGGATTGAGATTGAAATGAGACACACGGTCAGAGGAGTCCCATCTGTGGCTGGAGAACAGGTGTCTATACAAAAAAAAAAAAAATGCACGAGAGAATAGAAGGTAAGAGAGAAGAAGGATGAGGAAAAAACAGATCCGGTCCGCTGTCTGCAATTGAAGATCCTCTGCGTTATGCGAACTGGGACGCGACAGCCATCGGAAAGATCCCGGTCCTGAGGACGTTCACCAGGGCTGCAGACCGGCGGCTCTCCATACGTGCTTTCCCATTCTACCTGCTTCCAGTCGGATGCTGTCTACATGCTGATCCGCTCCATTACTCCTTCAGAGACCGAGAGGGAGAGAGAGAGAGGGGGACAGAAGGGGAGGGAGAGAGAGAGAGAGAGAGAGAGTGAGTGTTTCTCAGAGGTGTGTGCAGAACAAGCGCTAGGAAAGCATTGTGTCGTCAATCGCACACAGGGATGGGGGTGTCCATCTATTCCTGTGATTCTCCTCGTCATCACATGCGTTTGATCGCTCGCTCTCTCTGCCTAACACACAGCCGTGTCGATGCTAAAGGGACATGTGAGTGTTTCGGCGGCTCGTGTGATCCGAGCGAGACCGCAGTGCACATTAAAGAGAGAAACACGGGCGATGCATCCCACACTGCAGCAAGGCTCGCTGGAGGGGGTTAGCGATGGGAAAACATTATATAATTCCTCCATTCTAATGCATTTGTGCTGCATAGAGCACAATCTGAATACCAGCTAACTATGGACTGATGCGTCCTGGAGGGCAGTTCTCACATTTAACTCATGTGGTGTTTGGAAAAGCCACATATAGTGGCGCTTTTCCAGTGCATCAGGACAAAACCCTTCATCGCTGCATGGTGCATCATGTTGTATTGTGCCAATAGCTTTCACTATATGAAGCATAGGGTTCTTTACTCAACTCCAAAGGACATTTTATGCTAAAAAAAAAAGGTTCAATAATGACCCTTTTGGCACAAAGGTTCTTTAAAGGCTATTATTCATTCATATATTGCATTATTCTGCAACATTTTGTAGTTGTTACAAAATTATTATAAATATATGTTATAAACTGTTGTAGTAACTTAATATCACAGTTTAATCATGCAGATTTTTCGAGGGTAAAAACTGAAACGGCACTCTTCGAGTGATATTGATTAATTACGTTTTTTTAACCACCATATCTTGAATTTTGTGATCATTCACATGCAGTGCATTTTAGGGGTTCCAAATACGTAGCGCTTTAGAACCTTTTAATGTTCTATATAGAACCTTTTCGTGTCCTAACTACACGCGACGCGACGCCGCGACACGCGATAAAAGGTATCTTTTCCATGTTAATCAGAGTTTTTGTCCTAACCAGACGCGGCGACGACGACACGCGAAGTTTCTAATTTAGAAACGGTTCCTATTTCTGCGACGTCGCGGCTGACAGAATGAAGAAATTACACTGGTTATGAGTACACATTATTTATTTTTAGTTAAAAATAGGTCACTGTGCCACAAGCGATAACGGATAATTTACCTCAGATTTTGAAAGCATGTAATATAGCGTTCAAAATGAATTCTATGCAAACATACGACTGTACTTCATAACAAAATTAGTCAATGAGTATATTTTGTTAATGTTTTGATTTTTAATAATGTTATTTCTTGATTTGATTATGTCCTTACCCATAGACCCCTTCACGGTTGACGTCACAGAAAAATTTGCGGTGCGCAGTGCGCATGTCGGGGTCAGAAAAGTTCATTCCATCGTGCTGTAACCATAGTTTAACGTGTTATTAATCGCGTTGCGTTGATATCTGGACTCATCTTATTTTTTTATACATAGTATGGTTTATTAATATGATGTGTAGCGAATTTGGTCTTCTAAAATCACTGTCTTAGTACAGTAAGCCACGTTAAGCGTTTTCTCATATAACGGTTTTCTATGGGAAGAAAATGCTTAACGTGTTATTAATCGCGTTGCGTTGATTTTCCGGACTCATCTTATTTTTTATACATAGTATGGTTTATTAATATGATGTGTAACGAATTTGGTATTTTAATATCACTGTCTTTGTACAGTAAGCCACGTTAAGCGTTTTTCACGTTAAGCGTTTTAGAATGCATGGGCAGACTGGGACAATGCGATGATCAAAGAGGCTCGTGTTTGTTGCGCTCACTTCATATCAGGTAAGTTAAAATCATCCTTCATCATCCCTTTCTATTAAATTTAGATTAAACTCGAAACAAAAGACTGCATGAATTTTCTGTACAATAGACTATAACGTTAAACCATGCAGGTTAATAGTTTGTTAATGTCATGCTCCGCTAGCCAGCTGTTGGAATCGTTAATTAGCCGCACGTAATTATACGCTTCCAGCGATTTGTAGGCTTTGAGTTTTTCACGTGTGTAAACACTCGGCTTGTCCACCAGATAGCTGTAAGTTATATGGCGGGCCAGTGAATATCTGGCCACTTATCTGGTTGTCTACCCATTCTGTTATGAGCTCGGGATCAGGGAGACAATCGCCATTAACTAAAACAAGTTTGTTATGGTAACGTTCCCGTTCCTGTGGTGGTAAAGACAGTGCATAACTTGACACAATATCATGCCGGTCTATTTGCCGTGCCATTTTTCTGACCCCATGCTGCGCGCGCACCCAACAGAGGATTCCGATGTGTACAAACAATGAAGGGGTCTATATTCAATGCGAGTGCGGGCCAACAGTGCGCTTTCACAGAGAGACTCTGCTCACACCATAGGCTCACACGCTGTTCTGAATGAGTGGCATCTCACAGTCGCGTCGCGTCTAGTGTGGACAGAGTCAGACTGTCGCTGGAATTTTATCGCGTCGCGTGTAGTTAGGACACGGTGTAAGAGTGAAACTAACCCCTACTTTCTTTGAAGCAAAATGAAGTTCAGTTTCCAGTCAGCCATAATAACTGACATATGTTTGTGCCATATAAATGCTCTAATTGCTGAATTAAACAGTTTTTATTTGATAAACGTACTGTCCCCTTTAGTAGCTTCAAGTGAGCTTCTTTTGCTCAGTACTATAAGTCATTTTTCAAAAAAACATCTTTTTGTACAGTTTTTGACCGCTTCAAAGCGTGTAGTTTCTAGTAAATATAGTTTATACATAGGGATTGACATTAACTCTCCAGCCACTGTGGCTAGTTTTCTAAGGTTACTAGCCACAATTTTTTACATTGATATAGGGAAAAATGGCCATTTGTCAACTAGACTATTAGGCTGCTGTCACTTTAAGACCTAATGCGGATCCATTATACTGTTACACATGCATTTTCTTTCACAACTGTTTACGAACATGTAGCCCTCAAACCGTATTCACTTTATAGCTGTTAATCCTGTAATTGTGGACAAATGTGGGCACAGGTGTGATCCTAATTTTTATTTATTATAAATGTTATATCACTGTCTTCGATAAAGTTTTGTCTATCTATTTATGGTGTGTTTTTTTTTATTTTGGGGGTATTTTTGAATTTATTTACCTCAAAAAGTACTATATTTTCTATGTAAATTATGCTTATTTTATGTTTTTTTTATAACTACATTAAAATACCATTCCAATAAGTTTTTAGAGCTAAACCCTAAAAATGAAGTGACTTTGCTGTCACCTGGTGTCTTATTTTGGCTTATTTAAGAATGCTCTAAATTACAATTTTTCCCATTCATTTCTATGGGTGCCCAAGATTAAGGAGTTTTTGTTTTTCATCCACTTAACACTGTAGAATTGAGTCAAAAAAAAATTGTGTGTGTTCAGGAGGCAAAATTAGGAAAAGTAGCCAAGTCTAGTACAGCTCAGATCAAGGGAAGTATTTTTTTAAAAAATAAATCAAAAACTATTTTGCCCACATTTGTCCAGAATACAGTTTTAGAGTTAAATCGTAACTGACTTTGTTTACACGAATACTCGCCATTTTTACATTATTTTGTGTGTATTTGACTGTTTAAGCTCAATAAGTAGATACGTCCTGGATGGCAAATTCTCACATTTATCACATTTGGTGTTTGGAATCACACAACGCCACAAATAGTGTCGCTTTTCCAAACTAAAATCAGCGTATCAAGACAAAACACGTCACCACTGCATGGTGCATCATGTTGTATTGTGCCAATAGCTTTATTGTAGAGTGAGCTCATATTTGCTCTTCTAAATAAATCATTTTAACGTATTTAATGAATTGAGAATCAAAATGAAGTTCAGTTTCCTGTCACCCATAACTGACATATTTTTGTGCCATATAAATGCTCTAATTGCAAAATTAAATCGATTAATTTGATACATGGAGATAAACATATTGTCCCCTTTAGTAGCTTCTAGTTAGTTTGGGTAGTAGCCTACTATAGCTAAGTACTTTTCCAGCAAAGTATCTTTTTGTACAGTTTAAGACCGCTTCAACATACAGCTTATACACAGCTACTCTCCATTGATACCGTGGGGGAAAAACTGCCATATAGATATTGTTAATATTATCTCATAATTTGTCAGCAGGTTTATTAGGCTGCTGTCACTGTTACCCCTTTTCCACCGAAAAAAGAACTGGTTCGGAACTGGTGCTGGTTCAAAGTTGGTTCGGAGCTGGTTCAACTTGCGAACCCGTTCAGAACCTGTTTGCTTTTTCCACTGACTAGAGCGCTCAGGGAACGACGTCGTTACGTCACTGTTTACGTCGCTTGCAAGTACATTGTTTGGGAATATCTCTAACTCGTGTACCGAGAAAACTTTAAAAACAATTGAAATATGTAAGTCTTTTAATCTTTTCGTTTGATATGTAATCTTTTCTGATAAGTTATGTACCCCTGTCTTGTGTCTTTTTTTCTTTCCATTTATTTGTTCTATATCGCGACTGTTTTCTTCTTTGCTTATGTTTAAAATAAATAAATAAATAAATAAATAAAACGCTTGCGTGTTTCTGCAGTTTCTCCTGGCTTTGCGATGGTCAGAAAATATGTTTAAAAGAACCGAGAAGAACGCGTCTAAACCCGCCCCGTAAACATGACGTGCTAAAAGAACGGTTCTAGTCCAGCAAAGAGTTGGTGCCGCTTTGGAACCAGTTCTCGCGGCCGCGAACCGGTTCTTTGGCTGTCGAAACACAAAGAACTGGTTCGCGCGCAGGCACCGGCTCCGAACCGGCTCTCAAAATGCTTTGGTGGAAAAGGGGCTTTTAAGACCTAATGCATTATACTGTCACACATCATACGCTTTATTTCTAAACTGTTTATGAACACTTATAACTTAACTGACAGTGTTTACTTCAGTACATGCCATGACCAGCATTTTGTCATTATTTAGTGAGTATTTGACAGTTTAAGCGCAATAAGCAGTGAAAAAGAACTAAATTTAGCACTGAGAGGTGGCTTTATGTGCCGCACTTTGGGTGCTTAAGCAAATTCAAGACCTATAACAGTAACAATATTCATCCAGAGCAAATGAAAGGAGTGAGGAGATGCTAGTATTCTGTATCTATTCTGCGAGAAATAAGTATTGGAAGTGTTTTAATTTAACCAGGCAAAGTAGCGAGGAGGAGTGACTGCGTTAACCCTCTGGGCTTCTTCGGTCAAAAATGACCGAAAACTGTTACGTTTTGAAATGTTTAATTTTTTTGCTTGATCGGATGAGGCTGAAACTTGGTGACTTTTGTTGTATTACCTATATGAACACACAAAAAAATCAAGGAGATGATTCTGATTTGTTAAAGGGTCGTAAAAAAAAAGTCACACTTAGCTTCCTCCCGGTCAAAAATGACCGACATAGGAAATGAATGGGAAACACGAAAAAACAGGAAAACTCAGAGAAACTTTCGGTGGTACAAGCTACAAATCAGCAACTGTGCCGAAAAAAAGTGTACAGCAATGAAGGGGTGACACTCTAAAATATCAAGAGTGCAAATAAGACCACCCCGCCCACACACACACACACCCACGCGCACAAACACACACACATACACACACAAACTGGCAAGACTGTAACATCAAATTTGTAGAATATGCAAAATAAAATCAACAAATGAAAAAAAATCTTTCTCAAATGTGAACACGGACACACACGCACGCACACGCACACACGCGCACACACACACGCGCACGCACACACACACACACACACACACACACATAGAGAGAGATAGAGAGAGATTCAATGGTAAGACCATAACAGCAAATTTGCAAATTTACAAATGAAAAAAAAAAAATCTTGCTCAAAAGCACACACGAACACACACACACACACACACACACACAGAGAGAGAGAGAGAGAGAGAGGGGGGGAGAGAGAGAGAGAGAGAGAGAGAGAGAGAGAGAGAGAGAGAGAGAGAGAGAGAGATTCACTGGGAAGACAGCAACAGCAAATTTTGAGAATATGCAAAATAAAATCAACAAGTGAAAAAAAAAATTTGCCACGCACGCACGCACACACACACGCACAGAGAGAGAGAGAGAGAGAGAGAGAGAGAGAGAGAGAGAGAGAGAGAGAGAGAGAGAGAGAGAGAGATTCACTGGGAAGACAGCAACAGCAAATTTTGAGAATATGCAAAATAAAATCAACAAGTGAAAAAAAAAATTTGCCACGCACGCACGCACACACACACGCACAGAGAGAGAGAGAGAGAGAGAGAGAGAGAGAGAGAGAGAGAGAGAGAGAGAGAGAGAGAGAGAGAGATTCACTGGGAAGACTGCAACAGCAAATTTTGAGAATATGCAAAATAAAATCAACAAATGAAAAAAAATCTTGCTCAAATGCACACACACACACACACACACACAGAGAGAGAGAGAGAGAGAGAGAGAGAGAGAGAGAGAGAGAAAGAGATTCACTGGTAAGACTGCAACAGCAAATTTTGAGAGTATGCAAAAATAAATAAATAAAAAATACAAAAGAGACTCTCGCTCAAATGCATGTCCACACACACACACACACACACACACACACACACACACACACCGAGAGAGAGAGAAAATTAACTTAATTAGCATTATTTTATGTTTATTTCTGTTCGATCATAATTGCTGTTCTCTTATGAAGTTTTTATTACTTATTGAATAAAAAAATTATAAAAATACCAATTTATTGCAAAATATCTGTAAAGTGTTTTGAATTATCACTAACCATCCCTTATTTTGTTCAATTATTTGAATGATCAAATACTGAGTAACAAAAATGTTTGCATTGTGTTTCCTTTCTAACCAAATGATATTATTCGATTGTAATCATAATGCAAAACCTGATACACTTATCTAAAAAAAATGATAAAAAAATTAATTAGTTGTCTTTTAGAATATCTAAATGTATATCTAAATTAAAAAAACCGAATAAGATAGAGAAATCATGTCTAAAACAAGAACAGGAATCAAAAAGCCTTTCTATGTATTTACATAGGAAGCTATGGGCAGCCTACAGGCTGTGCAGGACATTGCACACATTTAACTATGTTTTAAAGCCACAAGGTGGCGCTCTTCTACTGGAACATTTTTTTTTATTAAGCTGGCACTCTATTTTGATGTGAATTGTTGCATTTATTAAAAAAAATTAAAAAGAAATATAAAATAAAAAAATATATATTAATTCTAATGAAAAAAATAGCTCTTAAAAATTATATAATTAAAGCAAAGTATCATAAAAAACTCTGAAAATTCTAAATAATAATCAGAAAATATTATAGAACAAAAATATATTTGAACGGTTATCGTGGGAAAAAGTAAAGTTAAATTTTAAGGCTTCGTCCGTTTTTGACCGGGAGGAAGCTAAGTGTAACCCATTTACGAAGAAGCCCAGAGGGTTAAGGCGGGCATACACTGTGCGATGTCTGTGCGATTTCAGCAAGGTGCCTACTCACACTCAACGAGTAAATCGCATGCGATGCAAAGCCAAAGTTCAGGATTTATGTGCTCACACTGTACGGTCCGATCGTCGAGCTGCGACTTCTGCTCACACTATACGTGTAATATCTGCGATAACCCCCTGGATTGCGCATATTTACGTGTATGTATCCAGGGATATTGTCAAAACAAGCATCTGCTATCAGTATCTAGATGATTTAGCATTTTCAATTTATGCATTTAATTATTATTAGCATTATTGTATTATCATGATTAGTGGAGGCCTATGCTAATTTTATTATTAAATTGATCCGCTATTATAATTCATTTGCCACGCAATATTTTCTCAGCACATAACCAACGTGCTGTGAGGATAATAAAATATTACATAATCTTACTCATTAAAAATTGTCTAAAACGTTTAGGTCGATTACAATGAATTATAGGCATATAAAATAACTATTAACAGTCTATAATATGTCCGAACATTGCCATAATTAATCATCAATGAAAATTAAAAACAGGTTTATTTCAAAAACATTGTTCGACAAATTAATAAAAGAGGTGTTACATCGCAGGTGGCTTGGAAGACGGTGGGTTATATATTATCTATTTTGCAACACGAACTGGAGGTAAGCAACAGTAATTTGTAGCTAGTTTGAACTACAGAACTTAAAGATCTCCCTCTTTTCGTTTTTATTTTATTTTTGCCGCAATTGAAATGGTTAAACTTCTGTTTTCGCGCAGGTGCAGTGAGGGAAAAAACACTGAGTTTAGGGCAATCGGTTCGTAGCTTTGCTTCAACAGTGCGATATAGTCACGAGGAGCGACCAAAATTTCTGACATGCCAGAAATTCATCCGACCATCCGATTGTCGATCGTGAGAGGTTAATCGCCTCTCGTTTCTCCCTGTACACTGCACGACAAACGACGCACGACAAAGCTGAAAATCGGTCCGACACGAAAAAGAGTCGCACGAGTCAGAATTCGGCTCAAAATCGGACGAAAATCGCACAGTGTATGCCCGCCTTTACACGGCTGAAACACTCATGCATTTGTTGGCAGGTGTTAATGTCAAGCCACTGCATAAAAATGATGTGATCAATAAGTTATGTGTTTTTACATTGCTTTAACTCATCAAAATAAGTTAAGCAAATTCCTTTTTTTACAAGATTCTACTCATTTTTAAATCAGTTTAAGTTGAAATGACTTAAAAATCCAAGTTGATTGTACTTAAAAATTGAAGGCAGCTTTTTTTGACAGCCTGACCCAACCACAATGAATCAGGAGACGTGCGATTATTGACTGAATCTGAAAGACTAAACAGCCGGTACAGATAATCAATGGCATTTCTAAAGGGAAACATTTGCATATTTTCTCAGAGAACATCTTTGTTAGGAACAAAATAACATGTTGTCAAAACACTCTGTATTTCCAGGCTCCAGCTCGGGTTTAAATGGCTCGTGAAACGGCACGACACCTCATGTATTAGTGAAGCCTGGCCATGCTGACGAATGTGGTGGATCTGTCAGAATCAATCCTCTACAAGGACAATATGTTTCTTGGTGAAATGATCTCTGTAAGGCTTGGTCCTGCTTCCCATGAGCCTTCAGGAATAATCATCATCCAGTCCAGTCCCAACATAACTTAACTTAGTGCTTAAGTCCTCCAGAAGTTATACAGGTTATAATACATGTGATCTGACAGATCCTCTTACATCAGCACTGCGAAACTAAACGCTGCATAATATGAACAGACTATCCAACAGGACATGTGACATCTCAACAATGCATTCAGGGAGATATTACCCTCACTATAAACGAGGCGACACACACAACCCTCCAGAAGTGCACCTAATTAACTTCTGATTTATGGATGGAAAGAGAGAGAGTGACAAAGACAAATGATGTGTTTGAAACGTAAACAGGCTCAAAGTAAATCACACACAACTTCAGACCTTCAGGAAGTCCACTAAACTTCGGCGAGAAGTTTCAAAGTTTCACCGCAGACGTCGGGAAGAATGCCAGCGGACAATTAGCTTTTGTCTGTTTTATTTCCTTCATTATACAGTGCAGAGAGTCTTCCTGTGCGTGAGGATCATATTAATCCTTCTAATGACTGAACATAAACCAGCCGTTCAAACACACACACACACACACACACACACACACAAAACACATTTAAAGCTTTTAAAAGCCTGATTAACTGTTAATCAAACAACAATCTGGTTCTAGTTATGGATTTTTGAAAAGATTGATCATAACACAGTGTGAATAATATAATATAATATAATATAATATAATATAATATAATATAATATAATATAATATAATATAATATAATATAATATAATATAATATAATATATAGGGCTGTCGAGCGATTAATCACAATTAATCGCATCCAAAATAAAAGTTTGTGTTTACATTATATATGTGGGTGCACTGACTATAATTATTTTATATATATAAATACACACACATGCTTGTATATATTTAAGATTTAATATTTTCATGTATATACTTTCTAGAGATTTATATATAATTTATATTATATATAAATATTTTATATATAAATAATATTTTTTTTCTTAAATATACATGCATGTATGTGTATTTATATATATACAAAATAATTATACACAGTGCACCCACATATATTATGTAAACACAAACTTTTATTTTGGATGCGATTAATCACGATTATTTGTTTGACAGCCCTAATAATATAATATAATATAATATAATATAATATAATATAATATAATATAATATAATATAATATAACATAACATAACATAACATAACATAACATAACATAACATAACATAACATAATATAATATAATATAATATAATATAATATAATATAATATAATATAATATAATTAGGGCTGTGCAAAAGTTAATTGTGATTAATCGCATCCAAAATAAAAGTCTGTGTTTACATAATATATTTGTGTGTGCTGTATATAATTATTTTGTATATATAAATACCTATGCATGCATGTATATATTTAAGAATTATTTGTGCTTAAATTCTGCATATAAATATAAATACATAATCTATATTATATAAATAGAAATATTTTATATATGAATAACACATTTTCTTAAACATATACATGCATGTGTGTGTATTTATATATACAAAATAATTATATAAAGCACACAAATATATTATGTAAACACAGACTTTTATTTTGGATGTGATTAATCGCAATTAACTTTTGCACAGCCCTAAATATAATATAATATAATATAATATAATATAATATAATATAATATAATATAATATAATATAATATAATATAACATAATATAATATAATATAATATAATATAATATAATATAATATAATATAATATAATATAATATAATATAATATAATATAATATTACATAATAAAGTCTACTTAATGGGTCAATCCTGGGATTCAGTGCCATTTGTGTCCCCAGTAAAGATCATGATCTTACTGCCTTAATGTTGAACAATATCAATTTTAAACATGTCTTAGTCATACATAACACCATTTGAATTCTAAGCATAATAAAAATAAGACATTTTATCTCATTCTGAACATATCTGATATATCATTCTGAACATTCTGATATATCAGCATTTTCCTAAACCTAAAAGAATATTGGTTTAACTTAAAAAAGTAAGCAACCTGGTTGCCTTAAAATTTTGTAAAATTTTGTTATGAGTTAATAAAATGAAGGAGATTCGTTTAATCATCAGAAACTCAAAATAATAAGTTGTCTCAACTAAATAAATTGTTTAAGTTGATTTGACAAAAGAAAAAATGTTGTAATAACAAATCGTAAAAAATTTTTTACAGCGTAGGCTACTGTATGTGAGAGATCCGTCCTTTCTGCACCATTTATACCAGTTATTTTCTCCACTCTTATCACTTTGTCCACCCCCATTTTTTCAATACAATAATTTCATAAAATCTGCAAAAAACATAGTAATAATTCAGTGACAAAGAAAATGTACTAGTGTTTCAATAATGCAATTACTTTAAAAAGTAATTTGCATCTGAAAACGAAAAATACAAAGTGCATGCGTTTGTGAGAAAGTAAGTACAATTCATACACAATGCTTAAATGAAACTGTTGTTCATTTGTCCTTAAGAGGACGGACATTTTTGATCTTTCATTTCATTTATTCTGTTTAATAAAGGCCTCCTATCTATACACATTTGCCAGGGGAGATGGGATTATTGATTTCAATGACTTCTTAATAAAATGTCTCCCGAAAGTGTCTGTCGAGCTCAAGTCTGAGCTTTGGGTTGCTCTCTTTGACCAGTATCTCATTCTCAGTATCTCCTCTTTCCTAAGCCATCCTCAGAAGAGTAATATAATAGTTGACATGCTAGAGCAATCCGAGGAAGTGCAGGCATTTTCATTATTAATGCTAGTCTGTAATTATTTAATGAGATGCATTTAACTGTTGTAAATGAACAGGAACATGTCATTTTTAGCTCAAATGTTCCTCTACATGTTAAATCATGGGTTGCATTATGATGTTACCTGGCACTGTTTTAACTGTGTTTGATGGAAGCTCAAAGTAACAAGCTACGGTTTTCAGTGATTAATGGTGTAATATTACAAAATTCTCACATTGTACTGCTCAGAGAGTTGTACAACTGAGCAAAATGAGGCAATATCAAGTGCACTTGATTAAAATGTCCTTGATTCACAGTGACTTGATTCATTCAGGCATATCAAAGAAATTAAAATGAATCCCCATAAAGCTGAATTTTTGTGAATTGTCACGAAATAGTCATCAATACAGTTGTCACGATACAGTCATCAATACAAGTATTTAGTACAGGATGGCTGGCTTTGCTGATAGTAACTTCAGAGGCTGTGTTTAAAGCTCTCCCCCTACTGTAACTGTACAGTATAATCTGCTCTAGAAAGCCTGATCCTGATCTTCCCTGCTGATCGACGCGGTGAGGACGAGCCCTGCTCCGTGTGAACTGAGGAAAGACATTAATGATGCCGGTAATGAAGAGTGGAGAGGATCAGACCGTCACGGAGAACTACAGTACATCAGAGACGAGAACATTTAATTTGGTTCACAGCCCGCCTGAACATCTCTCATTCAAATATAACAACCCTAGCAACCACATAGCAATGCCCTAGCAACTACCACAGCAACCATCCAGAGCACCCTAACCACCCATAACAGCCTAGCATCACCCTAGCAACCACTCAGAACACCCCAGCAACCACCCATAACACTCCAGAGACCACCTATAACACCCTAGCAACACCTTAGAAATCACCCAGAACACCCTTGAAACCCTCCAGAAACCACATATAATACCATAGCAACCACATAGCAATGCCCTAGCACTTGTCTAGCAACACCATAGTAGCCACCCAGAACAACGTAATCACCCATAGCTCTCTAGAAAACCACCCATTACACCATAGAAACAATTTCTCCACTGACATTTGGGATTATAAAAACGTAACCATACATGGTAAACTTAAAACTAGCTACAGCTGTACTAAGCAATTGTATCTGCTCATATAAACGCCAAAAGTTCATGGGGCACTAACCTTGTTTTAAGATAAATGCCTTTAATTCGCAATGTATTGGATAAGTACTTCATTACCCTGAACAATCCCACAGTGATGCATCTGATTGGTGGAAGTCGTGTCACGTGTCTGAAACCCGTCAAGACTGAAGATCGTGTAACGACGTACGGCTAGTTAATTTCTCGCACCTCAGAGACGCCCCCACACTATTGGATGTGCTGTTGCCGCAGCACAGCCTATAGCCGCCTTTCCACCGCACACGACATACGACCGCCGTCGTACCGGAAGTCATTCATTTCCAATGGAGAGTCGTACGGGAGCTGCGGGGAGTTCCGATCATATGCGTATGCGGGAAATTCGGATCCGATTTGAGCTTTGGATCCGTTGAAATATCTGAACTTCTGCGGCTAGACCGTATTCGACCGGGCAACCGGATGTGATGTATTCTAATAAAAACTATGAGCGCGAGGCTAGAATTACAAATATTTTAACTCTTTAATGTTTTTCTGTAAACGCTCTTTCTGTAAAATATTGGTTATAAGTAACTATAGCAGAAAAAAATATTTTATAATTCTTAAATCGATATTTAAATTGATTAACTTAGCTCTATAAAATCTACTATTTTTTATCTGAGATGTATTGTGGGTCATTTGTTTTGTGTAGATATTTATGCATGCATTACATTCATTAAAATCTTTAATTTTACCATTGTGAATATCCGAGGGTAACGGTTGCTTCACGACCAATTTCAAAGTTCTGTGCGACTGACACTAGGGGGCGAAATACGACTATCGTATGCGAATGTCGTGTGCAGTGGAAAGGCGGCTTATGAGCGAGCCAGATGCTCAGTGTTTTAGCGTGTGGAGCTGCAAATGCGTTTGCTTCAGTAAATGGAGGAAAAGGAGTTTCCCTGCACATTCACTATATAAAGTGGAAAATGTTCACGTGGCCGTCGTCAGATTTGGAAGTCACTCAAAAGTCTCTTTCACGGTGGCTTCAGTCGACTTTAGTGAGGCGCGGGGGTTTATCGGAGGAGTAGTTCCTTTGCTCGGAAATGAAAATACACATAGTCTTGTATTCTCGACTTTCTTGGATTTTCTCTTCGTTTTTTTTACTCGAAATAATATTATTGGTTTTACAAAACGTCAATGGGAGAAATGAATGTGAAGTTTACTTCCGGCACCAACGCTCTCTCGGGCTGTGATGCTCTATTGTCACATGCATTGACCGTTTAGTGCCACTTCATTTCTCAACAACTGCCTCGTACACAACTAAAACTGGCAGATTCGTCTGTTTCATACCAACTCCACACTGAAAATCCTACAAGAGACTAAAACATGACGAGATTTCCCGTCGAGAGAAAAGCTGTCTTGCGATATCGCCATGACCGAGCGTGAGGGTGAGATTACAATCAGGGTTCACTGATCGTGTGACGATGGCGGAGGATTCATTGCGCAACATAGACTAAACATAGGCCACGTTTACACAAAGCCGGGTATTTAGCAAAACGAATATTTTCCCCCTCTCTGTTTTCAAAAATAACTTCGTTTACACACCCGCATAAATACACCGTCGAGCGCCACCATAACTATGCCAAACCTATAGAGAGCCTAAGTCCCGCCCCTTCGCTTCCGGCTCATGGGACCTTATTTCGGAAAAAATATGAATGGTAGTCAATGGCGAGAGATAACTTATCTTTTTATTCCGTCTGAACTGTGCCCTGAATAACACATATGATCTTTGTCAATTTAAAAGATGATTCTCAAAGTCAAAAACGTCACAGTTTGTCATACAGCAGAAGAGTAACATTTAGTTTTATGTGAAAATCGCTCTGTGAACTACATCTCCCATGAAGAGAAACGAGATCCGTTGCTCGTGTGTGTGCAGTCTGGTACAAAGCACTCAGGTAGGACGGCGTAACGTTACGATTATAACGTAAGACTGTAGAAATAATGACAGACGTTAGCCTCAGTAAAGTTAGCTTCATTCATTGAGAGAAAATGTGCGCCTTTGGGGTTTGTAGTCTTTGTAATTACGTATTTTCACAGTCTTATACCTCAACGGTTTTACATCAAACTGCGACTTTCTTTACTTTAAAATGTATCTTTTAAATTGACAAACATCATATGTGTAATTCAGGGCACAATTCAAACCAGATCAAAATATTTGTTGTCTCTTGCCATTGACTACCATTCAATATTTTTTCGAAGTTAGGTCCCATGGTGGTCGACCGGAAGGGGAGGGACTTAGGCTCTCTATTGGTGGCAGTGTAGGGGTTAAGGATAAAGCCATTCAAGCCAATCAGAGTCCTCAGAAACGACAAGAGAGAACGTTTCTCCCAGTTCACACAACAACACATTACCGGCATTTTCAGAAATCTCCACTTTGGCCAGAGTTTTTAGAAATAATCGTTTTCAGTGATAAAAACAGCGTTTTCATGTAAATGAGAGGGCAAAACGCAGAGAAATATCTGCGTTTTCCCATCGTGTAAACTGGGCCATAGACTTTCTCTCTCACACATATGTAGGCAGGGTTTACAAATCTGAGAGCGCGGATAGGAACTCGTGGGTACGGTTTTATTAATCCGTGAGCACGATTTGTGAGGGAACAGTTTGAGAATTTGTGAGTATAAACTAGCGGACGGATTGCAAAACTGTCGACACTGATTGTTTTTTTTTTTCTTTCCACCACAGATTTATCGGGCTCCATAGCATAAGTCACATTAGAAAATGAAACCTAGGTTGTGTTTGAATAATTACATATCTTATCATATTTAGCTGAGGTAAATTAAAACGCAATACTCACGTTTCCTTGCTCGATGAAGACGAAGCCCATTTGGCGTTTGATTTTTAAAAGGCTGATTTTCGCGCTTCCGGGCAGTGACGAGTACATGTAGGATATCAAAGAACCAAAGCTGATGGTACTGCATTTAAATACATTGGCTTACATTATATTTGATCAAATTCTTTCAATACCCCCCCAAACTATTATTTTAAAATACCAGATATTTCTTGCAGTCCTTGTAAAAGAAAATATCTTTTCATCGGCACTCGGGACATTTTCCCAAATGAGCCTGTAGATTATGCAACAACATTACGTTGGAAAACAGCATCTTTTTCTTTTGTGTTTCCCAATTTGAAACCACATTACGATTGTCATTTTTGTATTTCCATAAACACAATTCAACATAAAATTGCAAGACAGGATTTCTTTGTCCGCGTGGCAAGTTTTAATAGTGTCGCGATCCCGCATCAGGGGAAGTGAATGTGAAGATCTCTCCACGGAGACGAGCGGATGAAAGGGTGCCGCTGGAAGTCATTTGTGTGTAAAGGGTAAAGAGATGGGCCACGCTGCCTTTTCTCCCCACGAGTCCTCCTTTGTCCAGGGTCTTTTGGAGAATGGATCGCTCAAGGGTTTGCGGGTAGTGCTGGATTTACACGCCAGTCTCTCACATGACTGCACACAAACCACAGCTCGAGTGATCGACCTTTGTTTCCACCGAGACCAGAAGAGCCCAGACATGTGAGACATGTAACCACACACCCAAACTTCTGCTCAGGAACTCCGTTTCGGATCGGTACGCATTTAATGTTTTTAAAAGAAGTCTCTTCTGCTCATCAAGGCTGCATTTATTTGATCAAAAATACAGTAAAAAGAGTGAAATAGTATTACAATTTAAAATAACTGTTTTCTATGTGAATATATAGTACAGTGTAATTTATTCTTAATTTATTTACAGTAATTTAATCTTTAATTTATTATTTGATCAAAGCTGAATTTTCAGCATCATTATTCCAGTCTTCAGTGTCACATGATCCTTCAGAAATTACTAAATAATTTGATGCATTTATGGTATAATAGAAAGCTTTTGTAACATTATGCGCTACCGTTCTAACATTCGAATGCTTGGGGTCAGTAGGAATTTTTTTTGTGGTGGGGAATAAAATAAATCAATACTTTTGTAAAGCAAGGACGCATTAAATTGATGAAAAGTGACAGTAAAGACTGTGGCGAGCAGGACGAGGTCGGTGGCGTGACTGATGATGAGCGACGCACCGTTCTCAGAGCGTAACAGACGGCAGTGAAGAGTGAGAGAGGACCAGGCCTGGATTCATGTTGTGTTTTATGTTTTACTATGTCGTCCGTAAGCCCTGCTATCTTTACTTCCGTTTTGTATTTGTTTATTTATTTATGGATTAAAGTCTTTGAATTTTCGCTGGTTCCCGCCTCCTCCTTCCCACACAAAGACATTTAAATTTTACCAAGTATTTTATTCTATCAAATAATTGCTGTTCTTTTGAACTTTCTAGAATAGAAAACAAATATTTTAAATTGGAATAATATTTAACAGTATTACAGTTTTTTTGTATTTTTATCTAAATAAAAGCAGCCTTGTTGAGGGGTTCCTGATCATGAGGTGAGCTGCCCTTTAATGCGATGCCTGGGATCCGTTTCAGAGAGAGCAGATGCCATGTCACTTCCTGAACACACACACGACTCCCTCCTGCCGCCAGAGTGTTTGTGTGTACGTGTGTGTGTGGACCCCTGCCGGCGCGCAGTCGAAGCCTCTCAGATGTCCACCGTCCCGGGGTCCATGATGTGCTGACGCTGCATATTGATCCACCGCAGAGGATCCACCTTTACTTTGCAGATGCTCACAGTGTCGGGGGATGGGGGCGGGGACGTCTCTCGGGTTTGCCAGGAAAATTGATTCAAATCGACATGTGAACCGCATCTGAAACACGACTCAAGTGGACTAATTTCACCAGTGAAGTCATGATGTTTTTACCTCAAAATAAAAGCCTGTGATCACATGTTTTAGTAATCATCATCAATTAGGTATCATTCAAAAGCTTAAAGTCCCCCTTTAGTCAATCATTTTATCCCTTAAAACTCATCTTTGATCACCAAAATGACATATTTTAACTTTCTTCCTTGAAAAAAAAATCGTAAAATATCTTGAATGTAACTCGACACCCATAAGCCCCGCCTCCACTCACTCAGAGATCCACTGGTTGACGATCAAACATTGATCTGGGGTGCGTTTCCCGATAGCATCGTTAGCCAACTATGGTCGCACTCGCAAGTTCCGTCGTTATCAGCATAGGTCAACGAGTCGGTGTTTCCCGAAACAATCGTTCCAACAAACATTTGCAAACAGCATCGCAAAGTTGTGTGGTTTGAACGACAGCTCTCGACCTGTGGTTAGAAGCATCGTTTCTATATTGCATGACATTTGGAATTAATAATTCCTTATCTTGAGCAAAATAAGCAAGCTGACATTCAGTACAACCGGTGCCTTTTATTACATACATACAAATGTAATTTACGTCTTTTAGTTTGTCAAAAGATTTAAAGTACCGAGTTTGAAGAGTGCGCATGTGCGAACAATGCTCTACTATGTAAGAACGAGCCAAATATTGAGTTTGGTGATAAAGCAAAATAACTGAGAACAATTAGAAAATAGTCCTCAAATGACATGTCTGTAATTTATATTAACAAATCTAGCATTAATTGGATCTCAAACAGTTTAATTAAAAGTAGATATTACTCCATCACGTGCGAAACCAACGTGGTTGAACGATACTTTGCGACAATGGTTTTCGGTAAACGGTCGCGACTAGCTAGTTGATTTCTCCAACGATGCATCGTACTATGGTAGTGAAGCAGCAAACTACATCGTTGTACGGGAAACGGACCCCTGCCCTGATTGGTTATAATGTAGTTTGTGACGTCAGAAACACCAGCTATTTCAAACCGTGAGTTTGAGACTGTCTTTGGTTCACTGCAGTTTTAAGGAGAAAATACTCAGCCATGCTGTCTACTTAAGAATTTGAGCATGGTGTGTCTTAAAGGGTACCTATTATGGATTTTTGAAAATTGCCCTTTATGTAATGTTTAACATAGATCTAAGTGAACGAAAACATCCTGCAAAGTTTTAAACATGAAAGTTCATCGTATACAGAATTATTGTCTCTCAAAAGTAAGAGTCGACTCTGAGTCGCTGATATGAATCGTTCGAATGCTTTTCCTTTGTCTGGTTGACGTCAACTTGACAAGTTATTTGAATAAGAAACGCCCACTTATTGCGCTCGGAGACGCTAGGGAAAACCGGAGCTCCAGGGGTGGCGGGCAAATCTGAAACTGGCCCAGGACGGGCCACCCTGCCTGGGCTGGCCAGGGAGGTCTGAGAGCATGGAGGTTTGGACCCACCGCACCTTTTTGGACTCTGTCGTTTTTCGAGATCTGGGCTTCGGAAAACAATCATGTCAACGAGACGCTGTGTTTTGAAGTGCGACGCAAAAGCGAACTTTTTTCACCTGCCAAGTGAGGAGTATTTGAAGACTAAGTGACTGCAGTTCATATATACAAGTACTGCTATACCACACAAGTATAGCCCAAACCTTGTTCTGTGTTCGCGTCATTTTGAAGATGATTGCTTCACAAACCTAAACGCTATAAAGTATGGATTCGCGAGCCGGCTCTATCCTAACGAGCTGAGGATCTGAGGTGTGTTAAATAAGGGAGACATACACAATATGCAGAGCAGTGGGTCTCGAGGACTGGAGTTGAGAACCCATTTAAGGTGATAAGAGTTCCGTTTTTCTGCACAGAGAATACCAATCACAACTGACTAGCCTAGGTCATCTGACCAATCACCGCAGATTAGCGTCACGCAAAGGCGGGTTTTGGAAAAGGACCGCTAAAACGATTCATATGGGAGTCGGTGGGCAAATCAGGTAAAAATAAATGCATATTATAAGACAACAAAAGTGTTTTTTGTCATTGCATGCTTGTAAAACTGTTGTTGGGGACTCCCAGAACAATATTAGGAACATTTTAAATGCCATAATAGGTACCCTTTAAAGCTTATTAAAAAGACCACATTGACACATAAACACAGGGGTACTAAACGCTCAAAATTCATTCAGGGTAAAACAGTTTTGGAGTTTAACATTGAGCTCAAATTTTGTGACATTAACTTTTTTTAGCAATTTTCTGTGAATTTTTTTTTTTTTTCATGACCTACATTTTGGAAAAAGAATATCAAGTTGAGTTGAATTGCATTGTGGGATGAGATATTCTGCACAGTGTTTTCTGTGAGATTCGGGACAGAAAACAAGCCTGGCTGATGCTGGTAATGTAGTGAAATTCCTTGAATCTAGAGTCTCTTTGGTCAAATGAGGTGGTGTTTGAGTAAGTCTTGTCTCTAACCATCTGTCAATCATTCTCCTCTCCTCCAGGTCAATCTCTTGAAGTGTGTCATTTCTAGGCATCGGTGAGAAAGCATGACAGGCCGTCTGTCTATATTGACCCAGAGTCTGACTATGCAAACGCTCTCACATCATCCAGGACTCGTGTCGAAGCAAGCGCACACACATCAGCCATAACACATGAAATATTAAAGATGTGTCCGAGCTATATCTGGTCCACGGGATTCATCTCCTGACTCTAGTGAACTCCATGAATCTGCACTACTAGAGATTCATTCGCTTTATATTTTCACCTCAGCACTCAGATTTTTTACCTTTAGCGTAAACAGCATATTGCTGTTATTTATACTTTGTGTGACCAGCATCTACCACTTATACTTGATATATACCCCTATTTACATTCAACATAGTGTAAACAGTTTTTTGCCTGAAATATATTAGCATGAAAAGCAGATTAAAACAGATGGTAAGTCATGATTGGATGAGAAGCGTGTGTAAATTGCTGTTTGCTTGTGGTAAACGTAAATGAAATCGCTGTAACGGTTCTTGCAATGTAAAGTTTTCAATGTGGCTCGATTCATTTCGTTTTTTCACGCTGCCGTCTGGCTTTACAATAAGGACAGCTGTTCAGACGCCATTAAGAAACTATTATACAACAGCTGCGTGAATCATATTTCATTCTGTGAGTCATGAGTTATAAAAGATAAATGATTTATGGCAGTTTAAGGCAGATTAGCCCGTTTCCAAAGCATTAATGCTTATTTACATACTAACGTGACAATTACTGTTCAGTCCTGTACTGTAAAAAATAAATCTGTAGAAGAATTACCAGTAAGTTGAGGATATTTCATTCAACCGTATAATACAACAAAACACAAGCAAACAGCTGTAAAAAGTCAATATTAACATTCCTTTGGCCACCATTTCCAAGGATGTCCCTCCTCCTTCTTCCATTTAAAGGGGTCATGAATTGAGAAATCTCATTTTCCTTGAACTTTTGACGCATAAGAAGTCATTGCACTATAAAATTATCTAAAACTTCCTCATTATTCTGAAAACAGCTTTTATTGAAAACCAAGCTACCGAAAGGACTCGTTTCGGAGTTCGTCTCGGTATGACATCACAAAGAAGAAGAAGATCGACGCCCACTTCTACATCATTGACTCTTAAACCCCGCCCACCGATTTGCGAATTTCATTTAGCAGTAAATAGGAGAGTCTCCAACACAGAATTACTCCAGCAACAAAACATAGAGACTCTGAGGATTACAAGACTTTTTTTTTGCATGCCATCTTTGTGATTAAATTAACTCTTTATAATAAATTGCCAAATTGCGTCAGTAAGACACTGTTCCTTTGTTCCCTTCATTTGCAGATTCGTTTTTAAAGGCATAGTCCACTTTTTTTGGAAATAGGCTCATTTTAACACTCCCTGAGTTTTACCGTTTTCGAATCCATTCAGCCGATTTTCTGATATTTAGAAGAATATCAGTAACGAGACAGTTTCTGGTCTCATTGACTTCCATAGTAGGAAAAAAATATGGGCGATTCCACAGTATCGGGCTTACTTCGAGGACAAAAGTCTGCAAAATTCAATCTTCATGCAGAAAGCCATTGTCCTCAGGTTAACATCCTGTGACAACCTGGGATACAGCTGTGTGAAAGCCAGGATAAATCTGGCAATGTTGAACTTGTAAACTTTGATCAAAGTTGAATTTAACGTATGTAACATGGACGGAAAAACAGTGTAAATTCAAGCAGAAAGTGTACTTAATCTAATTCAGTTTAATAAAATTCAGGTTGAATCCAAGTTCATGTTTTGCTTTGTTCCTAATTTGGCATAATTATGAGTCATGCGTTGTGCATTTTTCACAAAACTGCAATATGACTTCCATGCAGGCAGGGTGGCCATCTAATATGATCTGTTTCATAAACTTAAAGGTGCATTTTTGAGTCTGGTATGTTCATAAATTTAAAGCCAGCAAATTACTAACAAATACCACAGGTATATTTTTCAAATTTCTTTGCCAAATGTAGAAGACAGAAGACAACGTGCGCTTGTTCCGTGGCGCAATTCTATTTTAACGGCGCACCAGACGCACTTCACAATCGGTTCACAGCCGAGCAGATCGACGTTCTCGTCAGGGCCGTAAAAGAAAGAGAAGTGACATTGGGGATGGGACAAACCGACCCAAATTAGCTTCGGTTAAACATGCATATAATAACTTGGGTAAATGTGTAAGTTGTATGCCTATTTTTCCCATCATCATGGACACAACAATGATTTCCCTCATGTTTATATTTTTTCTTATAATAATGTATCATTTGCAAAAAGTAAAATGCATCTGTGTAGCTGAGAGAATCATCTACAGTGTATGCGCGTTGTTCACTTTCTGTTATGGCCAAGTATGCGCGCTTAAAATAGCATTATGAGCAACGCGCCACTGACATTAGACCAGTTTTTTTCTGGTCATTGGCGCAATTGTTTTCTGGAACTGCAAAATAGCACAAGGAATTGTTTGCGCCGACACACGTCTCCTTTTTGCGCCAAGCCGCCCAGGGAGCGCAAGTTCATTTCCTAGTTTACCGACGTGCGTCTGTGGAGGAAAAAACACGCTTTGCGCGCGTGCAAAATAGGAATGATAAATGCGTCAGTGTATAAAGTCATTTGCGCCGGGTGCAAGATAGAGCCCCTAATGTTTAAACTAATGTGTGCCGTCAGAGCGGAAAATCTGCGCGTGTGCCTTACATGCCCAGTTCACTAACAACCTGCGCTTGACGCCGACAGATTATTCTAATGGCATTTGTGATATTGTGTTAACGCACGTCGCACTATTAACATGTTAACTTGGATAGCCTACGCTATATGCTGACATTCTGACAGAAAATAAAATCATAATAAAAAAAAAAGTCATTGATGACGATGTTGACTTTCATGAAAAGCTCATTGATTCAAAATACGCGGAAAACAACGTTCGAAGTTGGATAGCTTCTGTCCAATTTACGAACATGAAGTGCATAATCTGTCAAAATATAATACAACCACCATTCATGCATGATCTTCATGAACACGACGCTGCTTTCGGTCCGAAACCATGCACTTGATATCGACTTGATCACTCTTTTATCCTTTCTCACCACAATGATCATATTTAATGTTTACTTAAACAAAGTTTACCACGTTCGTAACATTTTAACGTTCGTAACATTTTGGACAGAATCCACAAACTTACCCACATTCATCGAAATCCGTGAAATCCTGTTAACTCTTCCTCTCACGCAGAGCGACCGTGACCTAGACAATCTTATTTCTGACAGGTGAACCGTTGAGGCGTTAGGAGATGAAATTAAGCGATGAAATAAAATGTTCGAGCGTTATGATTTTTTGACAGAAAATCTCAGCCCCTGTTTTATCCCGATTTATTAACAAAAATCATGTAGCTACGTACATGAGAATTTAGTCCACACAAGATGTTTTTATCGTCTTGTTACTGATAGAATTACATGGAAAAATTATATGTCTGCTTACTTTAAAATCATAGTTTAACGTACGTAACTTCTTTGACAGAAAGTGTGACGAACGTTAATAAATCTTTCCATTGCATCGTAGTAGATTAAGGGAATTATAATTTCAGTGTTAGTAGATTTATTTTGTAGAAGACACACCAAAATAAATGTTGAGTGCCAAAATTCAGGATTTTATTACAGCAAATTAAAGAAATGACTTAGGAAATATTCAGATGCACGTAATGTCCCACACTGACACCTGCAATTTCTGGGGACGGAAATAAAATAAAGTCTCATTACATGATAATGCCAAGGCTTAGTGGGATAAAACTAAATTTATTATTTCTAACATCTATCTTTAACGAAATTATGAACTAAAAATTAAAAAAATGGCAACACCTGGGTATTATTCAATCTATATAGTTCATTACACCCCTTGTGGACCGATACTGTGGAATCGCCCATATACTATGGAAGTCAATAAGACCAGAAACTGTCTGGTTACTGATATTCTTCTAAATATAAAAAAATCGACTGAATGGATTTTAAAACGGTAAAACTCAAAAGTTTAACTCTGGGGGAGTGTTAAAATGAGCCTATTTCCAAAAAAAGTAAAACATGACGCAGTTCGACACAGAGAGACTGAAAATAAAAGATGATGCAGTGACTAATTTAATAAAATGTGTGATAAATACATAAGGAATAAATATAAATTAAGATGATTAATTACCACGCCGTCTCAGAATAGAGTATCCTTGATATTTGAGGTTTAGGTTTGTTTTCTTCTGATTCAGGATCAGACTCTGGCTGAATTTCAGCATTTGCTTTTTTTTTTTTTACATCAGAATTTTTCAAAACAATTCCACACATGTAATGGCGGGGACATTGAAAATGATTTTAAAATGCAAAACTCTTACCCAATCATAGCAGTGGGAGTTTACTTCCAAGTCTTGAATGCGGCACGTCTATCAAAACGGACCGTTTCAAAGAGAGGATAGAAAATAGCTTATTACTTCTAAATTATGTTTTGTGTTTTTGTTTTTTAATGTACATATGTAGTTGACATTGCAGGACATTATAAATATTGACTCTTTTAATCAATGTTGGGAAGCTGTTTTGAAACCATATCTGAATATGATACTCATAATTTAAAGTAGTCCAACTACAGTCAAGAGTAGTTTACTGAGAAGTGCATTTGTTTTTTAAAATGTTATAGTTTGTTCAAATGAATGGTCTGTACAAACTGAATGAGACTTTCCCAACGAGTGAGAGATAGAGGGAGAGAGATGGAGAACTTAAAGACAGCTTGTTTTGTATTGCCTCAGGTTGTTTGCCAATAAAACTGCGGGAACAACTCAATATGACAAAAAAAAAACAATGTTTTGTCATGTTACACCACTAAAAAAAGTAGCTTGTTGCTGTAAACGCTAAAAACAGCTGTATTGTCACAAACACACATTACCACTGTCTCTACTGGACACGTCACATGGAGGCTTTTGTGTTCGCTGTGGACAGACTGATAGGATTATTAACTATCTACGTACTTTTATGATACTGTACTTTCAGAATTGCTGGCTAAAATATGGTTTTAGGGTGAGTGAATGATGACAGACATTTCATTTACCTGCTCTAAGTCTACTTGAGTTTTAGTTAGAGAAGTTGGCAACTGCTCCTTTAATAGCATTAAACAAAATGCTTGTGTCCCAAATACTGCCCTAAACCCTTGGGTCCCAAGTCCTCCTTTTGGTTACATAATGCAGGATAGTGGATGAGCAAAAGCATAAGCATCAGAGCCTTCAATCATCTACATGATATTAAAGAAGTAGTTCACTTTTGAAAAAACTTTTGCTGATAATTTACTCACCTCCATGTCATCCAAGATGTCCATGTCTTTCTTTCTTCGGATGAAAAAAAATTAAGGCTTTTGATGAAAACATTCCAGGATTTTCTCCATATAGTGGACTTCAATGGGAACCAAACAGTTCAAGGTCCAAATGAGAGTTTGAAAGAGCTTTAAACGACACCAGACAATGAATAAGGGTCTTATCTAGCGAAACGATCACTTATTTAAAAAAATAAAATAACAAAGTTTAAGTTTTATAAGCACAAATGCTCGCCTTGCTCTGTTCTGTGATGCGCGTTCGTGACTCTCCTGTTCAAACTCGCTCATCAAAATGAACAAATCTTTTTTTCGAGTCATGACTTGAAGAGTCCTAGATAAGACCCTTATTCAACGTCTGATGTCATTTAAAGCCCTTTGAAGCTGCACTGAAACTCTCATTTGGACCTTGAACCATTTGGTTCCCAATGAAGTCCCAATGATTGTATGGAGAAAATCCTGGAATGTTTTCATCAAAAACCTTAATTTCCTTTCAACTGAAGAAAGAAAGACATGGACATCTTCACTTCAGAATTAAAATATCCTGATAATTTACTCCCCCACGTCATCCAAGATATTCATGTCTTTCTTTATTCAGTCGAAAAAATATTAAGGTTTTTGAGGAAAACATTCCAGGATGTTTCTCCATTTAGTGACTTCAATGGGGTCCAACAGGTTGAAGGTCCAGAGATGTGAGTTTCAGTGCAGCTTAAAAGTCTAGACACAATCCCAGCCGAGGAAAAATCCTGGAATGTTTTCCTCAAAAACCTTTTTCTTTTCCGCTGACGAAAGAAAGACATGAATATCGTTTTTGAAACGCTGCAATAGGAGGACCATTTTTCGCTCCCCAAAATACCTTGCAAGATCTGTTCTTAAAGGAGAACTCCGGCGCAAAATGAACCTTTGGTCTAATTACACATCGGTACATAGTCAACCGTTCTCTGAGATTTGTTTTCATGATTATCGAATGGAAAGAGTTTTATCTCTAAAAACTGTTTAGCTTATAACGCTAGTATATGGGGCAAAGAATAATGAAAATAAAAATCGCTAGTTTATACCACTAACAAGGCTCAAAATAGCCCAACACTAACACGGTAGCATAATCAGTGTCCCTACATGCAAACCGAAGCATCAGCTCGGGAAGTGTGAATCGTAACCCAGCTGTGGTCTCAGGTAGTGTGTGTTGTGACCCAGGTGTTCGCTCGAGGAGTGTGTGCTGTAACCCAGCTGTGGGCCGGATAGTGTGTGTCGTAACCCATCTGTGGCCCTTATAGTGTTTGCCGTAACCCAGCTGTGAGCTTGGGGAGTGTGTGTCGTAACCCAGCTATGGGATCGGGGAGTGTGTGTCGTAACCCAGCTGTGGGCTCGGGGAGTGTGCGTCGTAACCCACCTGTGGGCCGGATAGTGTGTGTCGTAACCCATCTGTGGCCCTTATAGTGTTTGCCGTAACCCAGCTGTGAGCTTGGGGAGTGTGTGTCGTAACCCAGCTATGGGATCGGGGAGTGTGTGTCGCAACAAGGATGTGGACTCTGAGAGAGTGTATCGTAACCCAGCTGCGGGCCGGGCAGTGTGTGTGGTAACCCAGCTGTGGGCTTGGGTAGTGTGTGTCATAACCCAGCTATGGGCTAGGGGAGTGAGTGTCGCAACCCACCTGTGGACTCTGGGAGAGTGTCATAATTCAGCTGTGGGCTCAGGAAGTGTGTGTTGTAATCCAGCTGTGGGCTCGGGGAGTGTGTGTCGCAACAAGGATGTGGACTCTGGGAGTGTGTATCATAACCCAGCTGCGGGCCACTGTGTGTGTTAACCCAGCTGTGGGCTCGGGTAGTGTGTGTCGTAACCCAGCTGTGGGCTCGGGTAGTGTGTGTCGTAACCCAGCTGTGGGATCGGGGAGTGTGTGTCGTAACTCACCTGTGGGCTTGGGTAGTGTGTGTCATAACCCAGCTATGGGCTAGGGGAGTGAGTGTCGCAACCCAGCTGTGGACTCTGGGAGAGTGTCGTAACCCAGCTGAGGGCTTGGGGAGTGTGTGTTGTAACCCAGTGGGCTCAGGGAGTGAGTCTCGTAACCCAGCTGTGGGCTCGGGGAGTGTGTGTCACAACCCGGATGTGGACTCTGGGAGTGTGTATCGTAACCCAGCTGCGGGCCGGGTAGTGTCTGTGGTAACCCAGCTGTGAGCTGTGGGCTCGGGGAGTGTGTGTCGTAACCCAGCTGTGGGATCGGGGAGTGTGTGTCGTAACCCAGCTGTGCTCTCAGGGGGTGTGTGTCGTAACCCAACTGTGGGCTCGGGGAGTGTGTGTCGTAACCCAACTGTGGGCTCAGGGAGTGTGTGTCGTAACCCAACTGTGGGCTCGGGGAGTGTGTGTCGCAACCCAACTGTGGGCTCGGGGAGTGTGTGTCGCAACCCAACTGTGGGCTCAGGGGGTGTGTGTCGTAACCCAGCTGTGGGATCGGGGAGTGTGTGTCGTAACCCAACTGTGGGCTCGGGGAGTGTGTGTCGTAACCCAACTGTGGGCTCAGGTAATGTGTGTCATAACTCAGCTATGGGCTCGGGGAGTGTGTGTCGTAACCCAGCTGTGGGCCAGATAGTGTCTGTCGTAACCCAGCTGTGAGCTGTGGGCTCGGGGAGTGTGTGTCGTAACCCAGCTGTGGGCTCGGGGAGTGTGTGTCGTAACCCACCTGTAGGCTCGGGGAGTGTGTGACGTAACCCAGCTGTGGGATCGGGGAGTGTGTGTCGTAACCCACCTGTAGGCTCGGGGAGTGTGTGACGTAACCCAGCTGTGGGATCGGGGAGTGTGTGTCGTAACCCAGCTGTAGGCTCGGGGAGTGTGTGACGTAACCCAGCTGTGGGATCGGGGAGTGTGTGTCGTAACCCAGCTGTAGGCTCGGGGAGTGTGTGTCGTAACCCACCTGTAGGCTCGGGGAGTGTGTGACGTAACCCAGCTGTGGGATCGGGGAGTGTGTGTCGTAACCCACCTGTAGGCTCGGGGAGTGTGTGACGTAACCCAGCTGTGGGATCAGGGAGTGTGTGTCGTAACCCACCTGTAGGCTCGGGGAGTGTGTGTCGTAACCCAGCTGTGGGATCGGGGAGTGTGTGTCGTAACCCAGCTGTAGGCTCGGGGAGTGTGTGACGTAACCCAGCTGTGGGATCAGGGAGTGTGTGTCGTAACCCACCTGTAGGCTCGGGGAGTGTGTGACGTAACCCAGCTGTGGGATCGGGGAGTGTGTGTCGTAACCCAGCTGTGGGATCAGGAGTGTGTGTCGTAACCCAGCTGTGGGATCGGGGAGTGTGTGTCGTAACCCAACTGTGGGCTCAGGTAATGTGTGTCGTAACTCAGCTGTGGGCTCGGGGAGTTTGTATCGTAACCCAACTGTGGGCTCAGGTAATGTGTGTCGTAACTCAGCTATAGGCTCGGGGAGTGTGTATCATAACCCAGCTACGGGCCGGGTAGTGTGTGTGGTAACCCAGCTGTGGGCTTGGGGAGCGTGTGTCGCAACCAACCTGTGGGCTCGGGGAGTTTCATAACCCAGCTGTGGGCTCAGGTAATGTGTGTCGTAATTCAGCTATGGGCTCGGGGAGTGTGTGTCGTAACCCAGCTATGGGCTCGGGGAGTCGGATGTAGACTCTGGGAGTTTGTATCGTAACCCAGCTACGGGCCGGGTAGTGTGTGCTGTAACCCAGCTGTGGGCTTGGGGAGTGTGTGTCGCAACCAACCTGTGGGCTCGGGGAGTTTCATAACCCAGCTGTGGGCTCGGGGAGCGAGTGTCATAATTCAGCTGTGGGCTTGGGTAGTGTGTGTTGTAACCCAGCTATGGGTAGGGGAGTGTGTGTCGCAACCCGGCTGTGGACTCTGGGAGTGTGTATCGTAACCCAGCTGCGGGCCGGGTAGTGTGTGTGGTAAACCAGCTGTGGGCTCAATGAACGTCCGGCACATGACGCATCAGATTGCAACATTCACTAACCTGATCCCCTACAGTCGCAATCAAATACACACACACACACACACAAACGCACGCACACACACTGCGCACACACACACGTGTGGCGGTAATGAGCGAGCATCTCGCTGCCGGCACGATGAAGGACGACCCACAGTAACTTCTGCAGTCATTAAAGCAGACGCACATTTATAGCTGAGCACTTGTACATATGACACCTACTGCGTGAGATAAACACCGTCTGAAACTTATATAACCTTTGCATACAAGAAAATCAGATTTTAGATCATATATGTCCCTTTATTTCAACATTATATTAATAACAAGTATTCTCTGTAATAGAACATGTTAAATGACCATGACATATTTCAGCAATGAAAAGGTATTTTTTTAAACATGTACCGTCAAACCAAACATTATTCAGACCCCTTGCTAGCCTAACTAACATAAATGAACTAAAGTGTCCTGCACCCACCAGTAAAAAAATATTTAAAAAAATATATGGTGTCTGAATAATTTTTGGTTTGACTGTATGTTATATTAAAAACAAGTATTCTCTGTAATAGTACATGCTATATGACCGGCTATGAAACTGACATATCAATGAGGTTCAGCTGACTTCGGTACGGACACGATCTCCCTCGTGTTCTTACCTAGTGCATCCAAAAACACAGTTTTGTCGCAGTGAAGCTACGACTCTGGAGGTCACCGCCATGTGTCCTCTGAACACGATCTGAGTAATCTACATCCACACAACAAACTTTACACTCATTCTGAAGCGGTCGAACTCAACAACAGCGGGTCGGAAACTGTCCCCAGCTAAATCTGTCTGTGCTCAGGCGTATCTGAGGGCACCCATGCAAGAGAGCTTTGACATAATCCCATTCAACTGTAACTGGAGCTTCCAATGGTAGAGAAAACAGCCGTGACACACTGGTCAGGAGATCATTTAAGACAGCATGAAACCCAATGCGTCCCCACCTGCCAGCGTGCCAACCTTCTGCGTGTGAAGGACACATGCGCTTCAGCACAGCTGCTCCGTGTCCCTGAACGCCACACTGGAGATTGCCGACGCAAACATGCATTAACTGTAAAATGAAGCGGTTCTAGTAGCAGAGGTGAGTTTTACTTACTGAACCAGACGATCATGTCAAATCCACAATGCCGTGAGACTCAGAGAAGAGTAATCACCCCTCAGCATCTGTACTGAGAGACGCAAACACAGACTCAACCGTACGACACAACACACTGACGGAGAGACAGAGAGAGAGAGAGAGAGAGAGAGAGAGAGAGAGAGAGAGAGAGAGAAATGGAAAGAAAAGGAGAGTGGGGTGAAGGGAGGGGGTGAACCCTGCAGAACACACAGAAAGAGAAAGAGACATGAAGAGATGGGAATGAGAAACACTCAGAGAGACAGACAGACACATAGATAGATAGATAATAGATAGATAGATAGATAGATAGATAGATAGATAGATAGATAGATAGATAGATAGATAGATAGATAGATAGATAGATAGATAGATAGATAGATAGATAGATAGATAGATAGATAGATAGATAGATAGATAGATAGATAGATAGATATTTACTGTGAACGGAGCCACTTTGAGACGCACATCATGAGTCACACAGAACGCCTCGCTCTGAAACCAAATGCAACCTCTTTAATCAGAGAGAAGTAACCAAGCTATATCTCCATTTCGTTTTTTGTTCGATTGTCAGATGCTTTGCCAAAGCGATGGCACTAAACGTCTCAGGTTACAACTGTAACCCTAGTTCCCTGAGTAGGGAACGAGACGATGCGTCGATGCCGCTTTGGGAATGCCCCTGCGTGATTGCGTCTGAAGCACTTATGTCAACTAGTCCAACAGCGAGAGTGATATTCACGGGCAAGTGACGTCACGACCAGGGGTGCGTTTCCCGTACATTCACTGTTTCACTACCATAGTACGATGCATCGTTGGAAAAATCAACAAGCTAGTTACGACTGTTTCCCGAAACCCACTGTCGCAAAGTATCGTTCAACCACGTTGGTTTCGCACGTGGTGGAGTAATAACTACTTTTAATGAAACTGTTAGAGAGCCAATTAACGCTAGATTTGTTTCTTTATAAATTACAGACATGTCATCTGAGGACTATTTCTAATTGTTCTCAGTTGTTCTGCTTTATTACCAGACTCAATATTTGGCTCGTTCTTACATAGTAGAGCACGTTCGCACATGCGCACTCTTCAAACACGTTACCTCAAATCTTTTGAGAAACTAAAAGACGTAAATTACATTTGTATGTATTCTAAATAAGAAGCACCGGTTGTACTGAATGTCAGTTTGCTTATTTTGCTCAAGATAAAGATTTATTACGTCCAAATGTCATGCAATATAGAAACGATGCCTCTAACCATAGGTCGAGAGCTGTCGTTCAAACCACACAACTTTGCGATGCTGTTCGCGAATGTTCGTTGGAACGATGGTTTCGGGAAACGCCGACTCGTTAAACTATGCAGATAACGACGGAACTTGCGACCATAGTTGGCTAACGATGCTATCGGGAAACGCACCCCAGGAAAGGATAAAAGCACATCCTGTTTAGCAGGATTAGTAGTAATTCTGTTTAAAGGGCCAAGGGGTACACTCGAAAACAAGGGGTAGGGCCAAGGGGTGAATTGGGATTGAGTCCTGGTTGCGCTATACTTGCTGGAAAAGACGTTAGCTACTGAAAAAAAGCTAAGCTACTGACAAGCCACTGAAAAATGTAGTTAAGTTAATAGCGTCTCTGTTTGTAATTGGCTATACTCTTCTATACTGATGATGGATGAATGGATTTGAATCGTTTGTTAACAAAGAAGTATTCATTACTTCAATGAGCTCATGTTTCTAACTTAAATTATTGTTTAACTTAGTACATTTTTAGCTAACTGTGATTTTTATATGTACATTTCTGAAATGCATAACTAAGACAGTTTCCTCTGATAACAGATCACTGTAAATTATAATGTGGACTCGTGCATTTTCTGCAAAGCTGCTTTGAAACGATGTATATTGTGAAAAGCACTATACAAATTAATGTTGGATGGATGGATGGATGGATGGATGGATGGATGGATGGATGGATGGATGGATGGATGGATGGATGGATGGACGGATGCAAAGACAAACACACGTTAAGTTAGCTACTGTATCTAAATGGTGACAATGGAATTATATATTATACACATCTAGTTATAAACAATTGACCTTTAACAAAGTTAACCCCTTAACTGTCACCGTCCCGGTACCGGGACGCCTAATTTTACTTCACTATATTTCTATTAAATCCTAATCTAGTTATGACAAATTATATATCGTTGGAAAGGTCTAAGACTTCTAAATAGATATTCCACCCCTGTTTTGTGTTACAAATTATGTAGGAAGAGTAATTGATGAATTTATGACAAGAGTGCACCTTAAAAAAATCTGCATCATAACAGCATTTCTGACCTTTGTCACAAAAGTTGATGCACCCACTTTTAATCATCGAAACTTCTGTTTTTATGCTAAAATTTCATCATAAAACTTATAATCTAGTATTTTTCAATAAAAAAAAATATAGTATAATATTATCCTCTAAAAATTAAAATATTCATATTTATTATCCTCTAAAATATAATATTATTTTTTTATCGCCTTTTTATTATATCACATATTTTAGTAGTTATCACAATTAGGTATCATTTGAAAGCTTATAAACTCAGAATTCATCCTGTGAACATTGTTTTGTAATTGAAAATTGTGTTACCATAGAAACTGTACTTATTTATCTGGTTCCTCCCCTTTTGGGCATCATTATATTTAATAATTTATGATCAAAACCTTTTCTAATCTTGACAAAACACATATTGTCAGAAAGGTCTGAGTCTCAAGGTTTCAAATTTTGTGATACAATTGATATTTTGGACTGAAATGTATTCATTTGTTAAGGCAGAATGTAAACAACTAAATTCAATGGAATTCAATGGCACCCGGTGGCTATTTTTGGTACTACGTCTAAACAAAATCTCATGGGAACTTTAATTTTTGTGATATCAACTTCAAATTTGGAACATAACTTGGTTAGATGTATCGCTTTAATTTTAGAGTAATTTTAGAGTAAAAAATATTTTGTAAACTATATATTTTACATAAAATATAAAATATATAATAGAGTATATTTGATTTACTGTGACTTTAAACTTCCATAACTTTTTCATACATTCAATAATCTGCTGAGTGTTTCCTTTAAAACAAGACCAAACTTGGGTAAATATTCCAAAGCATTCTTAAATTACAACCATTTAAGTGTGAATAGTGCATTTTTACCCCCATTCTCAAAGAGGGGGGTGACGGTTAAGTGGTTAAATGAGAATCAAAGTTTCTGCATTTTTTTTCTACAAAAAGTGTTTTATTTACTTTATCTCCAAAAGGAGATTGTGTTTGATTTTTAGCTCACTTCTGTGTACAGATTTGTCCCTGAAATATGGTGAAGCTGGAACACACACACACACAGCTTCACTTCAGTCGAACTCACGGATGTTTTGAAACACACTTCCTCACGGGACAATAACAGGTGTCTTGCGTCACGGTAAACAGGTTCTGTCAAATTTACCACTGATTCACCAGCCGGTAAGAGTCACGAGGATGCAGAATATGAGCTGAATGTTGAAGGATTGTTGATTTGATGTGTAAATTCTATGTCTGGAAAAATAACCCATATATAATCATGATCTCAGACATAATCCACAACAGAATGAACCGGAACGGCCTCTTAAAAACCACACTCTGCAAAACAACACGATCAATCCTGTCTGTACGCTAATGACGTACATACGAAGAAATAAATGCATTAATTCATGAAGGACACATTAAATTGATCAAAAGACATTTCTGTTGCAAAAGATACTGGAAAAAGTATCACGGTTTCCATAAAAATCTGCAGCAGGACAACTGTTTTCAATATTGATAATAATCATAAATGTTTCTTGAGCAGCAAATCATTATATTAGGATAATGATCATGTGATACTGAAGACTGGAGTAACGATTCTAGAAATCACAGGAATAAATTACAATTTATCATATACTCATTCAGAATACAGTTACTTTGAATTTCTGTTTTTTAGAACAAATAAATACAGCTTTGGTGAGCAGAAGAGACTTCTCTCAACAACAAAAAACGGTAACACTTTACAATAAGGTTCATTAGGTAACTACCTTAGTAACATGAACTCAGAATGAACAATAATTTAGCATTTATTATTCTTAATTTCAACATTTACTAATATGTTATTATAATCAAAAGTTGTGTTTGTTAACATTAGTTAATGCACTGTGAACTAAAATGAACAAACAATGAACGGCTGTATTTTTAGTAACTAGCATTAACAAAGATTAATAAATACTGTAACAAATGTATTGCTCATTGTTAGTTCATGTTAGTAAATACATTAACTAATGTTAACTAATGTGCCTTATTGTAAAGTGTTACCGAAATTCCTTATACAATTCCTTTTGTTCAGTCTAATTTCTTTATCATGGGCTTTTAGTTTGTTTTTATGTTCATCATGTGTTTGTTCAGTTTCCCCACTCCTCATTATTAGCTCATATGTGACAGCTGTGTTTTATTATTCATCCTCAATTGTGTTTGCTATATAAGGCTACGTTTACACAAACCCGTGTGTATATGCTGTCAAGAACATGCCAAACCTGTAGGTGGCAGTGTGACGAGAGGCTCAAGCTCATGTTAGCCAATCAGAATCCCAAAAATACAACAACAGCGCCTTGACATAATAGAGCGGCTGTATTTGTAAATGCAAACAGACGAAAAGGGTTTGCACCAACATTTTAATGCATCCATGATCACCAAAGCCAAATACTGTGACGTTAGCTGCCTAAAATTCAGTTTACGTGCAAAGTTTTCCAAAAATCACCACTCTGGCTGGAGTTTTTAGAAAGAATGGTTTTCATAGGTGAATTCTCCGTTTGCGTGTAAACGAAGGGCACAAACGAAGTCTCATTCATGTACGTGTAAACTGAGTTTGTCCCTCACAATTGCTCTCTGTCCGATCAGCGTTATGTGTTGCTCAACCTGTTTGCCTGTTTCTGGATTGTAAATAAATCTCTGTATTGGAAATGATCTTCATCATCTGCCTTCTTGCAACTCACCATGACAATATCGAACTGATCATGTCCTCATGACCCACAGACGGGATGAGTGTGTGTTCTGCTGCAGGACAGATGGAGTGTGTGCCTGTGAATCGGGACGCCCCCGCACACCAACACTGCAGTGCAGCAAACCCCTGAGAGATGAAGATACAGAGAGGACAGACTCAAACAACACCAGCACCGGGGCTCAATGTGTGTGAAAAGACACTGCGTTCACTTTTCAAATAGTTCAAGAGAATAAAAGCCTGCGCACAAAACTCAGTTCTTCGAAATCTACCAACGTCTTAATTCAGAGGCCATAAAAATACTAAAGTGGTAATAGCAAAAACAGTGTTAGGCCAAGACTCCAATTCAAATGGAGGTTTAGAGGAAACGAAAATGTGTTCTAGGAATGTTTTGCTGATATTTTCATTAAAGTCCCCCTGTAGTCAATAACTGTATCCCTTAAAACTAATCTCTGATCACCAAAATGACCTATTTAAACCTTTTGTTCCTTGTAAAAAAATTCTTCATGCCTTAAAATATCTTGAATGTAACTCGACACCCTTGACTCATTTAGTATGCACGGTTCTATGAATATGCAAATGAGCCCCGCCTCCACTCACTCACTCAGCTCAGAGATCCACTGGTTGACGATCACACGTTGATCTGATTGGTTGCAAGAAACACCAGCGATTCCAAACAGTGTTTTTGGTTCACTGCAGCTTTAAGGAGAAAATACTCAGCAATGCTGTCGACTTATGAAGTTACACATGGCTTAAGGAATATTAAAAACACCACATAGATATTGTTCATGGGGCATTATGTTTATAAAACCTGGATGTTTTGAACATTCAGAGAAAATTTTAAAATAACGCTGTCATAACTAATGAATTTGGGGTGGTGATGGCGCACGATTTTGGTGTGAGAGACCCGGGTTCGAATCCACTGTGAGACACCAATGTGTCCCTGAGCAAGACACTTAACCCCTAGTTGCTCCAAAGGCGTGTTGACTCTGACATAGACTACGTTTACATGCAGCCAATTTTCGGGTTATGGTCGGGTTAAGGTCACTTTTCGGGTTTCTGAAACATTAGGGATAACCCGTTTACATGCGTGAGCCGAGAGAGTTTCTCCTGTATACATGGAATTGCAATATCCTGATGTAAACGGCGACGCGCGGTTAGCGTCTAGACGTACGGACAGGGTGGGAAATTAACTTTTTTGCCCACCAGCCACAGTGGCTGGTAGATGCCCAATTTTACCAGCCAATTATATTTTTTACCAGCCACTTTTTCCGAAATTCAAATTTATAAAAGAAAGTGCACTAGCATATTTTGAATTGCTTCAGTTAATTTGATACGATTTGATTTCATTAACTTTATTGTCTGTTCAGATTTACTGGACAGACAATAAAAAAAATAAAACAAAAAATCATTTTATTTATTTATTATTATTATTAATACAACATAAATACATAATAAATCAATAAAAAGTGATGTGAAAAAAGTCACTTTAGTCTTCTTCAGAGTCATCATCATCTTCGGACGTCTCCTCATCTTCAGATTGGCTCCTCTGTGGATGCTCATGGGCGTACGCCCTTAAAAAAAAGCACTATTCCGCACAAACAGGGCAACCATAATATGTGAGCAACATGTATGTACATGTTTGTATTTTGGAGAGAATTTTATGCATGGCTGTTTTACAGTTTATTTTTTAATACTAAATAAGTTTGTATGACCATAAATAATGGAGTATTTAAGTGTATTTTGCTGCTAATTGAAAAAAATCCAGCAAAACGCGCCAGCGCGATTGCCGACCCAAGAGGGTTAACTCAATAACTCAATCTTTTAACTCAGGACAGCACCAATTTTCACAAATACAGAAAAGATTGGAGATGAAAAGTTTAACTGACACGTAACCAAGCTCCAGAGCACCCACTTTATTGGCTCCTATCCTCACGGCTGCTAAAACTATCGCTAAACTAAACAGCGATAAACTAAAGAATGATGGCTATCTAGCCATCACAAAACACGACTTCAAGTTAGAAATTTACTTACTTGCACGTCCAAATGTAGTCCCGAAAAGGTCTGCCCTTTTTGCCGATCGCATGGACATTTTGGAATACAATTCTCATTCGGTGAAAACCATTCAAATTAGTTACTCGACAAAAGTGCATTATTGTTACTTAGCAACAGCATTCTTTGACAAAAGCTGTCCAATCCGTTACAAGAAATGTTTTAAGTAGTAGCCAATAAAATGATGCTTTACAATCTACCTGCCACTGTGGCTGGTATACAAGACAAAGTCACCCGCCACTTTGAAAAAGTACCAGCCATTGGCTGGTGGCTGGTGCTAATTTCCCACCCTGCGTACGGACAACCTTAAGACGCAAAATGCGTCTTTTCCGATTCTTCTTCCTGTATCCAAAGTCAAAAATAACAGCAGTATGCGGATAATGAATAGTTCGGGGCAGATAGCGATCGCATTTGTTTGCGCTATGATGCTGGTAACGTTACTGAGCTCGTTCCAAAAGTATGCTGTGCTGTGTCTCGCCATGTCTACTTCCGGTATACTGCACGCGGATTTTTGTATGCGCCGATAAGTTTCTCTACTCAAAAGACCAAGATTCCTTGCGAATAGAACATGCGCAGAACACAAATCACTATGGGGATATGCCGATACGCGTTTACATGACCAAAAATTCGGGTTAGAAAAGGGGTACCCCAGGTATAATATCCCGGTTTTTAAAATCCGGGATATGAGCATTTTTCGGGTTTTTGCCCGTGTTTACATGGACGTTCGCGACCGGGTTATTGCTAATATCCCGGTTTTGAACGGGTTATTGGCTGCATGTAAACGCAGTGATATATAGCAATTGTAAGTTGCTTTGGATAAATGCATCAGCTAAATGAATAAATGTAACTTAAAGGAGCTGTATGCAAGATTGTGGCCAAAACTGGTACTGTAATCACTTTCAAATTAGAGTGTATCCAGCCCCCCACCCCCGTTCCCCAAAGACTCAAGGTTGCAAGATATGCTGCAGGTTCCAGCAGGAATGTAGGCTGCTACAAGAAGCTTCTAATGGCAAGTGACAAGTCGTACACAGCGAGTATTTTCTGTTAATTATTTATTTCGGATTCATATCGAGTTTTTGGGGGTTTCGCAACGTTTTTTTTTTATCAGATTCCGTCACGTTTGTATCTGCAGCTGTGGTAACTGGAGAAGAACTGGCAAGCCGAATACCGCAACACTACTGAGTCCGTGATTGGTAGATCGGTGGAGGGTGGAGCATTAGACCAAAACACAACATGACAAAATCAACATCAGTCAAGGGCTGCGACTTCACTTTTTAAATGACAATATCCTAGCCGGACTACTGTTGTCAGTGATATAAGTATTTGAAATTCCCCCATTGACATTAGCCTACATGTCTATTCTGGAGTAATAATCACCATTCACTTTTACATATGAAAAGTAGCAGCTTGCACCAGAGAATGTGAAGAGCAGCAAAAAAGTTTTTCATCGTTTTAACCCTTATGTCATAGACATAGTCAGGTCATTTTGACCCGGAGAGGATTTTCCCATACCCGAAAATGCTAGCTAAAGGGTTAGTTCACCCCAAAATGAAAATTGTGTCAGTAATTAGTAGTGCTGTAGCGGCGCGTCGATTGCGTCGACGTCATATTTTTGCGTCGACGCTTCTTTATTTAATTATTTTTTGCATGTTCCCGGCGGTACAGCTTGCCACACACACGTGGGAGACCGAAACATTGCAGAATAGAGGACGAAGACAACTAGAAGTGAATGTGCTATCCATTAAATGAATCACACACAGTAAACAAACCCTTAAGAAAAAAAAAAAAAACGTTGCAATTTAGACGCGCAAACTGGGTGCCAGTGTGGTGAGATGTACAAGCTCGTGCAGATTCGGCTTGAAGTCGTTCATCCCGCGCGCTGTTACAAAAAAAAGGCGTACACACAGCCAGCCACAGTCTTCCTGGTCTTGCGCACACGACCCAATGCGTCAGTTTTACCGCGCGCACATTCGCGCTCGTGCGGGAGTATAAACAAGGGTTTACTCCGTGTCAGCACGCGCACTGATCAGTAGGTGCACAATCGCACCACTAACTCCGCCTCCGTTTCCCTCCTCAGCTGATATAATATTTAAACATTCTCTATGATAAAAAATGTTTGTAAAAAAATATTTGAATAACACAGTTTTGGCGGTTGTAGAGTTACAATGATGGTGTTCAAATACATAACATTAGACTAACGTTAGCCAGCTTATAGTATCTTGTTTCAGTATGCTAGTATTTATTTGAGATACATTGTTTTTTGATTAATTGAGCAGCAGAAAAATATTCTTTATATTAGTCGTTAGATTAGTCGACTAATCGATAAAATAATCGCCCAACTAATCGTTTAATCGTTTACCCCAGCCCTAGTAATTAGTCTGACGTACAACCCAGAAGTTACACTATATGAGCTATCTCGAGGCCCACAGAGAATGAAATGAATAGTCAATAAAGTTCTAATTTCTGTTTGTTTTTTGCACACAAAAAGTATTCTTGATAAACTTACGGTTGAGCCACTGTAGTCACTCGGACTATTTTAAAGACGTCTTTAATAACTTTTGGGCCGGCAAGTTTCAATCCCTTAGAAGCCTATGGAGGAGTGAGACCGCTCTCAGAATTCATCAAAAATATCTTAATTTGTGTTCCGAAGATGAACGAAACTCTTACGGGGTTGGAACAACATGAGGGAGAGTAATTACTCACAGAGTTTACATTTCGGGGTGAACTAACCCTTTAATATTATTGCGTTGGACTAAAACTGAGGCCTATGATTTATCAGTTCCAAAAATGAATACAAAACCTGTACTAATTCAAAGAAAACAAGCTGAAAAAAATATTTGGTGATAAGGTAGCATAACAAGAGATTTATTGCAATTCTTTGCAGGCAGGTGATTTATTTAACACCACGTGTGTTATAGCGTTTTCAACACAGCAAACATACACTACTAGACAGATGTTTGACTGCTGTATTCACATCTTTTGCAGTTTCTTGCACATGACACACTTAAGTGCTCAAATTAAAACGAAATCAACCTTTAAAGAACGCGTCTTAAGAGCTTTGTCATTATATTAACCGCAGAAACGTGTTCTCTATGAATGGCTATAACTATACAATCTAAAACTAATACAATCTGTGAATCCCCGGTTTGACCTCCTGACCCAAGACCAGTCAGCTAATCATCTTACATTAAACGCAGCCAGGTTATTAATGGACTGTCATTATCATGAAATCATTTAGCTCTCTGCCAGAACAATAGGAAAATTATAAATCCACTAATCCAAATGATTTTTCCGTGGCCTCATGGCACATGTTCCTCATGTCACATGCTATTATTGGAGAGCGAGGTGTGTTTTCTTTATCGTAAGCCTCATTTGAGCTGCACCTCGACACATTTCAGCTGAATCATACAGCGCTGGGCTAAATTAGGATCTGAGCTTCACATCTCCTGCTCAACACACACCCACATGTGAAGCATCAGAGACGTGTGCTGAACGCTAGAAAACTCAACCCAACACACGACAGATGTGCACAAATACAGTCGCGGCCGATGCACAACCAATCCTCTGAGCTGTCTGTGGATCAGTGCATGTGTGTGGCGCTCAAAGATACGATACTATCAGCACTTTGTAGCACACACGTTGACCTTGTGTGACTTTGCCAGTAGTGGGGCATGTTGTCACAGTGGAGTCCACTAATAAACAATATAATAAAAATAATATAGTCTTTTCCGATAACTTTATATGCCTAAAAGTTGGGATCAGTAACATTATGTGTATAATATAATATATGTGTGTGTGTGTGTGTGTGTGTGTGTGTGTGATGAATCAGCTCTTTGGAATATTAATAATCAATCGATAATCAGCAGCACAACTGATTTCAACATTGATAATAATCATAAATGTTTCTTGAGCATGAAATCATCATAATAGAGTGATTTCTGAAGGATCATGTGACACTGAAGACTGGAGTAAAGATACTGAAAACTCAGCTTTGATCACAGGAATAAATTACTCTTTACTATACACATAGAAAACTGCTGTTCTAAACTGAAATAATAATTCACAATTTAAAAAAAAATCAGTTAATTTAAAATGTGTATATGAATGTATGTGCACACAACATTCTTAATATTTGAACAATAGATTGCAATAGATATTATTATTTGTATTATAAAATACAAAAATGTGTGTATATATATATTTATATACAATATATATATATATATATATATATATATATATATATATATATATATATATATGAAGAGTTCAGATGCAAAAGCCTCTAAGTGCCATTTGAAATTTTCTTCTAAAATGACCATTTTTATCAAACTTGCATATTTAAGTTCAGTAATTTCACTTAAATGGCAATGAAGATTACATATTAATTGTCATTTAAGTGAAATTACTGAACTTAAATATTCAAGTTTGATAAAAATGGGTATTTTAGAAGAAAATTTCAAATGGCATTTAGAGGCTTTTGCATCTGAACTCTTCATATATATATATGTGTGTGTGTGTGTGTGTGTGTGTGTGTGTGTGTGTGTTAATAGCAGCTTTCTAGGAATGGCATCCTAGCTGAAAAATGGTATAATCATAATAATTTCATATTAATCATCCAAGCACAGAACATACATAAACTTCGGTTCAGTGAATTAGCTCAAAACTTTGATTCCTTTGCATCAATACTCAAGCATGCAAAGCACTACATTTTAAAAGTGTATGTTTTAGTAAGAATAATGAAACATTGCTGGAAGGTGAAGAATGAATCATTCTGACATAATAACTGCTTCCTATTAAAGTTCCATCAGAAGTTGCTCATACTCACACTAATGCACAGAGACATCAACACGAACCAATGCAGAAGAGTCACTACACGAGGTCACGACAGTAGCTATTAGCGGTTTACACACCGCAAACTCAACAGCTTCTCCAGAGCGTGTTAGTGTTTTAGTTAATTGGAGAGAGTCCTAAAGACTGTTCCCCTTCCCTGAACCCTAAACCGCAGACGTACGCCACGCTGACCACAACACATGGAACACTAGAATCCATCGAGACGGGGCTTGATAACACGCTTTTACAGATAAAATTATTAACTAAATAAGGCATCTTCTTTTATAAAGTCAGAAAAACATGTAGTGAATTCAACACAAGATTGGTTGCCGCTTGGTAAAAACATGTTTAAAGGAATGCCCTAATAATTCATGCTAGTAACATGTTAAACCGTGTTATCAACATGCTAAAACATACTAGCAACATGTTAAAAATTTGCTAATTCATGCTAGAACCTAACACGGCATATCATGTTCATTAAAAGCAATGCCCTTATTCATGCTATAATCATGCTAGCAAAATGCTAAAACATAATAGCAATGGGATAAACCATGCTAGCAACATGCTAAAATATAGCAATATGTTAAAACATGCTAGCAATGTCCAAATTCATCCTAGAAATGATAATAAGGCTAACAACATGCTAATTATGTGCTAAATCATGATAGCAAAATGCTAAATAATACTAGCAACATGTTAAAATATGTAAGAAATTAGTTAATTCATGCTAGAAACATGGTAAAAAATGCCCTATATTATGTTCACAACATGTTAAAAAGCAATGCCCTAAATAATGCCATGGTAAATCGAGCTTTCAGTATGCTAAAAAAAATACTCGCAACATGTTAAAACATTTCAGGATTTTGTTAACTCATGCTAGAAACATGCTAACAACGTGTTATATTATGTTCACATCTTAAAACATGTTAGCATTGTGTTAATTTGTTCAGAAAAAAATGCTAAAACATGCTAGCAATGTATTAAATCAAGCTACAAAAATACTTTCAATGTTAAGCTTGCAATGATACAGCACAACATGCTAGTAATGCTAATTCTTGGTAGAAACATTTTAACAACATGCTAAATCATGTTAGTGACATGTTAATACATCATAAAAATGTGTTAAATCATATAACATGCAAGGAATGTGCTAAATCATGTTGGATTTGACCTGCTATCAACATGCTAAGCAATGTGCTAAATCATGCTACAAACATGCTAGCACTGTGCTGATTAACGTAAGAAACATGTTAACAACATGCTTAAAACGCGCTAGCAATGAGGTAAAACATCTGTTTTTCTGTACTGCCTTCAAAATCTTCATATAGTTTTTTTTTTCAGGCTTTCTCAAGCCAACATTAAAGTTTGTGTTGACAATTTTTTTTTTACTGTACCTGAAAAGAGTATATGAACATGTGGCACATATTCATTAACAAACTCCTAGATTATTTACTTACTAATGGCGCAGTCAATCCATCTGCTTTTGACAAAACATCAACATCTGTATGATTTTCCATCCCTCTCTGATGTGGGAAAAGTCATTAAAATGCATCTGCTGTGAAGACAGGTTTACTGCTCTGATAAATTGCATCGATGAGGGCCAGAGTTGCAACACAAAAATACCTCAAACAATCAACAGCATTTACTCTGGTAGCACTTGACCTCTGACCAGTGCAACTCAGACTATCCGTCCTTCAAGGACTCCTGAGGCAGGACTGCAAGATGGATGGGTTCGTTTCGTTCACAAGGCCAGTTTTAAAATGCAGTGACTTCATACAGTTGCCTTGACCCTTTCTGGAGACATTTCCACTCAATCTCTGGGATTCTGAGCTTACGTTAGTAGTAGCACCTAACTAGTACTTATTCTCTATTATGCATTTCTTAAAAGCATCATCTATGTAGTATGTAAAAACATTTGTGAATTAACAAGTGCCTCAGACCGTAGGGCTGGGTACCGAGTTCGGTACTTTTTAGGTACCGACCGAATTGCCTCGGTACTACCGAGTATCGAAACATGTCTTGTTTTTCGATACCAAAGTGGTAAATCTTGTCAACGTCAGTGAAACAATAAGCAAGCAGCATGATAGGCTGTGGCGGAAAACACTAGTTTACGCGGCTGCTCAGAGACGTAGCACGTGAGTGTGTGCGTGCGTGCATGTAAGCGTCCCAACCCAGATGGATAGAAAATATGTGGAAATGATCCAAAGTGTATCTGTGTGCCAGACTCGATACCAGAAGCACGCGATGCAATATTTTTGACAGGATAATTGCCGCCAAGACCAGTAACACGGTAAATCTGATAAGCGCACAGACACTTGTTGAGAGTACAGAGTCCGTCTTCCACTGCAAGAACTGGAGATGAACCGACACTCAGCATATGGGATACTTGCCTCATAGACATGAGAAATAGGCCTATAGTCGGTCAAAATATGTCTACTTTTAAACAAAACAATTAGAGATTAATAATAATAATTAAGTTTGATTTCCTGGTCCATATATGTTAGGCGCGCTCAAGTATTTCTTTTGTAATAAGTCCTTCTCCTTTTAAATAAGTGCACTTTATTTTCACAAGGGTGCAGCCGTCAACTTTCAAACGACAAAAAAATCGGCATATGCTAAAAAATCTTCCCGCTGCTTTAGCTCTTAATTATCCTAATTATGATTCCAAACATTCAAACTTGGTTCATCGAGCCAATAATGACTTATATATTCTATAATAAACATCAAATGCAATTAAGTAATTTTGAGTTATTAAAGCAATTATGCAATCAACCAACAACAACAAAAAAACAACCTGAATGCAGAGTACACATAAATTACAATATTTTATTGTGAAAGCATGGCACTTTACAAAGTCTAATACTGCTTTAATCACGTCATTTTGCTATTGCTGGAAGTGCAAACTCATAACTTTAGAGGATTATGCATATAATAGGAGCTAAAGAGCTGCTGTATAGTCACAGATTCCATCCCGTCGATGACATAACTGAAGTATTTTTACACCAAAAATGTGAAAAAAATGCCTCTAATCACAGTGCTAGCAAGTACAAAAGCTACTTTCAGTACGTTTGCTCCTGTGGGGCTTCCAGGAAAGGCATAAGGCCGATTTACTGAACACTTTTGCTTAACGGCTTGTCTAAAGTAATAGGCATCATGTGACAGGGTCACAGACTCTCAGCACTTGGCTAAACAATGCTTTGACCCTCAGAGCCACCTGAGTCCTGGCCAGTTGTTACAGATGGACAGGTTGGAAATGCCACTGCAATTACATAACAAATGACCTCTGACCGAACAGGCACCATTTAAAAGCTCTTAAATTATAGCCTTGGGTAAAAAAAAAAAAAAAAACACTTCAGTTTCAGACAATAGTGTGTTCAGTAAACGTGTGATCGTTGTCTTCATCTAACGAAGTGCAGCGCAGATGTCGTTTCATTTTTTGGTCTAATACTTTGGTAATTCCTGCATTTTTAAAGAGCTTACAGGACCGCGTGTACCATTCAGTTTCACGGACGTCAGAGGCCTGTCTGAAGGTTCATCAAAGTGCGCAATATTAAAAGCGAGGACTATAGACACACAGAACGGTTGCACCATCCTCCCCCTGCAATGCTGATCTAGCCAATGAGTTTCTATTCATAATGTAATTTTTGCCTTCATGAAAACGGTAAATCCGGGCTAATCTCTCCGTCCCCCTGGGCTCGGGATTAGTGCCTTGCATTAAGGCTAGGTGGACGTGCTGTACTTCAATTTCATTGGGCTTTCAATTGATTGAGCACAGAAAAACCCATCATTAAACTTATATCAGAAAGTCTTTTATTAATGCCAAATATTGTTTTGAATCAATGAGCAAGATCAACTCTTAGAATGGAAGAGTGAAGTTTTGTCAGCTCTTGTAACACAATGTGTTGGGTAAAGCATGGCGGGTGTCCAGAGGGATTATAAGTATTATTTAACCTTTAGCACAGTGAGATGGAAAACATACACACACACACACACACACACCACTGCAAATATATTACGCTGCATTCAGTGTCATTCAGAGCAGCGCTTCTTAAAGTTTTCAGGTCAAGTACCACTTTTAAAATCAGAACATCAACACACTGATCAACACCAATGTTCTTGCTTTTCAGTACTGAGGAAACCGATATTTCAAATTAAAGGGATGGCTCACCCAAAAATTCCTCATCCTCATGTCGTTCCAAACTGGTAAGACTTTCATCCATCTTCAGAATTTCTGATCCTCCATTGACAATCCACGTAACTACCATTTTGACGCTTCAAAAAGAGATTGAAAAACAAATCCATATGAATCGAGCGGTTTAGTTCAAATGTTCTGTAGAGATCTTTTTTATGATGAACAGATTAAATTTAGGCTAATATTCACATATAGACATTGCTCTGCAAACATAGACAGAAGCGTAAATGTACTTGCTTGACGAATAACACGAGAATGAACCTCATTGGTTCTTGCTGAAGCTCAAACGTGATGCGTAACACGAGAATGAGCCTCATTGGTTCTTGGTGAAGATTAAATGTGATGCGTTACACAAGAATGAACCTCATTGGTTCTTGCTGAAGCTCAAACGTGATGCGTAACACGAGAATGAGCCTCATTGGTTCTTGGTGAAGATCAAATGTGATGCGTTACACAAGAATGAACCTCATTGGTTCTTACAGAAGCACAAACGTGATGTGTGACACAGGAATGAACCTCATTGGTTCTTGGTGAAGATCAATTGTGATGCACAACATGAGAATGAATGTCATTGGTTCTTGGTGAAGATCAGAAGTGATGCGTAACATGAGAATGAACCTCACTGGTTCTTGCTGAAGCTCAAAAATGTGATGTGTAACACAGGAATGAACCTCATTGGTTCTTGCTGAAGCTCAAAAATAATGCATAACATGAGAATGAACCTCATTGGTTCTTGGTGAAGATCAAAAGTGATGCGTAACACAGGAATGAACCTCATTGGTTCTTGCTGAAGCTCAAAAATAATGCATAACATGAGAATGAACCTCATTGGTTCTTGCTGAAGCTCAAAAGTGATGCGTAACACAGGAATGAACCTCATTGGTTCTTGCTGAAGCTCAAAAATAATGCATAACATGAGAATGAACCTCATTGGTTCTTGGTGAAGATCAAAAGTGATGCGAAACACGAGAATGAACCTCATTGGTTCTTGGTGAAGATCAGAAGTGATGCGTAACACGAGAATGAACCTCACTGGTTCTTGGAGAAGCTCAATTGTGATGCGTAACACAAGAATGAACCTCATTGGTTCTTGTTGAAGCTCAAACGTGATGCGTAACACGAGATTGAACCTCATTGGTTCTTGGTGAAGATTAAAAGTGATGCGTAACACGAGAATGAACCTCATTGGTTCTTGCAGAAGCTCAATTGTGATGCGTAACACAAGAATGAACTTCATTCGTTCTTGCTGAAGCTCAAACGTGATGCGTAACACGAGATTGAACCTCATTGGTTCTTGGTGAAGATCAGAAGTGATGCGTAACATGAGAATGAACCTCATTGGTTCTTGGTGAAGATCAGAAGTGATGCGTAACACAAGAATGAACCTCATCGGTTCTTGGTGAAGATCAAAAGTGATGCGTATCATGAAAATGAACCTCATTGGTTCTCATGCTTGAGCTTCCATTTACCATATGTGATTTGTGCGTTGATGAATATGTGAATAAAAGACTAAATTCAATCTGATCAAGGCGAAAATTTGGACTAAAGCAATCAATTCATTTAGATTCATTTTATAATCTCTTTATGAACATTATGAAGCACTGAAGAGGTAGTTTTGTAGATAGTCAATAGAGGGACAGAAATAATCTCAGATTTCATTAAAATATCTTGATTGGGTTTTCGGAGATGATCGAAAGTCTTAAGGGTTTGGAACGACACAAGAGTGAGTGAATAAAGACGCATCAAAGGAAGGTGAGCATGGAAAATATCATACCAGATCCTCTTTAATTAGCCAGAGTTGAGTTCGTGAATCTGTGTGGAGACTCGTGCATTTCACTGCTATTGTTATTGACTCGTGAAATGGAGATGTTGTGACAGCGATCACTGTCATGCCCTGGAGTAAAACACTTAACCTCAGATTACACCACAGAGACCGTGCTGGTAATTTAAGATGATGATGTGCTATGGTAACGTTGTTTACAGTACAGTGAACGGAAACTGTACTGTAAGTCGTGGAAACAATTTCCCTCGGCCCTCGTCTTGTGGCAAATAAACAGTCTCCTCTGTTCTGGTGTGTTCATGAAGTGCCCTGCATTATTAAGAAGATCGTGTGGGAAATCGGGAGGTTTTTGGTGCAGGTACAATGCTTATGCAAAACAACGTAATGTGTAATGACCCTCTCTCTCTCTCTATCTCTCTCTCTCTCTCAAACACACTCACACACGTTTGAGCACAAACTTTAAACATAGTGGTGGTTATCATATAAGATGAATCACGTGTGTAAAACTAATTCATTATATTTGGTAATCCACATCGGACATTGCAAACAAGTTCTATTGAAACTGTCCATCCACAAGTTTCCTACGCCCCATGAGGCCTTGCGTCAAAAGTGGGCGCGACTTCCGGTTCGAAGTAAACAAAGCGCTACTTGACATGCTTGACACTCGTTCATTCAACAGTTGACAGTCATTCAGGTTATAGCGATCCAAACTAGCTAACGATGTGGGAACACAACCTCAACGAAATTCAAAAGGGTGAAATAACGTTACCTTTACCCTCCGCAGTAGTTGATTGGGAGTATTATAATAACATTATTAATAATCAATACTCATCAAGGCATGGTGACAGACAGTTGTGCGAGCTGACCAACAATTAAAATAAAAAATACACACTTAGTCATTGTGCTTTGGGGTTTATTCAAAATTAAAAATGAATGTGCTACCTGAATACATTAACTGGCACATTTGGTATTCTGTCAACACAGGCTTTCCTGAGTTTAGGTGTAACATGAGTAGCGAACAGTATCACATGCTGATAGAGTTTATAGAATATTAAGAATTTAAACAAATGTACACAGGAAGATTCGTCGTCTTTTGGGAGGTGATGGAAACTACAGTCGTTGGCAGGATCACTCTGATTTCGTTTTCAGCTTATGTTCAAAACAATCATGTTTAAGCCACTGAATTAGTTTAGTCCGGTTATACATACAACCGCGAACAGCACATGTTGTCCCTGAGCTCCGTAGCGACATCTCTCATAAAGATTTGCGTCTTTAAATAGTAAAATAATTCTCCGAAAAACCGCTAGCCTCTTCGCTAACTAACACACAAAATACCATTGGAATGCTACTTCCGCCGCCTCACCGGAAGTTTCACCCACTTTATTTTTTACAGGAGCGCCCCTCGGAATCTTGTGGATAGAATCAATATTTATGAAAACCTTTAGGATTAGAATGATTTATTGAGTAACCTTAAAGGGTCAGTTCACCCAAAAATGAAAATTCTGTCAGTATTTACTCACCCTCATGTTGTTCCAACCCCGTAAGACCTTGACCTGCATACTAGTCCATAGGCTTCTTGAGGGAATGACACTTGCTGGCATTGAAAAGTCATAAAGACATCATTAAAATAGTCCAAGTGGCTCAATCTTAACTTTATCAAGAGACGAGAACACTTTTTGTGCGCAAAAACAAACAAAAATAACGACTTTATTTCAACTATTCACTTCCTTCTCTATGGGCCTGTAGTCAGTTAACGTACTAGTGTGATTGCGTAGCGCTACGTCACACGTAGGCTCACTATTGGCCGACGCTGGTCATGTGTGTGATGCGTGTGACGTACAATAACACAAGCTTACGCTATTAGCTGAACTAGTTGACTCGAGGCAGATAGAGAAATAAACGAATAGTTGAAATAAAGTCGCTATTTTTGTTTGTTTTTGCGCACAAAAAGTGTTATCGTCGTTTGATAAAGTTAAGATTGAGCCCCTGTAGTCACTTGGACTTTAACGATGTCTTAAATGACTTTTCGAGGCCAGCAATTGTCATTCCCTCAAGAAGCCTATGGACTAGTATGCAGGAGCGATCTTAATATCTTAAATATCTTAATTTGTGTTCCGAAGATGAACGAAGGTCTTACGGGGTTGGAACAAAATGAGGGTGAGTAAATACTGACAGAATTTTCATTTTTGGGTGAACTAACCCTTTAAGTTCAGTTGGATTAAATAATAGACCAGTGTATTAAACTGAAGAACTGAAGAGAGGAGATGCCATGTGTGTTGGATGCAGGTGCATTGCTTTTGAGATCAATGTGTAATCTCTCTCTCTCTCTCTCTCTCTCTCTCTCTCTCTCTCTCTGCAGCACATTCTCTGACCTTGCAGTTGAAGACGGTGATACTGTAGGAAATGAGCACCGCCTCTATTGCCCACTTTATCTGTGGTCTCGTGGGAAGCTGTCAGTCGAGTGATGAAGTCTCCACTGGAGAGTGACAGAAAGCTCATCTCAGAGATCTGTGAACTTCACACACTGGTCTAATGATCATCCTTTCTGACAATAAGACAGAGACAGGGTTTTTTTGAGAGACATGCGGGTCCTTGTTAAAGAACTGCAGCATGTGATGCATCATCTGTGTGACGATCATTGTGAAGAAGTAGATCAGGGACGGGCAGCTTCGGTCCCGGTCAAACCCGAATCAATCACACCTGAACAAGCTAATCACTGTCTTCAGGATCAGTAGAAAGCTAAGTGCGGGTGAGTTATCATCAAGGTGGGAGCAAAATATATGAGGCTACGTCTATATTAATTAATGGCATTTTCGTTTAGAAACGCTCTCCGTCCACACTAGCGTTTTCAAGCGTTTCAGTGCGGATGAGAAACTTTTGGAAAATGCCTGAAAATTCTAAACACCCCTTTGTTGTGCATGTGTAAACCCTCACAGAAGCTCACTGAGATGATACAGATGGAATAATAAATAATAAAGTTATCGCGCATTTCTTCTGAGAGGATCATTTTATTGAGCAAAATATCTCCTCATCCACTGATCGTCCAGGTCGCTCTCACTCACTATTATATGTTTGGTATGAAACGCTAAAACTGCTCATGTTTCACCATAGACATACACACTAGACCTCACCTTGGGGTTCTAAGCATGCGTCAAAACCGCCGCCATCTTGGAACAGGGGTCTTGTCATAGGAAGTAGCTAGGTAACACTGCTATCAGTGGCGTGGCGCCTCCAGAAATTTTTCATAGGGGTGGCCAGATGGGGCCAGTTAAAATCTTGGGGTGGCACACCAAAACTATAAATCATAATTTTCAGAATTGTATTCTACTGCTGTAGTAAACCAGCCTGTAGAAAACTATCAGAAAGACTTAAGGAAACCCCTACTGATATACTTTGGTTTATTGTGTGTGTATAATATATATATATTATATGATATATATAAGGGCCCTTGCCCCATGGCAAATTTCCAGATACTTACATAGCCTGATTGTGATGAATTTTATAATTTTTAAGTTATTATTTTCAGTTATTGTGCGTTTGATGCCGATTTAGTCCATGTGATCTAACAAGCACACGGTAGTGAGTCGTTTAGAAACAGCAACAAACTCCAAGAAAATAAAACAATTTTATGCGAACATAGGCCTACAGCCTTTTATCTACAGATCATGCATTAGCCTATTATGTGAATATATCATATTGGAGAGAGTTTTACCGTGCATCCAAGAGGCGCGCGTGCTGTTTGGATATGGAGAATGATTGACAGCCGCAGAGGAGGGAAAACGAATTTCTTTTTCGTATACTTTAATGACGTACATATACTTCTGTCCCTCACATTAAGCTATGGAATGACTTCAGATGACTTTATCACAAACTGACGTGAAAAAGCGGGAGGCGCCGAAAAGCGCGCTGTTTGCATCCCTGCCTGTCAAAACGTGGCAAAAACACATCAAAAAGCTGCTGTAACAGTATACCATTCGGCACTTAAAAAGCACGCCACGACACATAATTCCCCGTCTTCTTTTACTTAAGAATATTTTTGACTTATTTATAAAATGCATAACTGATGCTACAAAAATTAATACTGGCCATTGGGGTGGCCAATGGGGTGGCCAGGAGTCGGCCAGGGGTGGCCATGGCCACCCCTGGCCACCCCCTGGCGGCGCCATTGACTGCTATCTCTGCCTTTACTTCGAATTCATTGATGGTGGCGGACTTTTGTGCAGCGTATGATGTTCACGGATGAAATCTGAACTAGGAAGAATGTTTTAAAAAAAATGAATACAATTTTTTTTTTCTTTCTGGAATCAATGATAAATACATGTCTGACCGTTGGAACAAACCAAAAAAAAACAAGAAAAATCGCATTCATGATGATTTATGGTGATTTTATTTCCGTTAGACCTGTGTCTACTACATTGACGCTGATGCATTAAAGTGGAGGGGCTCCCCTGTTTCAAGATGGCGACTCTATTGACGCATTCGTTCCAATTAACTGCCGTAGCCAAGGCGAGGTCTAGTGTATCCACAAGTTTCCGAGGGGCGCTCCTGTAAAAAATAAAGTGGGTGAAACTTCCGGTGAGGCGGCGGAAGTAGCATTACAATGGTATTTTGTGTGTTAGTTAGCGAAGAGGCTAGCGGTTTTTCGGAGAATTATTTTACTATTTAAAGACGCAAATCTTTATGAGAGATGTCGTTATGGAGCTCAGGGACAACATGTGCTGTTCGCGGTTGTATGTATAACCAGACTAAACTAATTCAGTGGCTTAAACGTGATTGTTTTGAACATAAGCTGAAAACGAAATCAGAGTGATCCTGCCAACGACTGTAGTTTCCATCACCTCCCAAAAGACGACGAATCTTCCTGTGTACATTTGTTTAAATTCTTAATATTCTATAAACTCTTTTAGCATGTGATTGGCTGTTCGATACTGATGTTACACCTAAACTCAGGAAAGCCTGTGTTGACAGAATACCAAATGTGCCAGTTAATGTATTCAGGTAGCACATTCATTTATAATTTTGAATAAACCCCAAAGCACAATGACTAAGTGTGTATTTTTTATTTTAATTGTTGGTCAGCTCGCACAACTGTCTGTCACCATGCCCTGATGAGTATTGATTATTAATAATGTTATTATAATACTCCCAATCAACTACTGCGGAGGGTAAAGGTAACGTTATTTCACCCTTTTGAATTTCGTTGAGGTTGTGTTCCCACATCGTTAGCTAGTTTGGATCGCTATAACCTGAATGACTGTCAACTGTTGAATGAACGAGTGTCAAGCATGTCAAGTCGCACTTTTTTACTTCGAACCGGAAGTCGCGCCCACTTTTGACGCAAGGCCTCATGGGGCGTAGGAAACTTGTGGATATGTCTATGATGTTTCGCCACGGGACAGCAGTGGTATGGAGTGGTATTGCAGAGCAAATTGGCGCCATCTAATGTCAAGGAATGAATTTGCATGTTCACTCGGTTCATCGTCAGTGAAAATCTCTTGGGTGTGAACACAAAAAACGCGTTGAAAAACGCTGACGAATAACGCGCACTGATATTCGTCCCGGTGTGTACGGGCCTTAAAAGATAAAAAAACATACATTTTGTTTCAGGGGGCCTTTAATACTGCCATCCTGAAGAGTGTATTTGCTGATAGTTTGCTGCTTAATTCGGCCGACTTAAGAAGCAATAATGACCTGGTGCGCTCGGCTCGACTCATGCTCACATTAGAGCAAACGAGGCACTGAGAAGCAACACGTGTGCAACTGAAATAATTGCAGAAGAACCAAATCATTATTAACAGTGGCGGTTCTACCTTGAATTACGCCCAGGGCGAGACCCCCTTTGAGCGCCCCCCCCCCCCCCCCCCCCCCCCCCACCCCCCCCAAAAAAAAAAAAAAAAAAAAAAAAACAACAATAAATTTACATTCCGTTCCCTTGAAGACAAAAAATATAATCCAGTTATTTTGCTAGATTTTTCTAATTTTAAAGGGAGGAAGTAACCATTAGCACATTGGCCTTGAATTATATGCATGCCACACTGAGTTTTGACTAGTTAAACTATACTTTGTCATGATGGAGTTTTTAAAAGTAAAAGGGTCAGAGAGTTACTTATTTAGTAACACTATACTTATCTCTTAAATAATTTTGAACAGCTCTCATATTAACAACTAGACCTAAAATAGCTTTTGTAGCCCTATGTCACTCTTAAAATGTCAGAGAAAAGGACAGAATCAGAGATTATTTAGAAAATAGAAAATTGAACTTTGAATATTACAGGCTACAGTAAAAACTCATAAAGTTGATCATTATGTAAATTATTTTCATTTCATGAATATTGACCAACATGATCACATACACAGAATCTTGTTCAAAAAGCCCAATACACAATGAAATCAATTCACCAAGTTAATAACATTAAAGATTTGTTTTAAATGAGTGTCTTTTACCTATACTAAACTTGAAGGTTAAGCTTAACACAAAAAAGATTTTATAAAAATACCTCATATTTCAGCATTTAAATCATCTCTATAAAAAGAATACATCAATAAAGATACATTCCTGACATTTATAATGCACAGTAGCTTATTATTAATAGTAAAATTCGGTCCGATTTCCCTATGGCTGTCGTTGCTATACAACCATGCACTGCGCTCTCCACAATGACAAAGAAGTTTTAGTGATGTATTTCCACCACAGAAAAACGCTTGCTGAAGCTCTGCTAAAAGATTTATTTACGGAGAAGAGAAAAAACACCCAAGTGTTTGGGTGCACGTGCACTTCCATACTGAAAAGTTTATGAGCGCGCCTCCCGCGAGCGCGCAATGAGCGCCTAATCGCCTATTTGAGGTAATGACCTCGAGCGCGCAAAAGACGCGAGACGTGAACTTATCAAGAGACCCCCTTGACATCGCTTCTGTGCGCGGCACCTTCTCAGCAAGCAGGGGCGCCATTGCCAATAATTGATTCGAAATTATGAAAAATAGAAAACCTTTGCGGCACCGAGGATATTTTTTTTAATCGTGCCGCCCCCCATGTGACATGAAGAAATGCCGCCCCGGGCGACTGCCCGGTTCGCCCGTGCCTAGAACCGCTACTGATTATTAACAGAGCTGAATGATGTTCAATAACGTATCTGTGCTGATTCGTCCTCTGTCATCACTAGTGTGGCTCTGCTCGTTATTACATTATTAATCCAGCATGCATAATACTGGGAATTATTCTTGCTGTACAAAACAGTATTATATCTGGACAAAATCAAAGCAAGTTTCATATATTTTAATTTCCCAATGATAAAATAATAGATTCACTGATCAAAACAATTTGCTTTTGAAACATTAGTTCCATGTGATTTTAGAATAATTAAGACTTTTTTTAATATTTTATATTTCACATTAGTAAAGAACTGCTTTAAAAGTTGAAAACAGATGTGCTACTTCATATTTTTGTGGAAATAGTGATACATTTTGTTTTCCAGGATTCTTTGATGAATCGAAAGTTCAACAAGTTGCTGGAAATGTCATGTGATCTGTCATGTGATCTGCCATGTGATTTTTTGTATGTAGTTAAACAGGTATATTGGTAAAATTTACAATAAGATTCACTAGTTAGTATCATCAGTTAATGTATTAATTAACATGAATTAACAATGAGCAGTACATTCGTTAAAGTATTTATCAATCTTTGTTAATATTAGTTAATAAAAATACAGCCGTTCATTGTTTGTTCATGTTAGTTCAGAGTGCATTAACTAATGCTAACAAATACAACCTTTGATTTAAATAACGTATTAGTAAATGTTGAAATTAATATTAAATGCTGTGTAAGTGCAGTTCATGTAAACTAAGGAAACTAATGAATCCTACTGTAAAGTGTTACCGGTTTATCTAAGTGTCTAAAACCCTGACATTCCCAGAGTCCTTCTCTGCACACAATGCCTGAACGCAAAGTTCATAAATCTCCTTTAAATACAACTGATATTACCACAAACCTGTAGCGAAACATGACACAGATGCTCTTGGTAACAAAACAGTTTCAGAGACAAAGAACATTGAGTTTCAGCTCCACGGATGTCTACCTATTAGCCTTTTAGTATGCCTCATTTCCCATGATCCTCTCTGCTAACCTGTCAGTGGGCTAATTTCACCCCGAGGAGAGCCTATTATTTGTAATGATCAAAATGCAGACGGCTGGGCACATCTTGGCAGCCAAAGTACAGGCATTACATTCTCCTGCATTTGTGACGCTAATTGTGTCACATTCAGTGTCTGACGAATGACCAGAACAGCCTGAAACACACAGGAACACTTAATCACACACTGAAACTTTCACATGTTTGCACTGACAAGCGCTTTAGGATAGCGGTGCGATATAGAGGTGGACAGAAACGAACTATATTTACTTGAGTTAAGTACACTTTTTGAGTATGTACTTTCTGGAAACGTTTTACTTTAACTTCACTCCATTTGAAAGACACATATCATACTTTTTACTCAATTCAATTTATTCATACTTTAATATAGGTTTTATAACAGTCTAAAAGCTCTATACTCCGGTGGCCGAGAGAGCTCAGCACGCTTGCACTCTAAAAAATGCTGGGTTGTTTTAACCCAATTTTGGGTCAAATATGGACAAACCCGAAATGTTGGGTTAAAAATGTAATTAAAAAATGTAACCCAACAGCTGGGTTAGTCCATATTTGACCCAAAATTGGGTTAAAACAACCCAGCGTTTTTTAGAGTGAAGAAAACACCCGCAGATAGAAAAACACCCGCAAATTAAGAAAACATCTTCATCAGTTTCACAACACATGTGTTCTCCAAATACTCACAACACAACCAGAATTACACTGCAAAAAACACTGACCACAACGGAAATGTTTCCAGGGGACCTCAATAAGTGACGCACCCGGCTGGGCTAAACGGATGAAACTCGAAAAAAGTTCATTTATTTCAGTAATTCAACTTAAAAGGTGAAAGTAATATATTATATTGACTCTTTACATGCAAAGTGAGATGTTTCAAGCCTTTATGTGATGATTATGGAAACCCCAAATTCAAAATTATATAACGTAAACAAGAAGGATGAGAAAGCCGACTGGACACGCATTTACAGATTTTGCAGATTTTTTCTAAATATCGATAAAAAAAATATTGTGAAATGATGGCGTTTCCATTAACGCGACTAAAACGTCATTTTTTCCTCTCGCGATCAGTCATTCCAACAATCATGGCAATGGACTTTGGTAGGTTTATATATATATATGTCAGAACCGCTGCACTGGACATTATTATTATTAATGGAAAGAGACGTGGTGTGTTATCCAGCATTAATGGAAGGAAAGACCCTTATACTGTGAACGGCTCATATGAGGAGTTTCTTTGTGTTTCTCCTCATTTCTGCTCCAAGGTCGTGTTCAACATTTTGAGGTTTAGAATATAGTATTCCTGTAATTATTTTGTCTTAAAAGAACTCTCTCTCGTCTTCTGTCCAAACACACCGCTTCGTCTACGCCAGGTGACTGTAAATGTGCAAAAACTGTTTCCATTGCAGTTTTGCGAAGTATTCCTTTTTCGAATCGCCTGAAAAAACATTCACGCGAGCGTAAAAACTTGTTTGCAATAAACGGGAGTTGTTTCGAAATTGACGTGTTTCAATCGAGTGTATTTTCTATTCGCAATTCCAATATGTGCAACATTCTTCCAGGTTCTACAAAACTACTTCCAGCCATCAGCTACTGAGGTAAACACAATGTAGAAATGGCGACCTTCTATAGCTGGTGTTTACAGGAGCTACAACTAATATCAATTTCCGATGTACACCGTATTGCCAAAGTACTCTGTTAGACAAGGGATTCAAGTGTTACGCTTTACATTTATTCATTATTATGAAGGAATGTAGTATATGTAGCTGTTGCTAATGGCACATATAGCGTTAGCTGACTAACTATGAGTAGTTAGTTTAGACTTGTATGTTATTAGTAGATTAGACTTTTATTATATATTTTTTGAAATCGCTTTAATCATTTTTACTTTGTTCTTTGGTTTGTTTTAATCACAGACGATTAAAACGATTGTCTTTATGCTGGTCAACCTTCAATTATGTTGACTGACTCTAGGTCTAATGTGTCCACTGCTGTTTTGGCACAACAAAAACTGCTGTTCAGGTGTTCCTATTCCTGATGTATCAACATTTGTGACATTTATTTAAAACAAAAACACAAAAGTTTGATCAGAAATAAGAGTTTTATTATAATAAGCTAAAATTAACAGTTACCTCAGAGATCACCTACCACTGTGTACGGAAGTGAAAAGCGGAAATGATTTGACCTGTTTTCCGGTTCAAACACTGGCTATTCTGCATAACCCCTATTTGAAGGGTAATTGAAACGTTGGTGTTTACTGCGAGCCCAGTTGGTGGATTTCTTCTCTCTCTTCGTTTTTCTGACATTTTCTCCTCTGCTAAAGAAACTCTTAAGCCTCTCAAAAGTCCTCGTCCATACTCCGAACAAGTATGACCGTAAGACCTCTTTTGAGGGTTAAGATGATTTCTGAATTACTTTTTTCTTTACTAGGATCCTTGTTTCATTTTAAGAGTAAACACCCACATTTCTAAGAATTTTATTAGATTTTTGGGTAACACTTGAAGGGGTGTTATGAATAAGGCCATTATAACTGTGTCATGAATAGTTTTTGTGACCTTAACTACAGTGGAACAAATTGAATTTGTCATTAAAATTTTATAATGGCCTCATGACAGCCCATGGATGTCAAAAGCAACCACATGACAGTTTAATGTAATGTTAACCCATAAAGCTAAGTGCTTTCTTAAGTTTGATAATTAATCTGCTATGTTATATTTATGACATATTTATGACAGGTTGTGCATGTTGTCTAAGACACTGACAGGTTATGATGTTAAGTCAAGGTGTCATAACAAAGACATCTAAAACAATGTCATATTTGCATTAAAAATGTCATAATTAAGCAAATGACACTTAATGACATGTTATAATCATGCATAAACCCTCCTTCATATTCATGTCATGTGTCCTGTCATGATTATGAAGGTGTCATGTCACTCTTATGCACACCCCTGTTACCCAATTTTGTAGGAGCTATTCTTTGCATTGATTACAACTTTTCTTGTAATGGAGTAGTATATAACAGCGATAGCAATATATACTTTATTTATATAGCACAATTAACCCTCTTATTATCTTTGGGGTCTTTTTGACCCGCAAATGACTTTTGGTCAATTTTTAAAAAATGTTCTCTTTTTCCAAATGGAATGAAACTTTCTACAACTCTTTACACTGTCATGATCTACCAAAAAAATATATATATTTTGGAATGATGTCTGTCTTCATATTAGCATGAAAAAAATGCCAGCACTCTTTATCTTCGGGGTCCCTGGAGACCCCGCATAGTAAATATACAAAATTCATCATTAAAATCAGAAACAACGAAGAAACAACGCAGATCACATAGACAGAAATAAAGTGGCACACTTCCAACAACGCAAAAAACATCCAAAATGCACACACACACGCACACACACACACACACACACACACATTTCAAATACCAACACCTCCAGTAAACAGTAAACACCTCCAGTGCACCACCAGTTTTTGTTCCTAATTGTTCAAAAAAAAAATTAATTGAAAATCATTTTTTTAGGAAATCTTTTATTTATTACAACGATTATATTTGTTTTACTGCTTTATTTTCTCATTTGTTATTGCTGTTCAGTTCATTGCATGTTTTTTTTTCAACATGTAATATAACTGTTCATTTCTGTTAATTTTTTTTTTCTTTTACAGTTCGTAACTGAAACATTGATTTAAAATTATAGAATTATATTAAAAACAGATAATTGAAATAAATGATCAAATCTAAACACTCCAACATTTCTCTTTGTAACATCATGTTCAGGTTTGATTCTAATCATAATGTAACATTATTGAAAAACTTTTGTCAGGACAAAAAATACTTAACTTTGATAAAAAGTTTTTTTTTTGTTATAATTGTGATTTTATAATATTTAGATATGAATCCAACTGGAAAAACTTGTGAAATAAATATAGTTTGGTTAGCCAAATAGCAAATGGCTTATAGTGGAGGTCTATGGCCATCTAGTGGTTAAAGTGATATTTTTTTATTTTAAAAGTGCATTTTCCAAAAAATTGTCAAAAATCTTTCATTAAACCATTTTAAATGATCCATGTTATCTCCATGAATGATAATCAGAAATCTGGGTCTTTCATAAAGTGAATTTTACATACAATGCCGTTTTTTTGTAAAAAGCCTATTTAAATAAATATTTATTTATTAATTTATAGAAATTTAAAAGATTTCAAAAATCCTCCAAAAACTGCACAAATGTTGAGTAAAAACATTAATAAATAGAGTAAAATTACATTTGTAAAAAAAAAAAAAAATTATTATACTGCTTCAAAATTAAATGTTATTGTCTGGGGTCCCTGGAGACCCCAAAGATAATGAGTGTAGACACAAATGAAGATAATAGAAGGGTTAAAACAACACAAGTTGACCAATGTGCTTTATAATGCCCGAAAGAGAAAAGAGCATCACATAGGTGACGAACATCTAATAAAGTCACTGATTAAAAGCTGATCCTGTGCAGTAGCCTGAGTCTCTGATATGTTCAGGCAAACTGCATCTGTACTTTCACTTACGTAAAGGAGTTGTGTAGTTTGATATGGGGTCCGATGCGAGGCAGACTTTGAGTGGATTTAGATCTGGATGGTAAACAATATGCTAAAAATAATCCACTTAATACACCGCATGCCATGTGTGAGAGAGACACTGGATGCTCTGGCGCTGGATCCCGGCTTTTGGCACGTCCGACCGGGAGCGCTTACTGACGGCTGTGTGTCAGGACAGTCAAACAGAGAGAATCTGTCAGCCGTGACATCAGGCGTGTGTGTCTGCACTGACGCAGAGATGCCGGGGTGTGTGTGTGTGGCAAAGTGACATTTAGAAAAGTTTTAAGTTCAGTTTGTTGGCAGTCACTTGCAAAAGAAAGATCAATTTGTCAATACGGCAAGATCAGAAATGCTATAAAACTCACTTTTATACACTGTGTAAAAAAAAAAGATATAAGTTGTAAACAGAACAATGAGAAAATTATATTTCACTCTGCAAAAAATGCCTGTCTTGCTGAAGATATTAACTCTTAGATATAACAATTATTATTTTATTAAGAAAAATCAAATTGATTAAATTAAAGGGGAAAAGGTTACTGATTATCTTTTTGTTTTCAGCACAAACTCACTTAATTTTTCAGAAAACAAAACTTCAAGTCATTTTTGCAAATGTAAAAGCAAAAGGAAATGAATCTTGATTTGAGAATGTTTAGACATTTATATCGGAAAACAAGACAAAAGAATTGAATAAGAAAATTATTTTTCGCAATATATGTGAAAATGTCTTGTAAAATAACATTTTTGGAGATTTTTGACTTTTTTTTCAGTGTAAACAATAAAAAAATGTGTTTTGCTACAAGTTGTGCACATGAAATCAATTACTTTCCATGAAAAAACAAAAAAAAAAACAATTGTGTTTATGGCTTTAACCCTCACTGTGTCGCACACACTCCAGGAATTCTGGGAGCAACTGCTGTTTTTCCCGGGATTGACTGTCGGGAACATGTGCTTCACACAGAGGACCCGGCCAAAAACAGCTGATCCTTTCTATTGATTAAAAACCTTTAGGGACCACAGTGGAATGAGACACTGCTTGTGGCAAGGCGAGAGTTAAACCCTTACAGTGCTGGATTCACTGAGAGAAACACATCCACAGAAAACCTAATAATGTCCTGGGAAAAAAATAACCAGTTTGTAAGTTTACACTCAACATCTTCAACCCTAAAACACAATGCAATCCGTAATTCAAAATAAAGAAAAAAAAAGGATAACGCTGTACATTGGGCATTATATTTTACAGACTTTACAGAAAGTGTACAATTAATTTCTGGTTTTATTCTATTATAAGAAATGACTCTTACATTAGCCTAGTGAGAACAGGGTGTTGGGGGTATCACTTTTTTTTCTCTTTTTCATCAAACCGCAATTTTTGCAAGTTCCCTCAATTTTTGCAAATTCCTGCAATTTCATCGCATAAAATTGCATAAATATCCCGCATATTCCATCGCATTTTTAAAGAAAACGGGCCGCGTAATCAATCAATTTTTGCCCACAACAATCACAAAAAAACTCCACGTTTTTGTGGAAGGACTAAATCCTTTTATGGTAAATGTTATATATAAATCGCAAGTTTTTTCACAAATTTTTGGAAATTACCACCACAAAATCAGTCATTTTGATCGCAAAAATCACAAAAAAAAAAATCGCGAAATCCTGGAGGGACTGGTTATTACTATAGTCGCTCTAATCTCACATAGCTGTCACTATGTTTTGCCAATTATGTCCATAACAGATTTGCCAAAAGAAGTAAAAAAACATGATATTGCATAAAATAGCAATGAAATCGCTTTAAAAAATCCTTGAATGATTCCACTAAAACCCAGTGCATTTATTCAGCTATTACAGATAGAGACATAGAATCTTACCCGTAGTTAGAATGTATATTCTATATATTATATTTATATTAATATGTAAATAAACCCAGTGATGTGTGTGTCTGACAGGTGTTTTGATTCTTCTGAATGTGAGCATTCGGACAAATGCTGATGGTCTTGGCAGGTCAAAGGTCAAAAGTCATAGGTCAGTCCACATTTCATAGAGAGCCTAAGTCCCGCCCCTTCGCTTCCGGCTCATGGGACCTTATTTCGGAAAAAATATGAATGGTAGTCAATGGCGAGAGACAACTTATCTTTTTATTCCGTCTGAACTGTGCCCTCAATTACACATATGATGTTTGTCAATTTAAAAGATGATTCTCAAAGTCAAAAACGTCGCAGTTTGTCATAAAACAGAAGAGTAACATTTAGTTTTATGTGAAAATCGCTCTGTGAACTACATCTCCCAGGAAGCGAAACGAGATCCGCTGCTCGTGTGTGTGCAGTCTGGTACAAAACACTCAGGTAGGACGGTGTAACGTTACGATTATAACGTAAGGCTGTAGAAACAATGACAGACAGCCTCAGTAAAGTTAGCTTCCGTTCATTGAGAGAAAATGTGCGCCTTTGGGATTTGTAGTCTTTGTAATAACGTATTTTCACAGTCTTATACCTCAACGGTTTTACATCAAACTGCGACTTTCTTTACTTTAAAATGTATCTTTTGAATTGACAAACATCATATGTGTAATTCAGGGCACAATTCAAACGAGATCAAAATATTTGTTGTCTCTCGCCATTGACTACCATTCAATATTTTTCCGAAATAAGGTCCCATGGTGGCCGACCGGAAGGGGAGGGACTTAGGCTCTCTATTACAATCCTGATGGATTTAAAGCTGCAGTTGCTAAAAGGTTTCAAAGACTTGCATCATTGCTCGACTCAATGAGTGTGTTTACATGCTCGTTCTTCACCTGATTATGCTGAATAAGTGGAATAAGTAATCAATTCACCTGATTATGCTGATTATGCCACTTGATTATGCTGAATAAGTGCATAACACGATGCATGTGTCCACGGGCTTCTGTCAAACACTGCATCTGTGACTGCATGAGATGAGTCTGGACGTGTTGGAATATTTATTTAACGTCACAGCTCACATAACACATGCGTCAGATAGACCAATGTTTAGGTTTTGATGTCACTACCGGGAAATAACCTGATTTATTCATTCATTCAGGTTTACCTGCGTTGCTGGGTGTTTGGTTTGCATGTAAACCAGGACAACGGATTAATTCAATAAGCTGATGTTTGTGAGAGCAAGAGGCAGGAGGCACAAAAATGACACTAAGTGAGTTTTAGACTGGTAATTAATTTCAAGAAACTCCTCCGTAATAATTGAATCGAGCTCTGATTATGTGACTGAAATACTAATGATCTTTATGTCATCGTCCCAGTGCTGATAATAACTAGAACACGTTTCATATCATTGCTGAGTGTTTTCTCCTTGAAGCTGCAGTGAACCAAAGACAGTCTCAAAAACACGGTTTGAAATCGCTGGTGTTTCTGACGTCACAAACTACTTTGTAACCAATCAGATAAACGTGTGGTCGACTACAGGGGGACTTTAAAACAACATTAATTTTTGGCATAACGCTAATCTTTTTATGCAAGCAGATTTTATAAGCTCATAAACTGTAACTTTTGATCATTTAAAGTAGAAAAAACATGGACCTAATATTGCACAACATATATACCAGGGCTGGGTAATAAATATCGATTTCTCGATATTAATCGATTGTCATTTTTACGAACCGATATCGATTCTTAAATCTCAAGAATCGATTAGTCATCCTGTTTCATTTGAATGAATGGGACATTGTATTGCGGCTGCGCGCATCCAAAAAATCGCAATTTGTCCTTTGTTACTATTGATATGAAACAAAGTCTTAATTTTCAAATTACGTCCATTTTCTTTAAAAATTCAAAAACATAAATAGCGTTTTGGCGCTGTGGCATGAGATCGCTCTAGCGCAGCTCAAGAAAAACAGCAGCGCTGATCTCTCTTCTCTCTTCTCTTCTTAATAATACCAGTCACAGCGCCAAATAAACATGAATGAGCATCTGAAAGTGAGTTAAAGATAGAGTACAACTTACAACAGTCACATTGATTCGCTCAATCAGCGTTTCGACCGTGGATAGACGTCAGGTAAACAGCTTGTAATCAATGTCATGTATCGTATATTGACCTCAGAAAACCCCCATAAACTCAGCTAGTCAGCTAGAAAAAAATAATTCTAGAAAGGAGCTTTTTGCTAAATATATACACCATATTACATATGCATTATAATCTTGATGTTTTTCAATATTTAATGCATGTTTGAATAAATCTGGCAAGTTTTTATGACGGCCACCATTTAAATGTTTATATTTCATATAATCTTCTCATTATAAAAATAAATAAAAGTGTAATTTAAGTGTTTGTAGAGCTACAAAACAGTTCATTATTACCTTCATATTAGGGTGATGAAGACTAGTAGCTACAACTAGACTCCCATAGTTTACAGCATTAGTTCGAGATTTGATTCCCTTGAGAAAAATTGCCATTTATTGTAACTGATATCCAAAATAATCGATATAGAATCGAATCGAATCGTAATCGAAATCGAATCGAATTGCAAGCTTGTGAATCGAAATCGAATCGAATTGTGAAATTTGTCTCAATACCCAGCCCTAATATATACACTTTAAAGGAGTAGTTCACTTTTAAAAAACACTTTTGCTGATAATTTACTCACCCCCATGTCATCCAAGATGTCCATGTCTTTCTTTCTTCAGTCGAAAAGAAATTAAGGTTTTTGATGAAAACATTCCAGGATTTTTCTCCATATAATGGATTTCAATGGGTCCAAAAAGTCCAAAAGACAGTTTCAGTACAAACTGCAAACTGTCCAAAGGGCTTTAAACGATTCCAGACGATGAATAAGGGTCTTATCAAGCGAAACGATCACTCATTTAATGAAAATAATTACAAAGTTTAAGTTTATCAGCTCAAATGCTCGCCTTGCTCTGTTCTGTGATGCATGACTCTCCTAGTCGAACTCGTTCATCAAAATGAACTAATCTTTTCCAGAGTCAATTTGTTCACTTCGTTCGTTGAATGAACCAAATGACTCGAAAAAAAGATTTGTTCATTTTGACAAACGACTTTGAACAGTAGAGTCACGAACACGCATCACAGAACAGAGCAAAGCGAGCATTTGAGCTTATAAAACTTAAACTTTGTTATTTTATTTTTTTAAATAAGTGATCGTTTCGCTAGATAAGACCCTTATTCATCGTCTGGTGTCGTTTAAAGCTCTTTGAAGCTGCACTGAAACTCTCATTTGGACCTTGAACCGTTTGGTTCCCATTGAAGTCCATTATATGGAGAAAATCCTGAAATGTTTTCATCAAAAACCTTAATTTCTTTTCGACTGAAGAAAGAATGACATGGACATCTTGGATGACATGGGGGTGAGTAAATTATCAGCAAAAGTTTTTTTTTTTTTTTAAAGTGAACTACAGGCAATCCTTTAATGCATTCATTGAATAAAATAAATGATGCCATCACGAGTTGAGTCTCTACAGATTAAATGGATGTCGATCAGCACTGTTTGCAACTGCATTTAATATATGAATAAAATGGACCAGCTGACCAATAAGAGCACAGTGTGCTTTTCAGGAGGAGGGGCTTCAGACAGGAAGTAAACAGAGCGTTACTGACAGACTGGGAAGAGAGGAGCCGCAACAATGGAGATTATGAGGAAAATAATCAACATTCAAGCAGGAAAACCTGTTCTAGTAGAGCCTGAAAACAACATCACGGCTGTAAAGGGGCACAATAGCTCTTCTTTAAGACAAAGTGATCATTTCAGTCGGTGCACATCACGGTTACACTGTTGTAGCGTTTAACAGATGTACAGCTAATGTCCTCACAGGGTTTCATCCGGAGTATATTCATGGGTTTGACACGTTCCACTGGTTCACAGCATGAAAAAACAAAACCCAGTTGCTAAGCAACCATCCAGCCCTGCGCAGTGATGATGCTCGACCGGGACTCTTTACAGCAGCACAACGTGAATATAATCAGCACGTATGTGACTCTGGACCGCACAACCAGTCACATGTCGCACGGGTATATCTATAGCCAACAATATATTGTATGGCTCAAAATGATTGATTATTCTTTTATGCCAAAAATCATTAGGATATTAAATAAAGATCATGTTCCATGAAGATATTTTGAAAATATAAATCATGTATTTCTGTGAGTGAATGCAGCACAATCGCCAACACAAATGCACAACCTTAAAGGAGATTTTCTCAATGTTTAGATTTTTTTGCACCCTCAGATTCCAGACTTTCAAATATTGTCCTATCCTAACACACAACACATCAATTCGTTACATTATTCAGTTTTCGTGTGATGTTTAAATCTCAAGTTAAAAAAAAAAATGACCCATGTGACTGGATTTGGTCACATATAGCATTAGCATCATACATGTTTGTTTGATACTACAGTACAGAGATCAGTCAATCTGCTCTGTTCTGAAATCTGTATCTGTTCATTTAGCAATCTCTGTCATATGGAGAAACTCCCTCTTTCAATGAGAACAAGATCATCTTCTGTTTTATTTGCTTGACTGAGTAAACTAAGACGTCTATAAGCAGGCGTGTAAAGTTGTGTTCCGGTGCTGTGATTGGTCCGTCCAGTGGTGAGCGCTCACGCCCTCAGATCACTTGGACGTGGCTGTGATTACAAGAGGTAAAAACGATATAAATACTGTTCGTTTTCTCACTCAAACCGCTCGTTTCGTGTCTTAGGCCATCGATGTGTACTTACATTTACGAGTCATTAAATCATGTTTAATTTGGACTTCTCTGTGCATGCTCTTTGAGGTGGTGACCATAGACATGCATTATATGACTGACAGACAAGAACGGTTTGACCTAAAAATATGAAAATTGAAACTACTGTGGAAACAAAGACATCTTGGATGCCCTTGAGGTAAGCTAAAACATATCAAACATGTATTCAGTACCTCAGTTTATGGCGTCAAAAATGTATTTTATGTTAATGTTGTAATAATAGGTAACACTTTATAATAAGGTTCATTAGTTATTAAAGGGTTAGGTCATCCATAAATGAAAATGTCATTAATGACTCGCGCTCATGTCGGTCCAAGTCTTTAAGACCTCCGTTCATCTTCGGGACACAGATTAAGATATTTTAGATTTAGTCCGAGAGCTTTCTGTCCCTCCATTGAAAATGTATGTACGATATGCTGTCTTTGTCCAGAAAGGAAATAAACACATCATCAAACTAGTCCATGTTACATCATACCTTATTTTTTTATTAACGATATTTACAGCTTAACGAAATGCTCGAAATGCGTCGTCTCCAGAAGGAAATTACCCCTCATTCAGACATAGTCGATCGGCAAACCTTTCTTTATACAGGTGGAGGTTGTTGAAGTTCCTTGAACTTCCTTGAAGTGCTTCGGGTTACTACATCCAACAACCGAACATCTTGACTTAACCTCTCGTAACTTCTGCATCCTTGAGCTTGGACTACAAAATCGGAGCGAGAAATAATAATGGCGGATTGCTCGAAGTGTTGGGCCGGTAGTCAATGTCCTTATTTGACAGTTCCGCTGCAAATACTGTGACATAATTGTTCAAAAAACGTCATAGAAAACAGAAAAATCTGAAAATATGACCAAAACAGAATATAAAGATATAAACGAAGCACCTGAAGAGAATAATTTCATCTTTTCTGTACTTATAAACACTCCAAATATAATTGCATTTAAGAGTTAAAAAAGTGGATTTTGCATGATATGTCCCCTTTAAAGTATTACATGTATTCACTTAGCTGACGCTTTTATCCAAAGCGACTTACAATTGCTATACTGTATATGTCAAAGGTTGCACGCCTCTGGAGCAACTAGGGGTTAATTGTCTTGCTCAGGGACACATTGGTGTCTCACAGTGGATTCGAACCCGGGTCTCTCACACCAAAGGCATGTGTCCTATCCATTGCACCATCACCACCCCATGTTAATCTTTGTTAATGTTAGTCAATAAAAATACAGCTGATCATTGTTTGTTCATGTTAGTTCACAATGTATTAACTAGCAAGATTTGAATAAATATGGAAATGTTGAAATGAACATTAACAAAGATAAACAAAGGCTATAGACGACACGTACAGTTAATTGTTAGTTTATGTTAACTAATTTAGTTAACTCTTGAACCTTATTGTAAAGTGTTGTGTGTAAACGTACAAACTGGATTTTTTGGATTATCACGTAACGTTAGGTTACCGTTACGTTAAAGGGGACATATCATGCAAAATCCACTTTTTAAGTCCTTAAATGCATTTTGTTGTATATTTGGAGTGTTTATAAGAACAGAAAAGATGAAATTATTCTCTTCAGGTGCTTCGTTTATATCTTTATATTCTGTTTTGGTCATATTTTTCAACCTGTTCAGATTTTTCTGTTTTGTATGACGTTTTTTGAACAATAACGTCACAGGATTTGCAGCGGAACTGCCAAATAAGGACATCGACTACCGGTCCAACACTTCGAGCAATCCGCCATTATTATTTCTCGCTCCGATTTTGTAGTCCAAGCTCAATGATGCAGAAGTTACGAGAGGGCAAGTCAAAATGTTCGGTTGTTGGATGTAGTGACCTGAAGCACTTCAAGGATTCCCACTTCAACAACCTCCGCCAGTATAAAGAATGGTTTGCCGATCGACTATGTCTGAATGAGGGGTAATTTCCTTCTATCATTTAGCTGCTGTGTTTGCTGATGCTTTTCTAAACGTAAGTTATCATATTATTATCAATACAGATTTTTAGTGGTAAGATTAGACTGTAGTCATTTATCTTGTCAGAGTGCTTGTTTTAACAAGAGAAATAGTCGACTTTCACTAATAACACACAACATAGTTAACTTAACTTTACATACCACTGCATCCATATGAAGACGTTGTTCTGCAGGTTTGTCGTCGTCTTTTTCAAATCGCTCGCTCTGGCTCGAATACGTAACGCTTGATGGACAAGTCTTTTGTTGACATTTTGTAATAAAAATGTTCTTTGAAACTATAGTAATCGTATATCTCTTATCAAACTAGAATAATGGCCGAACGCGGGGAGTTGAACCGAACGTGAACTCAGCGACCTGGAGAGCGGGCGGGGAAAGACGCAACTCCTTTTTATTTAAAGGAGACGCTTCGAAACGGGTTGCTCACAGAAGCACATCAGAAAAGAGGTAGAAAAGGGGCCTGTTGAGCTATAATAATGTGGAATTCAGACCCAAGCATTGCAGTTATGCTTTATATAGACCACAAATGTATGATTTATAAGTAAAATTTAATGATTTAAAAGCATGATATGTACCCTTTAAGCGTGTTTTGCATCTGTCTGCTGGAATGATATTATTAAACTTTGTGTTTTGGAACCGTCTTCATCTGTATTCCTGCGACACCAATGTATGACATTGCAAAAAATAGCAACGAAATAGCTCTAAAATGTCCTTAATTGATTCCACTAAAACCCAGTGCATTTACTCAGTTACAGATACACACACACACACTCGGCTGGTCTCAGTCGTCAGTGCATCTTTAGGATTATTGATGCTGTTTTCTGCCCCGGTGCATCTCATCAACAACAACAACATGATTTGAAGAATCATTCATGTTTAGAGCACAAACACTGCAGATACACACTCTTTGGTTGCATCACTACTTTAAATAATTGCATTGGCTGATAGCAAAACATATAAAGTGCTGCTATATTCATATCTAGAGTAATGAAAGTGTTTTTAAGTACCCTTAAACACACACAATCTCCATCTTCACCGAGCAATTTCGCCATTCACGACCGGCTTGTGCGAAAGCGCAGTACTGAGGCCCAAATGACAATACAAGTGTGAGATTACACAGAGAAAGACTGAGCAAAGGTGATTCGCTGCATGTCAAAGAGCCACACACACCCTCACACCCCCTCACACAAACACACACCCTGGCAGTTCGGCTTTCTCTCGTGTGTGTGTGTGTGTGGGTGGTGTGTCATGAGAGAAGGCCATCGCACCTTCTTCACATTAAACCGCACACTCAGAGGAGCCTGAGTCAGCAGTGTGTGTCAGCGCGGGTCGATGTTCACGTTTAATTAGCGTGAGTTTTATTATTTATCCGTTAAAGTGTCCCTCTAATTACACCATCTAATCAGGGACGCATTGTCTTCAGTGTCTCCACTCGAGTGTCATCTGCTTTTAAGAAGAATCCCGACGCATTATAAATGATAGAGTTATTTGGCTGGTGGATGGCTGTGGCTAATTCGTCATTAGTGCTGTTTTACTCATCCTTCTGCTGATCAAGTCATAAACCATTAGCTCATCCAAAAATAAACATGTTTCATTGCAAACTTATTTGATTATTCCTTTTCTTCCTAGAAAAAGGTTGCTTCTTCGCGTGCAGTTACCGTGAATGAACATTAAAGCTTCAAATAACTGCATCATAAAAGTCATTACTGTAAATGTGTCTTCTGAAGTACAATAATTAGTGATGTTTTGTCAGTTGTTGTGTGTTGCATCTTTTCAAGGAATTGAAAAAGACGGATGTTGAGGTATTTTGAGCACTGAGAAGGTTAGTTGCATGAAATTATACCTAATTTATAGTTATCCCTATAGGAACTACGGTAACACTTCCTTTTACAGTCCTGTTACCCATGTACAGTACATACTATGTACTTATTGTAGTAATTACAATTACTGGGAAATAACTAGGTACTAACCCTGAACCTACCCGTAAACCTACCCCTAACCCATGTACTTACCTTATATTAGCCAGTATTTTCTAGGTAAGTACACTGTAAGTACACAGTAAGTACTGTACAGTAAAAGGAAGCAGTACCGTAACTACATGTAACGTGTAAAAAGGAGACATTAAAATGGACATATTAAAGTGTTACCAATGTAATTAATTACTTTTTTCAGTAACTTACACAACACTGATTATGACGCTTCAATAAAGACTTTTTTTAAACCCCTATAAGAAAAATGGGTAACACTTTATTTTACGGTGTCCGTGATACTGAGTAATTACTTGATTAATTACTTAGTAAGAGACGTTGTAATAACATGTAACAAATGTATTTAACATGTAATTAAGTTATGGAACAGCCTGTAGTTACAGATTGTAATTACACTCATGTAATAGGCAGCTACTGTAACACATGTGTAACAAGCCGATTCGGTTACATACGTGTTACCGACTTGGTACAATGTAATTATATAAAAAAGTATGTTGTACTACTCAATGTAACAACAAGTATTTCAATATGTTATTAAGGTGGGAAAAAAGCCTGCAGTTCCACATGGTCATTTTGTACCTTCTAAAATAGTGTATCAAGATTGTACTTAAGTGTTCTTCATGTGTATAAGGTATGTAGATACACATGAGGTACACTTAAGTACAATCTTGATACACTTTATTTTACGTAGCTTATCCCTGTGTAATATTATGTAATTGCAAAGTAGGAAGCTACCGCAAGCATTTATGCTGTGAATGAGGGAGTTAAGCCTAATTCAAACTAAAGTACAAATGGATAAGGTTTGTAGATACACATGAAGTACACTTAAGTACAATCTTGATGCACTTTATTTTACGTAGCTTATCCCTGTGTAATATTATGTAACTGCAAGGAAGCTACCTCATGCATTTATGCTGTGAACGAGGGAGTTAGGTCTAATTCAATCTAAAGTATATGGATAAGGTATGTAGATACACATGTAGTACACTTAAGTACAATCTTGATACACTTAATTTTATGTAGCTTATACCTGTGTAATATTATGTAAATTGCATTTAATCAGGAAGCTACTGCATGTATTTAAGCTGTGGACTAGTGGGTTAATTCAGATGGATAAGGTATGAAGATACTCATGAAGTGCACTTAAGTATGTGATAGACTTTATTTTAGAAGGTACAAAATGACCATGTGTAACTGCAGGCTTTTTACCTTAGTAACATATTAAGTACTTGTTACATTGTACCAAGTCGGTAACACGTATGTAACCAACTCGGCCTGTTACACATGTGTAACAGTAGCTGCCTATTACATGAGTGTAATTACAATCTGTAAGTACAGGCTGTTCCATAACTTAGTTACCTATTAACTACATTTTGTTACATGTTATTACAATGTTTACTACTAAGTAATTAATTAAGTAATTACTCTGTATCACGGACACCGTAAAATAAAGTGTTACCGAAAAATGAATTCGAAACTGACTTCTGGAACTGATGATATACTTATGAACTATCATGAGCGTTTGTTGGAGATGTTGGACAAAACTAGGGCGGTGAAAAAATGTCTTTTTCGATGAATTGTTTTTTTTTAAATGTGGTCGATTCAAAATGGATCCTCAAAGGCCACAAATCGATTTTCTCCCATATTTATTTATCCATCACCAAAAGCCAGTGTTAAAGTTCCTCAACTGTTCACAGGCTTGCATGTTACAGATAATGCGGTGAGACTTTATGCTTGATCAATCTTAAACATAAAATAACCTGATCGTGTTTGATCAAGGCATGCGCCTGTTCTGACTCGTTCAAGTTTCAGCATCAAGTTTTCATCTTTCCATCAAAATCTTGTCTATTCATTGTATGCATTTGAAATATAGAGTTTGGGTTCTGTTTTAATGTAAATAAAAAGAGTTTAATATACAGGTTTGTGGCTCTTAATTTCTTTTTATTAATCAACCACTAGTAAACTTATGTTCACTGTATAGGATTTGTATCAATATTCATATATATTCATTGAGTCGAATCGAGAATCGAAGCGGGAATCGAAAATCGAATTGACCTGTCGCAGGGAGTTTGATTGACAGGCGATCTGACCAATCATAATCCGCTATCCGCTGAATCCGCCATTTTTGTCTGACAAAACAGTCAGGAGAGTTAGTAGATTAAAGAGATCAGAGTTCACATTGAAATTATTTTTTGATATGTTTTAGCTAACCTAAAAGATCCAAGATGTAGGTGTCTTTGTTTCCACAGTATTTTCAATTTTGATGTTTTTAGGTCAAACCGTTCTTGTCTGTCAGTCATATAATGGAGGTCTATGGTCACCACCTCAAAGAGCATGCAGAGAAGTCCAAATTAAACATGCCACCACACCACAGACACAAAACGAGCGGTTTGTTTGAGAAAATGAACAGTATTTATATCATTTTTAATTTAGCCACAAAGCGCCCGCGCCCTCAGATCACTTGTACGTGGAAAAAACAATATAAATACTGTTCGTTTTCTCACACAAACTGCTCGTTTCGTGTCTTAGGCCATCAATGTGTACTTACAATTACGAGTCATTAAATCATGTGTAATTTGGACTTCTCTGTTTATGCCCTTTGAGGTGGTGACCATAGACCTCCATTATATGACTGACAGACAAGAACGGTTTGACCTAAAAATATCAAAATTGAAACTATCGAGGAAACAAAGACACCTACATCTTGGATGCCCTTGAGGTAAGCTAAAACATACCGAAAATTAATTTCAAACTGAACTATCCCTTTAACGCTGGAGGATTTGAACTTGAGAAACGGTGTGTACTGACGTCTTTCCACATTTAATGTTTATTTGATGCTATAAATGAACTAGAAGGAAGAGATGATCGGTTCACGAGCGGCTTTCACTGAGCGATCTGTCAGATGCATTAAAGAGACACAAGACGGTATTTATTTGTTTAAATTTCTTTAAAAAGTAAGCTGGTCTGTCCTGTCTGTCAGTGTGTTGTCAGTGTCCTCTCTGCTCCGCGATGTGTTTCACTCCGTGAGAACATTGCATGTGTGAGAGTGGCGTAGCTTGTCGGACATAGCAACAGTAACCAAAGGGGGCGTGTCTTTGCGAACGGGCAATTGGCACATCTGATCGATACCCAGCCCAAAACAAAGCCATGTTTGCATGCAGATCATCGCATGATTAATATCCGTCCTAGTCTTTATAGTGTGCAGATCTGTGGAGTGTGTGTGGGATACACACGAGAACCGCTTTCCACTGGCAGAACCACTGGCACGACTTACAGTAATTATCCTAATTGGTTTTTATTTTGCTATTGTTCTACTTGATAGATTTATTGTTTGTAATAATCCGATAGTATAATAATGAGCAAATTAGCCTCCCCCATGTGTGAATATGAGTAGTTCATACAGTGAGCACTTGTTTGGAGAGCAGTCGAAATACACAGTGTCCCTGACCTACTTACAACACCTCCACATACGCTCTCAATCCACACACACACACACACACGCGCGCTCCATTTAATACATAATACAAATCAGGGAGCATTTCAGCACATTTCAGGCGTTTGAAATGCTGGAGCCACTTATAAACTATCCTATGCCTGTCTGATGAAGAAACATGGCCTTTCTCGAATCATCATGAATCCTCTCTTTACATTACATTTCTTCATGATGTATCATAGGTTGAGGGCCTTTGACGTTTTATGCAACCAAATATGTGCCTGCACCTTTTAAGCCGATCAGAAAGTCTGTAGTCAATAATTTCATCTGTTAAAACTCATCTTTGATCACCAAAATGACATATTTAAACATTTTTTTCCCTTTTAAAACAAAATCCTTAAACAATATACAGTTTTCCTTAAGTTAAATTTACTACTTTTTAATACCTTTTTTACTACCTTCAGAATTTGGTAACACTTTAGAATACGGTTCCTTCGTTAATGAATAACTACACAAGAACTAATAAGTAACACAATATTAACAATCTAGTAACTATTATTAACTAACAAGAAACTCTGATTAACGAACTAGTAAGTAATAGCGCACAGGCGAAAGTGGTAGTTCACTATTAAGTAATCAATAACTACTATTTTTTAACACTTCCCAGAGAACTACTGAAAAAGTTTATTAACAATTTAGTAACTACTATTAACTAAAAGAAACTCTTTTTAACGAATTAGTAAGTAATAGCTCACAGATGAAAGTGTTACTAGATACTTCTGTGGGAATTACTAATTATTTGGATTCGTATTTTAAAGTGAAGATCATTGGAACTAACTAGTAATTACTCAAGTGTTACTAAAGACATTTTCTAAAAGTATACTAAAGTTCACCAAAAATCTCAAACGTTTGCACAAATCATAACTAGATCATGTAGTAACACTTGAGTAATTACTAGTTGGTTCCAATGATCTTCACTTTATAATACAGATCCAAATAATTAGTAAGTAATAGCTCACAGATGAAAGTGTTACTAGATACTTCTGTGGGAATTACTAATTATTTGGATCCGTATTATAAAGTGAAGATCATTGGAACTAACTAGTAATTACTCAAGTGTTACTACATGATCTAATCATGATTTGTGCAAACGTTTGAGATTTTTGGAAATGCCTTTAGTAACACTTGAGTAATTACTAGTTAGTTCCAATGATCTTCACTTTATAATACGAATCCAAATAATTAGTCATTCCCACAGAAGTATCTAGTAACACTTTAATCTGTGAGCTGTTACTTACTAATTCGTTAATAAGAGTTTCTTTTAGTTAATAGTAGTTACTAGATTCTTATTAAACTTTTTCAGTAGTTCTGTGGGAAGTATTAAAAAATAGTAGTTATTGATTACTTAATAGTGAACTACCACTTTCGTCTGTGCGCTATTACTTACTAGTTCGTTAATCAGAGTTTCTTATTAGTTAATAATAGTTACTAGATTGTTAATATTGTGTTACTCATTAGTTCTTGTGTAGTTATTCATTAACGAAGGAACCGTATTCTAAAGTGTTACCCAGAATTTTTTTTAAAACCATCACGACACTGAATTAAGTGTTAATCAGCAGCAACCTTTCTATTATTTACACAGATTTTGACATTTATAACATATAAAAATGGCAAAAGATCTGCTGCGTGACAGGATTTAATAGGGGAAACTGCGAAAATGCGACTAAAACAAATAATTTTATCAATTTAAACTAAATGTTGGATTCAATATAGTATTCCTTACAACTTACTAAAGATCCAGTGATCCGCGGATATTGACATGCAGACAGGAATCGTGTTGCCCGACATTTATGTTTGCCTGATTTCGACACCGGGGAAATAAAAGCAATATAAACCTAAACATAAAGCAAATTTGCCTGTGAACGCTTTATGTAAATACAAAATAGGCAGGTCTAAATCCGGGTGATCACTGATGACGTCGATCGACCATTGAATATGGCGTCAGCATCAAACATAGACAGAGACGAAAGATCTTTGATTGTGCCCAGATAAGCTAAAGCCCATATTTAAACGGACAAACGCAAACACAGAATAGGACACCTGATAGTCTGAAAAAAATAATACCTAATTTTAAAAAATAATACCTCTCAGACTACATTTAACACTTTTAATGGCCTTAAATTTGACAATTTTGATTTATCACTTTTTAATACTTTTTAAAACCCCGCGGACACCCTGTTAAATATCTTGAACGTAACTCGACACCCTTGCCTAATTTAATATGTGTGGTTCTATGAATATGCAAATGAGCCCCACCTCCACTCACTCCCTCAGCTCAGAGATTACTGATGGACGATCACACGTTAGTCTGATTGGTTACAAGGTAGTTTGTGACGTCAGAAACACCAGCGATTTCAAACCGTGTTTTTGAGACTTTAAGCTTTAAGCAGAAAATACTTAGCAATGCTGTCGACTCATGAAAGTCACGTGCCAAAACTGGCTTACCAGCACAATCATCAGGAAACTAAGTAAAAATGTAAATCATCACAATTATTAAAATTGTTCTTTCATTTGATATAATCAACCAACGAGCAGCCCTGCATGTAAGTGATGTGAAACAATCGTTTGCTCTTCCTCGTTCGCACGCCGTCGTGTGTTCTGAGAAGTGAGCGGGTCGAGTGGCACCGCATTGGAAATCCACACCAGCCATTTATTTCAATTAAAAAGCATGCAGCCTGGCGTCTCAAATGTAGTGGGCATGAAACAAGCATAATTAGGTTTATTTGGCCTCTAAACACCCAGAGGGAGCCATTAAGCGCAGAAGACTGGATGCTCCAATAGGTAGTAATAACTCTAAGAGACGTTTGTGCTGAGAAGTGCCCTTAATTTTACGATGACATTGCGTTTTTAAAGTACCCATCTTGTGTTGAACGCTGGCCCTTACTGACCTTACAGACTCTTCCTCAAGGGCCCGCGACCTGAAGGACCCGAAGGGCCCGCAGGCACTCAATGTGAAATAACATTCTTTAGCAAACTGTTTTGTGTGTGTGTCCTGATTTATAGTATTATGTTACAGAAACATGTAAGCGATTTGCAGCATAAACCCTGCATACAGCACCTCACGTTGACATGGCACTGGGTGGAAGATGGAGAGACAGATGATGTTGAGCCTGACATCTGATTGCCCACCCCAAAATTTAATTAGCTATACAGTGTGACACGGAAAAAACACACTCACATATACAAGTATAACTTGTAATGCATTAACCCCAACACTATGTAGATTTTTGAAAAAAACAAACATCTGTCTTAAAGTCCTCCTGTAGTTAATAATGTTATCCCTTAAAACTCGTCCTTGATCATCAAAATTATATATTTAAAAAAAATTCTTCATGTCTTAAAATATCTTGAATGTCACTCGACACCCTTGCCTCATTTAGTATGCCTGGTTCTATGAATATGCAAATGAGCCCCACCTCCACTCAGCTCAGAGATCCACTGGTTGACGATCACACGTTGATCTGATTGGTTACAAGGTAGTTTGTGACGTCAGAAACACCAGCGATATCAAACCGTGTTTTTGAGACTGTCTTTGGTTCACTGCAGTTTTAAAGGGTACATATCATGCTTTTAAATCATTAAATTTTACTTATAAATCATACATTTGTGGTCTATATAAAGCATAACTGCAATGCTTGGGTCTGAATTCCACATTATTATAGCTCAACAGGCCCCTTTTCTACCTCTTTTCTGATGTGCTTCTGTGAGCAACCCGTTTCAAAGCGTCCCCTTTAAATAAAAAGGAGTTGCGTCTTTCCCCGCCCGCTCTCCAGGTCGCTGAGTTCACGTTCGGTTCAACTCCCCGCGTTCGGCCATTATTGTAGTTTGATAAGAGATATACGATTACTATAGTTTCAAAGAACATTTTTATTCACACGTTAACAAAATGTCAACAAAAGACTTGTCCATCAAGCGTTACGTATTCGAGCCAGAGCGAGCGATTTGAAAAAGACGACGACAAACCTGCAGAACAACGTCTTCATATGGATGCAGTGGTATGTAAAGTTAAGTTAACTATGTTGTGTTATTAGTGAAAGTCGACTATTTCTCTTGTTAAACAAGCACTCTGACAAGATAAATGACTACAGTCTAATCTTACCACTAAAAATCTGTATGATAATAATATGATAACTTACGTTTAGAAAAGCATCAGCAAACACAGCAGCTAAATGATAGAAGGAATTTACCCCTCATTCAGACGAAGTCGATCGGCAAACCATTCTTTATACTGGCGGAGGTTGTTGAAGTGGGAATCCTTGAAGTGCTTCAGGTCACTACATCCAACAACCGAACATTTTGACTTGCCCTCTCGTAACTTCTGCATCATTGAGCTTGGACTACAAAATCGGAGCGAGAAATAATAATGGCGGATTGCTCGAAGTGTTGGACCGGTAGTCGATGTCCTTATTTGGCAGTTCCGCTGCAAATCCTGTGACGTTATTGTTCAAAAAACGTCATAGAAAACAGAAAAATCTGAACAGGTTGAAAAATATGACCAAAACAGAATATAAAGATATAAACGAAGCACCTGAAGAGAATAATTTCATCTTTTCTGTACTTATAAACACTCCAAATATACAACAAAATGCATTTAAGGGCTTAATAAGTGAATTTTGCATGATATGTCCCCTTTAAGGAGAAAACACTCAGCAGTGCTGTAGACTTATGTCGACTTATACTGTCGCATAACTATTAATGTGAGTTATGTAATCAGATCACTTTTTTTCAAGTAATTAGTAAAGTAACGCATTGCATTGTGCATTGTGTGAACATGATGTTTATTGGAGTTCTAGACCGAACTTGAACATGCATTTACTCATCTCACTTGCACAAAAACAGATTCAGTATAAAACGAGGTGCTAACTAATAATATAAAGCAAACGTCCAATAATTAATTATGTTAAAAACAAATATGCTTTATTTAATCTCACACAATGTCTTTGCTGCTGACCTTCGATGATCTAATACAACCATACTGAGAGAAAATGACATCACATTTGTATTTAATTTTTTTTTTGTTGAACTTTCTTCTCCTGCGCCCTATTCTTCTGTGATCCAGAATGACATCTAGGTTTGTTAGAGCAGCGCCCTCTACTGTACAGGAGTGAACTTACATTTCCCTCAGCCTGAGGCTTATTCGTTAGCCTGGGAAAACCCAGACAACTTCCAGCAAATTTAGATTTGCTATGAAAGTTAGTCAGGCAAAGAGCTCATTCAAGTCCATTTCCAATTCGTCGAAATCAAGGCACCAATCAAAAACTTTGGGGCTGGCTTTATGCGATGACGACAGCACTGGGATTTTGAGGCAGATTTTGTAGCCTACATTACAAAGATGGACGCCGCTGTCGAACATCACTCGCTCGAATCAGCTATCACGTCTGTTTTAAGCGATTTGAACATTTCCTTTTTGTTAAAAACCATGCAAAGGACAACACTCAGAGATGTTTCTTCACCGTCATCTCCTTCATCACTCTGATTGGTTTTAGGTCTATCCGCAACGTCCGTTGGTGACACCCCTCTGGAAATGATTTGTCTGATGCTTTGCCAGACCATATCTCAGTTACAACTGAGAATGGTCTGGTTTTAACCAGGCTACTTATTCGTTTCGCTTTTGGTGTGAAAGGGCCTTTACATTTGCCAAAAAAAAAAAAACTAAAACAAGCTCAGCCCAGGTGAGACAAAGTTACGCAAAGGTAACATAACACATTCCTCTCCATAAAAACTAACACAATTTGTTACTTTTTAGGGAGTAATCCAATGTTAAAAGTAACTTTCCACGATAGTTTTAAATAAAACAAAGATGCTATTTCAGTCTTTCTGCTTCAAAACTCAAAATGAATGTCACTTACATTTCTTTGTAATTATTTGTAAAATTTCTGAGAGAAAATTGTTTTGAAAAGTGTAGAGTTGGAGGGAGAAAATTCTTCAAATAAATGTCGTATAACCCAAATATATGTAACCCCTCACACCCGGGTCCTACTCGCCCCGCTCCGAGCGGGCCTCGAACCCGGGTCTCCGGCATGAGAGTCAGGCGCGCTAACAAGGAGGCTAAAGACTGCAGCCTCTAGCGTCTGTCGCTAGAGCGCGCATTGAGATCGGGGAGTGAGGTTTACCCGCACAGCAACTACTAGCTGGCCTCCGTTACATATATACGGGAAAGGTTCCTACTGGGAACTAGGATTCTCCCACTTCTGTGGACAGACGGAATGCAGCATTACTGTTCACAGAAAACGAGTGTGAATTACAACACGTCACTTAAAGGAGCTGTATGTAAGAAATTTATTTCAAATAATCATAAAATGACCCTGATGAGTCACTAGACATTAAGATATCATGTTCATTTCAAATACTTTTATCACTGACAACAGTAGTCCGGCCAGGATATTGTCATTTAAAAAGTGTTGTTGCAGCCCTCAACTGTCATGTTGTGTTTTGGTCTGATGCTCCACCCTCCCCCGATCTACCAATCACGAAGTCATTAGTGTTGCAGCATTCGGGTTGCCAGCTCTGCTCTAGTTACCACAGCTGCAGCTACAAACGTGTGGGGTAAAAAAAGTTGGATCCTGCAGCATATCTGGCAACCTGGGGTCAGGGGGGAGGGGGAGGGGATACACCGCTCTACAGTAATTTGAAACTGATTGCAGTATCAGTTTTGGCCACAATCTTACATACAGCTCCTTTAATGCCACGTACATACGCTGCATGATTTCACTCGCCAACAGTTCAGTGGAAATCAGTCAAATGCACAAAATCAGAGGCAACTCAGGTCTCGTTCACATGAGTGACAATCGCATAGTGTTCGATCAAAGACGTGATCTGAGAGACACATATGAAGGTAAACTAGTAGCAATACTCAAAATTACTTGGTTTGATAATATCATTCATTTCTTTTAAATCAGTCTAATGCATTAAGCCATGTTAGCGTTTCAGAACATCCACGAGGAGCCGGATTTCGTGACATAACCATGTACAAAAGAAGTCCCATTTCATTGGCTAGGCGCCAACCAATAAAACGGCTCATTTGAACACCCCCGTTCCCGCCCCATTTTCTCTCTCTCTCTCGCCGCCACTGAGTTACAAGTGCACGAATCAGTTTTGGACCTCATATATCACGAAAAGAGTAGCAAAAGTCAAGCCGCGGAATTTGAACTTGCAGTGACAGATTTGAGAAGTTCCAAGTGCCAATTTGAGGTTGAACTGCGAATGGGAACGTTAGAAGAAGTGCAAATTTGTAAAAATGTGTCGTTATATATTTGTGAATGGCATTTTACACATATGTGACTGCTTGTCTGCAGCTTTGAATTCAGAATACAGGTTTGTGACTATTGTCTGCGAGTGCGAATCTCAGCGTTCAAGTTCCGATTTTTATTTTACAGGTTTTCACATCGGAGCTGTGAGTGTAAATGTTCGTGTACACGTACGAATATTTATACGCACAACCGGCGCTGCGTCATCATAGAATGTTCACGCCCACTTTTGGGGGAAAGAAACTACTCGCCATAGACTTCAATACAAAATAACGGCAAAAACCAACGTCCGTACACAGCCGACAGGCGTAAATAGCTTAAGAAATCACTTATATACACCATGTCAAGTTATTATATGTCCAGCCTGCGTGACATAGAGCGTGAAAGATACATTTTTATGCCCGTTATCAACGAGCCCAGGCTACCTGCCATCATAATCATTAATTCATGAGATATACATTAAGGTTTTTTACTTTAAAAAGCGAAATAAAATCATTCACTCGCTTAGTTACCTCGCGACTCGACGAGGTAAAAGTAAATGTCCGGGTAAGACACCTCTGGCCACTGGGTGGGGTTGTTACCCCAATTTGACGCTGGGAGAATAAAGGGACATGTTTTTAAATTGGCCAAATTAAGTTTGTGTATGTGTTTTTCATGCACTATGGCAGGCAGGGTGGACATATAATTACTTGACATGTTTTATATAAGTGATTTCTTAAGTTATTTACGCTTGTCGGTTGTGTACGGACGTTGGTTTTTGCCGTTATTTTGTAGTGAAGTCTATGGGGATTCTAGTTTGTTTTCCCCCAAAAGGGGGCGGGGACAAAATTGACAGTTAAGTTCCCGGATGTGCCGGTTGTGCGTATTGTGCATATCTACGTGCTCTCGAGTATTGCTACTTTTTTACCTTCATAGATGTTCAGCCACCAAAAGTAAAATTCAGTGATGCAAAATACTCAATTTTGAATCAAATTTTGATGTTTTGAATTGAAAACGTCCAACCATTTACATCATTCATATAAATCGTAACTGAATGTGACGAGACGAGAAACGTTTTGTGTTTTCGACATATCACACGTGCGAATAAGAGTGAATAGACGTGCTGCTTTTAAAAACAGCATGCATTGTGTCTCATAGCTGGTGTTGCACATTAGAAAAAGAAAAAAATCATAAAAGCCCAAACACAAGCCATCACCTCAAATGATCTGAGTATTCATCATGATGATCGGAGTCGTCCCTATAGGGCCACACAATGATATTGCATGATGCAGCTCTCAGACTCCCAGGGGCAGCACTTCACTACTTATGTAATTATTATAACAGGCAATTAATTAAACAGCCTAATTGAACCGAGTAACCCCGAGAGAGCACTAGTTGAGTCCTATTTTTAGGAGGTAGCCCTCCTTCGGCCGGTTGTGCATTGGTTAGTCCCGAGTCCAGGTCCCGTCTGTGTCGATAGCATCTAGCGTGGCACTTCTGTGGGGTCGGCCATTAACATTATCAAGTTATTTATTCTCAGAGCCTCTTTCCACTGGCCTGCATTTTCCACTGCTCTGAATGTCAGAAAGCTGTGCTAGCTGTGATTTTCCGCTATTCTCAACACTGTAGACTTGCATTCAGCGCCTGTCCCGACTCAATGAACGCTACACACACATCTTTAGGATGAACAGTACATCATCTTTGAGGATTCCTTAATGCGATCTCTGAAACACATTTCTTCAACTTGTGCTTTCATGTCGCAGTCACAGTTTGGTATAAATTAGATAGATTTTCAATATAAAAATACATAAGAATCATTAAATATTTTAAACTATTATAACAAAAATAGAGCAAAAATGAACAAACAATTTTAAAAATGGAATTTATAAATATACACAACAGTTGTAGTGTCACTGACCAACAATTTTGCATCTAACTAAGTTTTATCAAGTGTTAGTGTATTTAATTGTAGGGCTGTGAAACGATTAATCGTGATTAATCGCATCCAAAATAAAAGTTTGTGTTTACATAACATATTTTGTATAAATAAATACACACATGTATAATATATTTAAGAAATATTTGCAGGTATATACTGTATATATCGTAATATATATAAGTATTTTATATATAAATATTTTTTTTCTTAAATATATACATACATATGTGTTTGTATTTATAAATACAAAATATTCATGATTATTGTTTCACAGCCCTGATTGCAAAGCAGCTTGAGATGAAATATGAGACATGATGTGATGTGAAGATAATAAAGAACAATCAAGGTTAAAAGATATTTGTATATTACGATGAATAAAAATTCTAACTATGGAATTAGTCTTAGCACATCATTTATTGAAGAAAAAGATGAACTCTTTTTGTACTCTTTAAACACTGTCACACCTTTAATATTTAGTAAGTCCAACAATGTCAAACAGTTTAAATGCATTATGAGCTCATATCAGCCAACATGACATCACGACTTTTGCTTAAACATACACGCCACTTTCGAGTCAAGTGCCGTGTTATCTCTACGCATTTTTAGCTATCCGCATGTATCCGCGTGTATGCGTGTATGTTTACGCCATTAACGTCCGCGTCATTCCGCGTGTCTGTACACGCGCGTCAAATGTCCAGTCATAAACGCCATTAACCCCAGTGACGGTTATTTTAGGGATAGGGTTGAGGTAAGTCATATCTTTTTTTTCACTAGGATGGTAAGGGAACAGTCATAAATGTCATTAACCCCAGTGACGGTTAAAGGTATAGCGGAGGATTTTCTTTTTCCGGGTGGGTAGTCTATACTATTGGTCCACCTAAGTGTCAGTCATTCTGGTGATATGTTTACGTAAGGCCGTCGTACGTGCTCATCTTTATGTAGTTTTCACTTTCTGGTGTATTATGTCGGAGTTACGGTTCAGATTCCTTTGAAAATGACTGAGGGTCGAAAGAGAAAAAATGTATACGAAGTGTATGATAAGAAGAGAAAGGCCGCAGAATATAGAAACAAGACCAGAGTGATTTTGGGTGGATATCACACGCTGCCGTGCACTAAAAGCACAGGTCGGGCTTCTCACTGATGCCGCAGTCGCGAAGATTCTACTAGACAGGTAAAGTTTGTCATGCTATTTGGAGAAATCCATTTAAAATCACTAGTAAAAGTTAATGCAAGCGACTTAGCAATGCTAGCCCTGGCACAAGTCATGCACCGCATAGACACGGTAAGCATCTCAATTTGTCTAAAGTAGCCTTTTGACCAAATGGTAAATGGTATCGCGCTGAAATATTCTAAAACCATGTGTGTTTATTATTACACAAACGCAACAGAAACTGAAACTGGTTGCAGAAACTGGTTGAGATTGATGGAGTACACATTGAAAATGTTCAGGAAATAAAGTTTTTAGGTGTTACGATTGACAACAAGCTAAGTTGGAATGCCCACATTAGACATATAACAACCAAAGTCTCCAAAAGCCTTGCCATAATAAGTAGAGTTAAGCACATCTTTGATTATAATGCACTCCATACCCTGTATTGTGCCTTAATACAGCCATATCTAACCTACTGTGTAGAGGTATGGGGCAATAATTTTAAAAATGTAATACAGTCACTTTTTTTGCTACAGAAAAGAGCTATACGAATCATACACAAGGCCGCCTATTATGAACACACAAATCCTCTCTTTCTTAAATCAAAGCTATTAAAAATGCAGGATCTTGTAAAATTCTATAATGCACAGTTTATGTTCAAAGTGTATCATTATTTATTACCTGCGAACATTCAAAATATGTTTTCCCATAAGGAGCAGTCGTACAGTTTGAGAGGATTTGGAAACTTTGTGGTACCAAAGGTGTGTTCCACCAGGAGGAGTTTTTCTATGTCTGTTTGTGGGGTTACTTTGTGGAATAATCTGGGGCTTGAATTAAAGCAGTGTCAAGGCATTCACAATTTCAAACGTCTTTATAAACAGAAGGTCTGGTTCCATTACAAGGACAATGAGGTTTGATTGTATTTATATGTCGATTGTTGGATTAGTTGTCATTTATTTACCCTTGTGGTATTCCCTCTACCATTGTTGGTAGTTGTTCTTTATGTTCTCTTGTGGAATTCCATTTACCATTGTTGGTATTTGACAATCATTGTTATGTACCCTTGTGGTATTTCGTATACCATTGCTGGTATTTGATAATTATTACCTGTGAAATATCTGTCAATTATTAATATGTATGGTACGCGTGTTTGGTTTTGACTTGTGCATCCACTGTTCCTAAATGAGGTATTATTATTATTATTTTTATTATTATTTTCTCTTTGAGATTATCTATGCAGGAAGCTGCTATTTTTTTTGTTGTGTAAAATCTTTAATAGACTGGGGTGGGGTTTAATAAGTTTTACTTCTTCCCACTCCATTTCAAGCATAAGTGTTAGAAGTTATTATTATTGTCTATCTTTTCTGTTGTCACACTATCTTGCTTGAAATAAATAAGAAAATGAAAATGAAATGAACAAGCTACTTCTCCATATGCAACTATGTATAAAAATAACGTATTAATACCTACGTATTAACAATGAGACAAAATAACAGTCTTCTTTTTGAAACAATTTTGCAAAATAGTTTCCTCAGAACGTATTTCGTGTGATACAAGGGTGCACATATCATGTCTTGAGCCCTCGGTCACTCAATCGATCAGTATAATAAGTAAATAAAACAAGGACAGGCATTTGACATGTTGTCTTTTTATGAATGTTTTTGAGTTCGTTTATAATTTGCAACATAATTGTGCAAGGCGTAATAGGCGTTCCTTCTCGGGAGCAAGAGTGTTGTGTTTGTGCATTTGCGTTTTTTTTAAAAACTGGAGAGGGCGGGTCTTCTCTCGGAAAGATCCTCTGCTATACCTTTAAGTTTAGGGATAGGTTGAGGTAAGTCATATCTTTTTTTTCACTAGGATGGTAAGGGAACAGTCATAAATGCCATTAACCCCAGTGACGGTTAAGTTTAGGGACAGGGTTGAGGTCAGTCATATATTTATATAACGTTAAGTCAACGGCGTTCATAAACACGCTGAAAAGCGATTATGCGTCTTGATAGCACGCCAAAAATGCAAATACGAATTGGCGTGTCATACACACGCTACTTCATGAGATCAGTCTGAATCAGCACAGAGCACACAGGTCATGTGATCACCAGGTGCCCGTTCACAACATAGGCACTCGCTGTGTTCTAACTCAGAGGGTCCCTATGCAGTGTACACCACTCTTTCGTCATCATCACACACAGATGAAATTTGAGTCGTGCATTTTACAAGAGTTTGAATAATAATGATAATATATTACGTCTGTAAATATGCCGTTTTGGCGCTCTTTAATGTGGCATGACAGATCTCTTCCTGTTTACTACTAGTTACAGCAGCAGATAAACTTCAATGAACATCAGGAGGAATGTTAAAAGATACAGAACAACTTAGTGAAATTAATCATGTCTCACGTAATCGATCAATTAGTATTTCAACTGTGGAAAGACGTCAATAAAACAGCTTGAGGAACACTTCACATAACTTACCTCAAAAAAGCCATTCAGTGACCATAAACTCGACAGTTAGCTAGAACAATGAAAGCGGCATTTACATATTCATTATATATTTTATTGTTCTTCAACATTTCATGTATATTTAAATAAATGCAAACATTTTTATGACTGCCACCAATGAATGTTATTCGCCTATTCATAGAAGGATCTATGAAGGAGAGGCTAAACCTGTGGCTAAATCCCAACCACGTTAAATAACGATCAGCCAAGATCACCATCACAGAGAAAGACATGCACCAGAGCACAGAAGAGGACAACGCAGCTAAACTCTTCACATTTGAGTATAGTCTAAATAAAAGGCCCCCACTGGGGTAATTAAGCACTGCAGGTCTCTTGTATGTGCCTTAATTATTCCACCCCGCCATAAATAATAAACTTAGAATTATAACTTTATTTTTATAAAAACTGTTAAATGTTTGTACAGATATCATTTCATTTTAACCTTAAATATCATAGTAATGTAGTTCCAATGTCTGACTCCCTGTAGAGTTTACAATTTTCCATGAACTGCACCTGATATATGTAAAAATGAATCTTATATCTACTTGAATTAAATTGGAATTTAATTGTGAATTGAAATCAAACTGAATCATGTAATTGGTGCCAATTATAAATGTTATTAATAACAATAATAAGTTATTAATAGCAAACAGGAGAAGTTATTAATAGCATCATCCCCATTAGTATTATTACCAAAGAGTAAAAGTTATTAATAACAATGATTAATGTTAAACACCGGTGCTACATCTATCAAATTCCGAGGAGCTCAATGTTGTCAGGATCGAGACAGGAGATACTGAAGTCTCGTTGCATTGTTTACTTATTATAAACCCTATTTATGCACAAACAAAACAAAAACCAATAGAATGGAAATGCTTTTTCAAAATGTCCAATTAATTTATTGACTGCACTATAAAAAAGATGAAGATCATTTAAGAAAGCCACCGCTGCTCACATCTATGGAAGTGAAGTGATCCAGTGAAGTCGTGTCATAGACCTAATTTGGGATGAGACGGATGGGACAACATGTCCCCACCACTTTTTCTCAGGATCGATATTGTCCCCCACCACTTTTGGAAACATTGAGGCACGAATGTAGGCAGAGTTGGCGTCCCTGTATCGCTTCCCTGAGTCAGTATCATCCCTTAAAGCCCAGACATTACCCTTCAAGCCTTTAAGAGCTACATCTTCGCTGATGGGTAAAGCTTATTCGGCAGCAGGTCAGGCACACTATATCTATTTTGCAGGTATTGACTTTGCAAACCTGGGTGACAGCGAGGAGGTCAGCGCTGACGTAATCAGTTAGACGGACAAGTCAGTGGTCTGTTCTATGGCTATGGATACACATCTGTGGCTCAACCTGACAGGAATTAGAGAAAAAGTCCTTTCTCTTCTCTTCACGTATGCAACCTTAGTTCCCTGAAGAAGGAACGAGACACTGCGTCACCCTGCCATACTCAGTGCTTGCCCTTGACCGTCTTGTTTCAGCCTATCCGAAGCTGACCTTATTTGGTTTGGGTGTGCTTTATAGTTTTCTGGTCATGATGACGTCACCCATCATTAGTTCGCCATTGGACTGATTCCAAACGTGCTTCACGACGCAATCACGCCGAGCTTTTCCCAAAGCGTTTCGACACAGCGTCTAGTTCCCTCTTCAGCTAAGGTTACATACGTAACCGAGATGTTATAAATTGAATTACTATGCTTTGGCATAAGCGCAAAACTGAGTGATAAATGTCTGCGGCAAAGTTTAATATGGAAATAAATGTATTTTTTTATATATATATTTGGTGTATTTTATCTTATTTAACATCTGTTACATCTTGCACACTTTATACCACCATTAAAATGCATACGAAACAAACCTGAGACTAACTAGAGACTAAATAAAAATACTGGGGCCTTAACTTATGTTAAAACAAAGTGTAGAGAAAAGCGCTGACGAGCAAAAAGAGAAGAGAGTTGATGTTGACGACTACCAACATCAAACTTCTTTTCAGAGAAAATAATTGAGTTACCATTGGGATACATCAAGATGAATATTCCGTTTCACTTCACATACTTTACAAAAGTAAATTGGGTTTCATGTGCACTTTAAAGCCCCTAAACACACCAAGCCGACGCCAACGAACTAGCGCTGATGAAAGCCAACTGTGTTGTCGCCTCTCGTCGAGGTAAAAAGCTGCACTTGAACACACTGAGAGAACTACAGCCGACTGTCAGCTAGAATGTGCGTTCTGCGCCTGCGTTAGGGCTGCACGATGTATCACTTTAACATCGATATCGCGATGTGCGAATCCACGATAGTCACATCGCAAGGATGTGCGATGTCACTTATAGGGATCGCAGTTAATCCGTGATTCGTGATCAGTAGGCTACGTGCCAGCAGCTCCCCGGCGCGTAAGGCTTGTGATTCGCGGATTAAATGCAAAGTTTAACCATCATAGTGTGAGAGTTTATCAATTTGCAAGTCCTGTCAGTTTAAACATCAAGCGCAAGAAGACTGGAACTTGCGCGCTGTTTTCTGTCAGTCTTACTAAAGTGCATTTTTGTCCCGCCAAAGCTTGACCGGTGATGTAGATGAGTGATGCAGATGACGATGAGTGACTTCTGCGCTCGTTTAAATGAGAGAGTGAAAGTCATGGTCGCGCGTGCAGTCTCAACGTCTTCAAACTGTCTTGATCTCTCTCCCGCCCTCGCGCATATCAATAATTTGAGTTGACTAATATCTTTGAGAATACATGACGGTAAATGGTCGGAAGACCATTTTTTTTTCTTAACTACCACTGGTTGTGAATTGCCGTTCCACACATTCAGATGACATTGCATAAACCACACTTTGAATAAAAAAATGCTATCCAGTGATGAAATGTTTTCTGTGTTGACACAAATCTTGTGCGATGTTCTAACCTGCCTGGATAATCACACAACGTGTGGCGTGGTCCGTTAATGACGTGTCCGATTCGCGAACTAATGACTCATTTGAACCGATTCACTTTAATGAGTGGTTAAAACAACTGATCTATTCAACACTGAACTCAAGATACATAAATCGGAAACACTTCACAATAAGGTTACATTTATTAAATTCTAGTAAACTACATTAATAATAATAATTCATTACATTTATATAGCACTTTTCTCTGCACTCAAAGTGCTTTATATAGGGGGAAGGGGACTCTCCTCAACCACCACTAATGTGCTGCATCCTGTTAACAACATTAGTAAACATTCAATTAATACTAGTTTCTATGCGGATTTACTCCATGACAAAACCACCCCAGTCATTCTAGAATGATTCATTCTTTCCAAATAGAGCTATTCAAGTCATCTGGGGAAATTGTTCTAATATCGCAATATATATCACGGAAATATAAAATATCGCAATGCCATTTTTTACCAATATCGTGCAGCCCTAGCCTGCGTGTAATGAGACAACTGTCTATTTCTGCAGATATATTAGTCTATATTCGTCGTTCAAAAAGGAAAACCGACGCTGCCGGCTGCAAATACACATAATGTAAACAAAGCAGCGCTTGCTTACCTTTTTGAATATCAACCCTGCTGAACACTTTCTTTATTCCACTCCGCTCATGTTAATATTGAAATATTTGCCAAGGAACACTCAGGTAAGAAGACGTAACATAAGAACAGCCTTCTATCTTCACCGTTTTGACTTCTTTGCTTGCTGTTTTGCGTTTATTCTCGTACACTGACTGTTTTACTAAGCTGAACAAACATGTCAACATGTCGAATTGCACGAAACAAACCCGACGAGGACTATTTTCATCCAACGGCACGGAACCGTGCGTATCACACCGAGGAAACTTAGTTGGCCAACGCAAAAAATCTGCCAGACGGCCGACCGTCGGCTTGGTGTGTTCCGGGCTTAACAGACATGTTGTCTATTTCACTGAGCATCAGACTGCATGCCATTACATCAGTCCTGTCATCAGTAAGATCGGATGTTGACCTCTGACACAGGTGTGACCCCTGAAATCTCATTCATGTCATAACAGAGACCGAACCTCTGTTAGCCATTCCTGTCCACTTGATCATTGCCACGAGGAAAGAGGTTTCTCAGGCCAGAGCTCATATTACAGATGCGATTCATCTCTATCTTGTGAGTCTCAGAGCGGTGTAGTGCAGAAGTTAGTATATGGTTTGCCTGATCAATAAACACACACCTGTGACTGGACAACAGTGTTTAACGCACCAAACACACCGATCATTAGAGCCGGACCGATATATCGGCCGGCCGATATTAGGCATTTTCCAAAATATCGGTATCGGCGGTTATAATGGCCGATAAATGAATATTTAAAAATTAAAATAAAAACGGACGAAGAAACACGCTTCAATCATCTCTCCTTGGCCTGTTATATTGAAAATTTATGTTTTACAATTTGCAGTATGATGTTATCTATTGCTAAATTATGGCTCATCATAGACTAGCTAACCACAAAGCTAGCTAATGCCACAATCATCAGTGGAAGACCGCTAACGTTAACATTAATGAGCTTGGAAACCACAATGAACTTTTTTCTGCCTAAATAAAGTAATGATTACTGTATTTATAACTAGCATATCTCTAGTTACAGTCCCTGCATTGTAAAATGTAAGTTATACTTGAGAGGAGTGAACATTTAGACATAGAGAAAAAGTATCAAACGCATCTTGTGCAGAAAAGTTAGCTTTTCTTTTACACGTGTGTGAAATCCGACAATATTTAATTAAAAAAAAATATCGGCTGATATATCGGAATATCGGATTTTAAAACCCAAAAATATTTGTATCGGTATCGGCCTTCGAAATCTTTGATCGGTCGGACTCTACCGATCATAAAGTGATCTTTGGGCAGTGACCTGCATGACAATCCTCGTGAAAAAGAAGTGCAATTAATTTTTATTGAATATGTACTTTTAGTGAACTTCTAATCTTTAAGGTATACTTATAATTTACCTCAAACTCTAAAACGGTAAACTGACAACTGAATTAAACTGCAGTGAGTTTGTGCCTTTCAAGTCATATTTATTATAAACAACATTTATTAAAAACACTAAGCCCATCTTGACCAAATGTTGAGTGTATTTGGCCATTTAATCTCAATTAGAGTAGCCTACTATTAGTTTCTAATGTCTTTAGGCCATATTTTACCTTTAACAAAAGTCGTGAGGGAAATCTTACCTGTAAATCCATTTTGTACATGCAGTGTACAAAACAATCATCCAGACAAGTTGACCACAACAAATATTATAGTAATATTAATACTAAAATCCACTGATTTCATTTTCAATAGTCCAAAAGTGAGACACAAGACGGCACGTTGCATTTGAATAAATTTTTAAACCGCAGTGATACAAGAGACATAATAATGTTTTCATAAAAATGTTTTGCTATTAACAACGTTCAAATAATTTAGTTTATGCTTAAAAGGTTAATTTTATTTGTTGTTTGTGGATTTTCAAATATAAAAATGGCTTCAGTGTGTGCATCAGTCTCATTTTAACAAAACGTGATAATAATTGACAAACGTGATAATTTTGGTCACTAAAATCGTGATATGACCAATAATTTCCATTCCGTTTCATCTCAAAGCGAGTCATTTCACAAGGACTGGCACACAAAACACAAATCTGCCATTAGAAACGGCACATACCTCACAAAGCTTTCATTTTAATGGCATTATGAAGCTAAACTGGTGAATCTGTATGCCTCACACAATCCCAACTGTTTCTAGAAAGATCCCCCTAGAAATAAATCTGCTTAAATCAGCAGTGAAAACACGTTAGGATCAATGAACACAGAGGTAAATTAAACCACAGCAGTAAACAAAGACATATGATCTGCTGCCTGAAAACATTAATGCTTTCATAGTGATATAAAACAGAGCAAATGAGACAAAGACCATAGTAATCTCACATGCGCCTCTTCTATAGAGATCTCAACTGTGCTCAACATACCAAAGTCTGCTCTAAAAAGAGATTTGAATGTAAAATTAATTTAAAACCAAATGATTCACAGCATAATAATGTTATAGCTCAATAGTCATTCTGTGCATGAACAATTGAGGCCAAAAATGTATCTAAATTAAACAACTCCACGGGGAGAAAACCTCTGTATGTTAAGCATGAAACTACAAAGCGGCACCAAACATGGAAATATTTCAGATTTATAGGCATCGGTCAGCTTTCTAACTCGACAACAGCATCAGCGTGCGATTAACTTTACTAACACACTCAAACACAGCAGGCTGAGACTAAAGTACATGCTAAAAACGTTGTGTGAACAGTGATATGCAATGTTTCTAAAACATTCAAATATCCATTTTACTTGATCAGAACATCATGATAATACAATCTTCTATCCCAATTTTTACTCTAGAATATAACATCTTTTGAATGTCTATTTGCAATATTCCAAGAAAATAAACATTAACATTCATTACATACAAATAACATTACATGGGATGTTCTGAAAATGCTGTTTCCTCTGAGAAAGTAATGACAGCAAGGGTTCAAGGGTCAAGGCTCTTTTATTGTCATACACATTTTTACATGAAGGAACGAAACTAAGTACTAATGTCCCGGTCAAAATACAAGATAGAAACATTAGAAACAGGGTGTATGTCTAAGCAGCTTCGTCAATAAAAAGCATAATAGCAATACAAAAACAGAATAGACATTGCAAGAATAAAAACATTGCGATAATTGGTAATAAATTAGGATATATCAAGAACAGTTATAACTGGATATATCACAGTTTCTCTCAACATCATGACAACACATCTCAAATACGTCTATAAATGCTATTTAAAGAAGGGTTTTTTCGCACCAATGAAAGTTTGATTTTAAGGAAAATTTCATGATAAATGTCTGACCAACCTAAACTAACCGACAAGAAGAAAATAAACTCATTTTCAGACAGAACGAAAGTGAGAAAAGCACTTACTTTGGAGCAACTGAGAGCTATAGTGGCATTTACATTAACATCCAGAGGCTGCAGGACTAAAAATAGAGCGGTTTGCACTTTTCCATGCGTTTTTCCCAATGGATTTGTCCTGAGAGCGGGATGCTGGGAAGACCCAGGGAATGCGGCCCGATCTGAGATCGAGAGGTCAAGCAGGAGTAACAGCTGTGTGTGTATCCGTCGGCAGGTGATGAGGGTGTGTTTCTCAGGAGAGAGTGTGTGTATCAGAAACACGACTGCATAATCCCCGCAAATCCTGCACAATCTGTGCCTCAAAAGTCCTTACGCCATACCTATGAGCTCTCAGTTTGTGCTGTGGATGAGGGATATTCTCCATCATATGGAGTGTTTAGAAGGATCTCATTCCCGGGGTTTGTGGAAGCTCATTTGAGCCCAGACGATAATTGGCACAAACAAAGTTCAAAGTTCATCTGTAAAAGAAACATATTCGTTCTGACTGAGCTCTGTGTGTGACTCATTTTAACTTTAACCTTTTTCTTAAAAGGTACACTATGAATATTTTGTCTCTCTAGTGGTTAAAAAACAAAACTTAAAAAAACAAAACCAACGCACCAGCCAACCTTAACTTTTCGATTTGATTATCTGGTCCCGGAATGTGGTTAGTTGAATAGCCCTTTTATAGAGTTTAAAACACAAAACTGCAATATTGTGGTTGTGTTTTGGCACCGAGCGGATGAATATTGTGTTTGTGCTTCGGCCCTGAGTGGATGAATATTGTGGTTGTGCTTCGGCTCTGAGCGGATGAATATTGGGGTTATGCTTCGGCTCTTAGCGGATAAATATTGTGGTTGTGCTTCGGCCCCGAGCGGATGAATATTTCGGTTGTGCTTCGGCTCAGGATGAATATTGTGGTTATTCCTCGGCTCCGAGCGGATGAATATTGTGGTTGTGCTTCGGCTCCGAGCGGATGAATATTGTGGTTGTGCTTCGGCCCCGAGCGGATGAATATTTCGGTTGTGCTTCGGCTCAGGATGAATATTATGGATGTGTTTCGGCTCCGAGCGGATGAATATTATGGTTGTGTTTCGGCCCCGAGCGGATGAATATTGTGGTTGTGCTTCGGCTCAGGATGAATATTGTGGTTGTGCTTCGGCTCCGAGTGGATGAATATTGTGGTTGTGCTTCGGCTCTGAGCGGATGAATATTGTGGTTGTGCTTCGGCTCTGAGCGGATGAATATTATGGTTGTGCTTCGGCCCCGAACGAATGAATATTGTGGTTGTGCTTCGGCTCTGAGCGGATGAATATTGTGGTTGTGCTTCGGCTCTGAGCGGATGAATATTGTGGTTGTGCTTCGGCTCAGGATGAATATTGTGGTTGTGCTTCGGCTCAGGATGAATATTGTGGTTGTGCTTCGGCTCTGAGTGGATGAATATTGTGGTTGTGCTTCGGCTCAGGATGAATATTGTGGTTGTGCTTCGGCTCTGAGCGGATGAATATTGTGGTTGTGCTTCGGCTCCGAGCGGATGAATATTTCGGTTGTGCTTCGGCTCAGGATGAATATTGTGGTTATTCCTCGGCTCCGAGCGGATGAATATTGTGGTTGTGCTTCGGCTCTGAGCGGATGAATATTGTGGTTGTGCTTCGGCTCTGAGCGGATGAATATTGTGGTTGTGCTTCGGCTCAGGATGAATATTGTGGTTATTCCTCGGCTCCGAGCGGATGAATATTGTGGTTGTGCTTCGGCCCCGAGCGGATGAATATTTCGGTTGTGCTTCGGCTCTGAGCGGATGAATATTGTGGTTGTGCTTCGGCTCTGAGCGGATGAATATTGTGGTTGTGCTTCGGCTCTGAGCGGATGAATATTTTGGTTGTGCTTCGGCTCAGGATGAATATTGTGGTTATTCCTCGGCTCCGAGCGGATGAATATTGTGGTTGTACTTCGGCCCCGAGCGGATGAATATTTCGGTTGTGCTTCGGCTCAGGATGAATATTATGGTTGTGTTTCGGCCCCGAGCGGATGAATATTGTGGTTGTGCTTCGGCTCTGAGCGGATGAATATTATGGTTGTGCTTCGGCCCCGAGCGGATGAATATTGTGGTTGTGCTTCGGCCCCGAGCGGATGAATATTTCGGTTGTGCTTCGGCTCTGAACGAATGAATATTGTGGTTGTGCTTCGGCCCCGAGCGGATGAATATTGTGGTTGTGTTTCGGCTCTGAGCGGATGAATATTGTGGTTGTGCTTCGGCTCCGAGCGGATGAATATTTTGGTTGTGCTTCAGCTCTGAGCGGATGAATATTATGGTTGTGCTTCGGCCCCGAGCGGATGAATATTGTGGTTATGCTTCGGCTCTGAGCGAATGAATATTATAGTTGTGTTTCGGCTCCGAGCGGATGAATATTTCGGTTGTGCTTCGGCTCTGAGCGGATGAATATTGTGGTTGTGCTTCGGCTCTGAGCGGATGAATATTGTGGTTGTGCTTCGGCCCCGAGCAGATGAATATTGTGGTTGTGCTTCGGCCCCGAGCGGATGAATATTGTGGTTATGCTTCGGCTCTGAGCGGATGAATATTATAGTTGTGTTTCGGCTCCGAGCGGATGAATATTTCGGTTGTGCTTCGGCTCTGAGCGGATGAATATTGTGGTTGTGCTTCGGCTCTGAGCGGATGAATATTATGGTTGTGCTTCGGCCCCGAGTGGATGAATATTGTGGTTGTGCTTCGGCTCAGGATGAATATTGTGGTTGTGCTTCGGCTCCGAGCGGATGAATATTGTGGTTGTGCTTCGGCCCCGAGTGGATGAATATTGTGGTTGTGCTTCGGCTCTGAGCGGATGAATATTTTGGTTGTGCTTCGGCTCAGGATGAATATTATGGATGTGTTTCGGCTCTGAGCGGATGAATATTGTGGTTGCGCTTCGGCCCCGAGCGGATGAATATTTCGGTTGTGCTTCGGCTCAGGACAAATATTATGGATGTGTTTCGGCTCTGAGCGGATGAATATTGTGGTGGTACTTCGGCTCCGAGCGAATGAATATGATTCTCCTGCTGCTCATAAAACATTCACTGCTAGAGATATAACCAGTTTAGATGAAAGATCTCAAGCTGAAGACGAAACTTTTCTTCTCTTTATGCAAAGTATAATTTGATATTTTTCACTTTGATTTGTGTGTTTCAGATCTCTGTGTGAGACTCCCCCAGTAGAAGATCCTCCTCGGCCTGAAGAAGCGAGTCTCCCTGTAGTGAGTTATTTAACCCCATGACACGAGGAGGCATCAAACCGAGCTTGCGATGTGAGGTCCGGGTCTGGATGGAGAAGGCATCTCTACACTGGGAATCTCAAGCCCTTTGAGCCTTAGCAGGACGTCACCCACAGGCCAGGACAACTTTAAATAGCATGCCCTCCCACCGCAGATATTATTAGTATACGATACATGTGCTGTCCAAACCCAAACCCTGGACATCCTCCTGACAAACTCCTGTCTTTTTAAGCCCAAATTCCTCCGTCTGTGACTCTTTTATAGTACAAAAACCACACACAATTTCCCACAATCACATGCATTTTTATAAACACAGTTTGAGTTGCTGTCTTCACAGTCGAGGCCATGGCAGATTCCCAGTTCACATACACGTACTAACCCAGATAACAAAAAATACGTTCTAAGAAAGTTTTACTCAAGTTCCCATTAATGGCGTTTACACAAAGGGAAGACACAGATGTTTCCCTGCGGTTTGGCGTCTCATTTACACGAAAACCCAGTTCTCTTACGAGAGGTTCTCTCGTATTGCGTAAGTATGGAAGCTTGTTTCCGCCACTGAATAAAAAAATAAAATAAATAATTGTGACTTTTTAATCTCACAATTCTGACTTTTTTTCTCACAATTGCGAGTTTATATCTCGCAATTCTGACTTTATTTCTCAGAATTGCGAGTTATAAAGTCAGGATTGCGAGATATAAAGTCAGAATTGCGAGATATAAAGTCAGAATTGCGAGTTATAAAGTCAGAATTGCGAGATATAAAGTCAGAATTGCGTGATATAAGGTCGCAATTCTGAGAAAAAAAGACAGAAGTGCGACTTTTTATCTCACAACTCTGACTTTCTAACACATAATTGCGAGTTTATATGTCGAAATTCTGACATCTTTTCTCAGAATTGTGAGATATAAACTCGCAATTGCGACTTATCAGGCCAATTCTAAGGGGAAAAAATACTAGTTTAAATCTCACAATTCTGACTTTATATCTCACAATTCTGACTTTATAACTCGCAATTCTGACATTATAACTCGCAATTCTGACTTTATATCACGCAATTGCGACTTTATATCAAGCAATTCTGACTTTATAACTCGCAATTCTGACTTTATAACTCGCAATTCTGACTATAACTCGCAATTCTGACTTTATAACTCGCAATTCTGACATTATATCTCGCAATTCTGTCTTTATAACTCGCAATTCTGACTTTTTAAGTCACAATTCTGACTTTATATAACGCAATTCTGACTTTATTTCTCGCAATTGCGACTTTATATCACGCAATTCTGACTTTATATCTCGCAATTCTGAGAAATAATGTCAGAATTGTGAGAAGTAAACTCGCAATTGTGAGAAAAAAAGTCAGAATTGTGAGATAAAAAGTCGCAATTACCTTTTATATTTTTCATTCTATGGCGGAAACAAGCTTCCATACGTAAGCTAGCTCACGCTATGGGAAAGATTCATCTTTTCTGAGAAGTTGAAGCCAAAAAATTATTCTTTAATTTTGTATCCATTGTCAACGCAGTTCATCTGCAGCAGACCATGAGCAGGCTAGCTAGCAGCTCATTGGTTCGCTCAGGGAGAACTGCTACAGCCTATGAGGGAAATCGTTTGAACTCGCGGCCAATGAGAAGCTGACACGCTCTCATTGTGTCAAAGCCCGCCAAAACAGCGTGGCCCGAGTCTATAAATAGGCGAGTTTCCCGCTGTTTTTCGGTTTTCATTGAATGAATCGAGAACACTAGTAGCGCAAGCATGGCCAGGAACGCAATACTCGTTCCCTCATCTGGAGAGAACCGAGATTACGTTAGGTCACCGATTCGTTTTTATCACAGGAAAAGATTATTTCTAAAAACTCTGGCCAAGGTGGAGATTTCTGATAACGCCGTTTATGTGTTGCCGTGTCAACTGAGAGAAACTGAGTTTTAGTTTCTCAAACGTCACATTATGCGCCAGAAATTGCTTCACATCATGCGAGCGCCCAGTTTGGCAGAGTTATGATGGCGCTCGACAGCGTATTTATGCGAGTTGATGTAAATGACAAATTTGACTTGCTTTACGTCAAGCGTTATAACTATAATGACTATGACTATAATGACTATTCTCATTATTTTGTTTTCTTTTGTTTCTGATGTCGCAATACATCATATTTTCATGAAATCATGCAACACTCTACCTTGTCTGTGTGGACATTGTTCATTCCAAAGTCGAGCCAGACCGATATATCGGCAGGCCGATATTATCGGCCGATATTAGGCATTTTCCAACTAGCAGTTATAATAGCCGATAAATGAATATTTCAAAAGTAAAATAAAAACAGACGAAACACACTTGAACCATGTCATGAGTGTTGGAGCTGAATAGTTTGTCCACCAGAGGGCACTCTACACCATCCCTGTTGACAACACTCGTTGAGTTGGTCACGACTCACAAGACATGCATTGCTTGAATAACAATTAAAAGAACATCCCCATCAGTTCTCTTAACTCAAATAAGCATGACAAATTTGTGACTATCATGCCCAGTTTTGCTGCCGTTAAATAAGCCGAGAGTGAAGCGGAATTAGCTAGTAATATTTACGTTACGCTGTTACAGTGTAGCTGACTGACTGTCCTTTTAACTTTTGACAATGTGACTGACGTATTTCTTTAATAGCGCGTGACAGTTATAGCAATGAGATCTCTCCTTGGCCTGTTATATTGAAAATGTATGTTTTACAATTTGCAGTATGACGTTATCCATTGCTAAATTATGGCTTATTTATGTCAAATTTAGTTAAAACTCATAAATAACTACAAATAACTAATGTTAGGAAAATCTGTTAATGCTTTGTTGCGTGTTTCTGAAAATCGGCCGATATATCGGAATATCGGATTTTAAAACCAACAAATATTTGTATCGGTATCGGCCTTCAAAATCCTTTATCGGTCGGGCTATATTCCAAAGCCGGTGCTGGATAAACAGCGAGCGTGCGTGCAGTAGCGGTTCTAGGCACGGGCGAACCGGGCAGTCGCCCGGGGCGGCATTTCTTCATGTCACATGGGGGGCGGCACGAGCAGTTAAAAAAAAATATCCTCTGTGCCGCGAAGGTTTTCTATTTTTCATAATTTCGAATCAATTATTGGCAATGGCGCCCCTGCTTGCTGAGAAGGTGCCGCGCACAGAAGCGATGTCAAGGGGGTCTCTTGATAAGTTCACGTCTCGCGTCTTTTGCGCGCTCGAGGTCGTTACCTCAAATAGGCGATTAGGCGTACGGGAAGTGCGCTCATTGCGTGCTCGCGGGAGGCGCGCTCATAAACTGTTCAGTATGGAACTGCACGTGCACCCAAACACTTGGGTGTTTTTTCTCTTCTCCGTAAATAAATCTTTTAGCAGAGCTTCAGCAAGCGTTTTTCTGTGGTGGAAATACATTACTAAAACTTCTTTGTCATTGTGGAGAGCGCAGTGCATGGTTGTATAGCAACGACAGCCATGGGGAAATCGGACCGAATTTTACTATTAATAATAAAAGATAAGCTACTGTGCATTATAAATGTCAGGAATGTATCTTTATTGATGTATTCTTTTTATAGAGATGATTTAAATGCTGAAATATGAGGTATTTTTATAAAATCTTTTTTGTGTTAAGCTTAACCTTCAAGTTTAGTATAGGTAAGATAAAAGACACTCATTTAAAACAAATCTTTAATGTTATTAACTTGGTGAATTGATTTCATTGTGTATTGGGCTTTTTGAACAAGATTCTGTGTATGTGATCATGTTGGACAATATTCATGAAATGAAAATAATTTACATAATGATCAACTTTATGAGTTTTTACTGTAGCCTATAATATTCAAAGTACAATTTTCTATTTTCTAAATAATCTCTGATTCTGTCCTTTTCTCTGACATTTTAAGAGTGGCATAGGGCTACAAAAGCTATTTTAGGTCTAGTTTGGATAGTTGTTAATATGAGAGCTGTTCAAAATTATTTAAGAGATAAGTATAGTGTTACTAAATAAGTAACTCTCTGACCCTTTTACTTTTAAAAACTCCATCATGACAAAGTATAGTTTAACTAGTCAAAACTCAAAGTGTGGCATGCATATAATTCAAGGCCAATGTGCTAATGGTTACTTCCTCCCTTTAAAGTTAGAAAAATCTAGCAAAATAACTGGATTATATTAATTTTTTTTTTTTCAAAGGAACGGAATGTAAATTTATTGTTTTTTTTTTTGTTTGTTTTTTTTTTTTTGGGGGGGGGGGGGGGGGGGGGGGGCGCTCAAAGGGGGTCTCGCCCTGGGCGTAATTCAAGGTAGAACCGCCACTGCGTGCGTGTGACAGTCGGCTGCGGTAGGCTAAATTATTTACGACAGCGGTAATGGACAATTCCGCTTCCAACCTGCAGGGTGACTGCAGAGGAAAAGTTACTTGGTGTTGCTTGGTATATGTGTGTACTCCGTATAATTATTTTGTATATATAAATACACAACAAATGCATGTATACATTTAAGAAATATTAGCATATACTTTATATATATATTTATACATAATTTATACAAATAAATATTTTTAGAAACTAATTCTTAAATATATACATGCATGGGTGTGTATTTATATACAAAATAATTCTAAACAGTACACACACATATATTATGTGAATGCGATATGCGATTAATCGTTGCCCAGCAAAAAAAAAAAAAAAAAAAAAACTGTCAATTTTGATTTCATTGTGACTTTACCGAACACGTTCAGCACTGTGTTTTCCCTGTTGCCGGTGATGTACAGAGAGCATCACACACACTGCCCTCTTGTGAACCTCTCACCCAGAAACACACACTCTGTAATGGACCGTTATGGGTACGTGTCGACGGTCTCCTGTCGGCTCTGGATATTAAGTCTCAGCAGGACTCAGAAGTCATTAACACTGGAGAGAAACCCGAGCATTAGGCTGAGAGCAGCCTGTGTTCACACAGAAACCTCCTCTTCAGTCGCAGTGCTTTGAGCTGCGAGACCACATCTGGACGCTTCTGTACAAACAAACTCCCGTCAAACTTTGACTATTCATTAGATTTCTCAGGAACGACTCATTATAAAAGATCCAAGCACCTGCTACATCAATATTGGCCCTCAGATGTTCGTTTAATTAGCCGGAATCAAACGCTCTCCTGCTCCAAAACCACTTTCATACATCAGAGGATGAAACAGAGAAAGAGTCCAACACACCAACATCAGCTCATCGACACAGGAATCTGGGGATTCAGAATGATATCTGCCCATACGGATAGTGATATTTAGATTGTCTTTAAGTCCTCTTGTGATGAAAATCCAGCTTTTAATGTTGTTTATGTGTCTGTGTGGTGTTTTTAATATGCTTTAAGACAAACCATGTGCAAATTCATAAGTTGAAAGCACAGCAGGCGAGGCTCATTTGCATATTCATATAACTAAATGAGGCAAGGGTGTCGAGATACGTTCAAGATATGTTAAGACATAAAAAAATTGTTGGTGATCAAAGATGAGTTTTAAGAGATATAATTATTGACTACAGGTGGACTTTAATGGAAACTAAATAAACGGTAAACTAAGCCTCTCATTTGGCATATAACTATAATATTAGCAGAGGCGGACAGAGTACACAGCTTTATTACTTGAGTAAAAGTACAGATACACATTGCAAAATTTTAGCACAAGCACAAGTAAAAGTACTACAGTCAGATGTCTACTTCAGTAAAAGTACTTGTTTTTAAAAAATACTTGAGTATCAGCACAAGAGTACATTTTCTAAATATTGCATTACTACCGCCACAGTACTTACATTTATGTACACACAATGATTGCGCGCGTGAACTCGACAATCGGCTACTGTGGGCTTCGACCGAAAACGGGAAGTAAATAGAGGTATGTGAGCTGACTGAATTAACTTAATTTTTATTAATATCTTTCACATCTACTGTAGTCAGTCTCAGATTGACCGTGGTCACTCTTAATAACACCACTCACATGACTGTGCACTCGTAATGACAAATCAATAATGTTAATAGGCTAAAAGCAGGTTTAGAACTTTAGAAGTAAACAGGGTGCGAATTTTAAAAAGAGGATAACACGGTGTAGGCAACACAGATTTTTGTCGTTTTTGTCTGTACTGACAGCACTCCAAATGTACAAAAAAAAATTAGCTCAATGTTAAAATTGACCCGAGTTCTCCTTTAAATGCTGACTAAGGCCCGATTCACATATCGCGCCTAAAAACGCGTAGAAAACGCTAGGCGCGCGCGTTTTATCCTTATTCCAAAGAAGCGCTAGGGTGGTTGCGTTCCAGAGGCATCTGTCGTTGCTAAGCAACCATCAGCCGCGCTCTCCGTTACAGGAATGAAATTTCAGCAATGGATTTCCACTACAGAAAAACCCTTGCTGTAACTCTGTTACAAGATTTATTTACTCAGAAAAGTAAAAAACGCCGAAGTGTTTGGGTGCACCCGATAGGCTACTACAAAACGTTGGTTCGTGTCACGTGACCTACGGTGCGCTTGCGGCATTCTGAAAAGTTGAGATGTTTTTATCTCGATGCGGCGCGGACGCGCCTGGAAAAAACGAGCGAGTCGCACCGCAACCGCGACGCTTCCATTATGAGCGCGCATACCGCGCGCCTCCATTTAAAATAATGAACATGAGCGCGCAAAAGACGCGATATGTGAACGGGCCCTAAGTTGGCAGCTCAAAGATTTAGATGATATACACTCACCTAAAGGATTATTAGGAACACCTGTTCAATTTCTCAATGCAATTATCTAATCAACAAATCACATTGGCAGTTGCTTCAATGCATTTAGGGGTGTGGTCCTGGTCAAGACTATCTCCTGAACTCCAAACTGAATGTCAGAATGGGAAAGAAAGATTATTTAAGCAATTTTGAGCGTGGCATGGTTGTTGGTGCCAGACGGGCCGATCTGAGTATTTTTTTACAATCTACTCAGTTAATGGGATTTTCACACACAACCATTTCTAGGGTTTACAAAGAATGGTGTGAAAAGGGAAAAACATCCAGTATGCGGCAGTCCTGTGGGCGAAAATGTCTTGTTGATGCTAGAGGTCAGAGGAGAACGGGCCGACTGATTCAAGCTGATAGAAGAGCAACTTTGACTGAAATAACCACTCGTTACAACCGAGGTATGCAGCAAAGCATTTGTGAAGCCACAACACGCACAACCTTGAGGCGGATGGGCTACAACAGCAGAAGACCCCACCGGGTACCACTCATCTCCACTACAAATAGGAAAAAGAGGCTACAATTTGCAAGAGCTCACCAAAATTGGACAGTTGAAGACTGGAAAAATGTTGCCTGGTCTGATGAGTCTCGATTTCTGTTGAGGCATTCAGATGGTAGAGTCAGAATTTGGCGTAAACAGAATGAGAACATGGATCCATCATGCCTTGTTACCACTGTGCAGGCTGGTGGTGGTGGTGTAATGGTGTGGGGGATATTTTCTTAGCACACTTTAGGCCCCTTAGTGCCAATTGGGCATCATTTAAATGCCACGGCCAACCTGAGCATTGTTTCTGACCGTGTCCATCCCTTTATGGCCACCATATACCCATCCTCTGATAGCTACTTCCAGCAGGATAGTGCACCATGTCACAAAGCTCGAATAATTTGAAATTGGTTTCTTGAATGACAATGAGTTCACTGTACTAAAATGGCCCCCCAGTCACCAGATCTCAACCCAATAGAGCATTTTTGGGATGTGGTGGAACGGGAGCTTCATGCCCTGGATGTGCATCCCTCAAATCTCCATCAACTGCAAGATGATATTCTATCAATATGAGCCAACATGTCTAAAGAATGCTTTCAGCGCCTTGTTGAATCGATGCCACGTAGAATTAAGGCAGTTCTGAAGGTGAAAGTGGTCAGACACAGTATTAGTATGGTGTTCCTAATAATCCTTTAGGTGAGAGTATATGAATGTCCAAAAGTGCTGACGACAAGCTTACTATGTTCACACTGACTTGACCTCGTTCACTGCATTATGACAGGCTTGAGAAGAAGTGCCACTGCAATCATGCATGAGACGGGATTTAATGAGCTAATCACGCAAGTTATCAGTCTGAAAGTAGTTTTATATTGTAATGGAACTGAATTTAAATTAAAAGATGGAGACTTGCAATGAAGAGGTGATGTTTGCTTGATGATTTCATTACACAAATAAAGCAATAAGCAATCATATTTTCCATGGTAAAATCACTGTAATGAGTGAATTAGCAATACCATAACATACCAATTAATAACTACATGTATTGATGATAATAATAATAATAATACTTGTTTAGTTCTCTAAGATGCATTAAGTATCATAAATAGCTCAATATCCTACAAGAAAATCACATAGAACTGAAACATTATATTCATTTTGAATACATTTCAGTTTTATGTGGATATATCAATTTCAACTAAACATCATTTTTGTGATCATCATCACACCAAACCAGCTAAAAAATGACACATTATTCAATAATATCATATCCATAAAGGCCATTAAAATAAAAATAGGTCAAACATGTCAGACTACAGAAGATCCATATGTTTCGGTCTACACAAAAGCAATGAGAGGAAGTTGATGGCCTCGTTCGGCCCCTGATGGAGTGAGAGAACAGACTGAATGGAAATATTTCGGAGAAACAAATCAATACGTATAATTGCAATATATCCCTTGCTGATGTGTGGCAGTTTTTAATTAGAGGTCATTCAACAGCAAAACGCTAATTTTCCAGCGCACAATCCATAACACAACATTGATTTTCAGAACAATGCATTGTGGGATATTCACAGACCTTACTAACATTTCCTAGACATTCAACAATAGCTGTGTTTCCGTCCACTTATTTTGATGTACCTTTCAGGATATCACATATAAAAATATGAAATATGTATGAAACACCAAGATGTGCATAAATTGCAAAAGGTGCATAAACGTATCCGCTCATTTACGGATGATATTTCTATTCTAAAAGAAGACATGCACATGAACTACATGAACACTACTGAGTTGCAGAGTTTTGAAAACGAACGTTAAGGGTTGTTTTAAGGACATGTTTGTGCACGCTCATAGACAGCCACTCTGAAGCGGTCAGAGGCGTTTCTAAAACAGTCAAAAAGTCAATACTGGACCCATCGGCAACATTTCTGTTTCCACCACTCTAGTTCATCCAAAAAAAAAAAAAAAACCCTAGAAAATAAACTCAAAGTGCTAAATACCGAAATCATCCTTTGAATGCATCATTTGTTCCTGCCTTCGGTTAATTGGAACATACCATTTCCTGTAAAACTAACTCTAGTGTCTATACATGTCAGCAAAGTTCCCTCAATAAGGGATAGTTCCCTTTGAAATAAATTTTTGATATGCTTTAGCTGACCTCAAGGACATCCAAGAGTCTTTGTTTCCTCAGTATTTTCAATTTTCATATTTATAGGTCAAACCGTTCTTGTCTGTCAGTCATATAATGAAGGTCTATGGTCACCACCTCAAAGAGCATGCACAGAGAAGTCCAAATTAAACATGATTTACTGTAATGACTCGTAAATGTAAGTACACATTGATGGCCTAAGACACGAAACGAGCGGTTTGTGTGAGAAAATGAACAGTATTTATATCGTTTTTACCTCTTGTAATCACAGTCAGATGGACCCCATAGACCTCCATTATATGACTGACAGACAATAACGGTTTGACCTAAAAATATCAACACTGAAAATACTGAGGAAACAAAGACACCTACATCTTGGATGCCCTTGATGTAAGCTAAAACACATCAAAAATTAATTTCAAAGTGAACTATCCATTTAAGACAAAGAGTTTAAAAACAATCAATCTATAAAACATACCAATGATGTCAATTGCACAACTGATATTTCCTAAATTAGTTCAAATGAGCATTCCCCATGCAACTCTCAGGGTGTGCACAATCTGTACCTAAAACAGCAAAACCCATATGAACAATTATTAAATGCATGATACAAAAAAAAAACAAAAAAAACAATAAGGACACAATGTTGAGGGATGGAGAAGCATCACTGGCTCTCCATCACAACTCATTTTACCAGTGGTCAATTACAACTTTAACTGATGACTAAAGAAATGGTCACATGTTCTTGTCGTATTCCAAAACTTTGATTCTGACTCATTTTATGATGTTATGCTGAAACCATATATTAAATAGGGGCTTTCATGTTTACTGTAAATGTAATGCTAACATACCAAAAGTACACTTGAGAAGTACACAGCCAACACATGAGCAAAACCCGCCTGAGCGCTGGAAGACAGTAAACCGTATCGGACACCATATCGGCATTGGCAGATACTGTAAATGTTCATTTTTAATGTTACTGTTATCGGCCCTGATATTATTATTATTATTATTTGCCAGATATATTAAAGAGGATAAATAATGTATAGAGACACTTCAGATGTGCACTGTTCACACCGTTTGAATGACTTGAAATATTATTGGAATCACTTAAAAAATAATAAGTGCAACAGTCTTTCATGTTACTTATAATTGTGTTTTGGTTATGGCTTTAAATATCGAGCGGCTAAAAAATGATACAAAAATTTGGATTTAGATTTATTGATATCGGTTATCAGCTTTCAAATATAAAGAATTATCGGTTACCGGTCAGTTTATATCGGTCCATCTCTAGAAACGAGCTTCAGTGCTTCATATAATCGTGTGGCATTTCAATGATTTCTGCTTTGATCACATTTGGCTAAATGGGCAGCTGAACGACTCGCGTAATATTAAATATAAACTCAACAAAGCAAAACATTGTAATGACCTGCCAATAAAAATGAAGCACTGCACTGAATGTGTTCATAATGTCAGATTGGGACATGGTGCACAATGAAAATAAGCCCTCCATCTCAAGTGGACATCATGCATCTCACCTGATATGCACATATTCACTATTCAACCGTATTTTTCTTTTATTTTGATCCAGATCTATTTAATAAACCTCAGTGAATATTTCTCAGGGGGGTTTATTTGTGAAAGTCAGTATTTCTGTAATCACGACCTTGATCCAACAGCAGGACATGCCTTCATCACAACACACTGCCTACCTGGCTTTTCAGCAAACCTGAACCAGTTATTATGAAATCCAATAATTCATGACACAGCAAAAATGGGGAAAGGTTTCAGTTTCTACTGGCAAACCAATGTTTTGACGTTTCTGTGTACATTAGCAGAAATGTAATGATGTATGCTAGTGATGTCCCTGTGCTTTGAACAGTAGAGGACAGCGCTAGCAACACCAAAGTCATGGGTTCAATTCCCAGGGAATGCCTGACCTGATGAAATGTGTAGTTGCATTGGTTAAGACTGTCTGCCAAATTAAATCAATTAGCTATGTATAAAACGTGAGGACATTTAAAATGCAAAACATACGTGTATAAAACCCGACCTGACATCTACGAAACATTATTTTATCCTGAGAACTTGACATTCAGAAGCACTTCTAGAAAACGTGTGTAACAGTAAGTACAGCAAAGTGAGTTTCATTAGGGATATTCATTCTAACATAATAATAACTTTCACAAATCACCAGACTAAAATTAAATTCCACCTTTCAGCATATTCCAGCTCAATAACCTGCATTTCAGCCCAGAATATATGAGACAATATCTAAACACCAACTCTACCAGTCAAGCGCCTTCATAAAAAGCTAGTGCACGTTCTCCTTTATGCATTTGCCACATTAGAGCCAGCTTGATTATAATCGTTGCTCTGTAATGTTTCTTCGTGGTCTGATTCGTTATGAAACATCCGTATCCACCGCTGTTCTCATATCGAAACCACAACAAATAAACTGCCATGAACAATACAAACACACATCACTTAGTTCGTGTATTTAAATCTCATGCTGATTACATATTCACATGATTCCAGCCATCTGAAAGTCACGTTCTCTAATGGTTCCCATTGATGCTCGAACTCGATCAGCTCGCGCGCTCTCAGAGGCGCGTCCCCGTAACGTCAACAATATGATCAATATTATGAAGCATGTAAACTTACCTCGCGTGTTCCTCTGGCGTGTGTTTCGAGCTCCAGTGCAACGAGTTTGCAGGAGATCCGGGGGCTTTGAGGAGATTGAAGTGAGTGAGATTTTTCCATTACGTCTCTTATGTGTGTGTTACCCCGGGGGGAAGAGCGGCTCACAACACACACGGCGAAGTTTTCATTCATTCACCGAGTCAAATGCCTTTCACCTGCAAGCATCAGTGTGTGGATTACACACTCACCCTCCCGAAACACCCAAGACAGAAGAATCCGGGATGTCCTGAAAACTTCGCGCTGCTCGCGTCTTGTGGATAATTGGTTGTAGGAGGATTTTCATTACGAATAAACATTTTGTTACCAAACAAAAAACAAAAACACGACCTGAGAACGTTTTGCGGACGTTAACTTTTAGTTATGAAAACGTAATTTTCGAATGCTCTCAGACTGTTGTGTTCAAACTTTCTTGTGAACGTTAGAGAAACCGTTAGTCGCGTGAAAGAGAATTTGAAAATTGTGACGTGATGAAGCGGCTTTTCTGACAATAACATGTAGGTTGCTGTTATTTTGTTTACCTTAGGTTTTTTTTTTTTTTTAAATGAATCCCAAATCTGTTGTTTTTGGATTTTTTTTTTTTTTTTGGAGCGAATCCAAATGTGTCCTTTATAATAAACTTAATTATCTTTCCATGTAGATTTTAGAAATGTAACTTTTCATATTGTAGACCTATTTTTGTAATTCTTACAAGAGATAAAACATCATTTACTTATAATTTCACTCTCGCTTAAGCAAAAAAAAGCTCTCAGAACATACAATTTGCACACCCTACAAACTTTTTACTGTAATTAAATGTGTGATTTTGTGTAATGCCCTCTTGAAGGGATGTCAATTTTGATTGCATTGTGATTATAAATTTAATCATTTTGCGAATATTTTGGGAATGTTACTTTTGAATGTTCTCTAAACTTTACCCTTTTCTCTTTTAACGTTTTGATAATGTTATTAAAGGATATTTAGACTTTTTAATAATTACCAGTGACTTAAAGCTACACTGTGTGATTTTTACCCCCATCTAGCAGTGAAAAGGTATATTATCCAGTGAATCCAGTGAATATTAGTTTCTGTTCCTCTCAATAGAGAGCCTAAGTCCCACCCCTTCGCTTCCGGGACCTCATGGGACCTTATTTCAGAAAAAATATGAATGGTAGTCAATGGCGAGAGACAACTTATCTTTTTATTCCGTCTGAACTGTGCCCTGAATTACACATATGATGTTTGTCAATTTAAAAGATGATTCTCAAAGTCAAAAACGTCGCAGTTTGTCATACAACAGAAGAATAACATTTAGTTTTATGTGAAAATCGCTCTGTGAACTACATCTCCCATGAAAAGAAACGAGATCCGCTGCTCGTGTGTGTGCAGTCTGGTACAAAACACTCAGGTAGGACGGCGTAACGTTACGATTATAACGTAAGACTATAGAAACAATGACAGACAGCCTCAGTAAAGTTAGCTTCCTTTCATTGAGAGAAAATGTGCGCCTTTGGGGTTTGTAGTCCTTGTAATTACGTATTTTCACGGTCTTATACCTCAACGGTTTTACATCAAACTGCGACTTTCTTTACTTTAAAATGTATCTTTTAAATTGACAAACATCATATGTGTAATTCAGGGCACAATTCAAACCAGATCAAAATATTTGTTGTCTCTCGCCATTGACTACCATTCAATATTTTTCCGAAGTAAGGTCCCATGGTGGTCGACCGGAAGGGGAGGGACTTAGGCTCTCTATTCCGATTTCGTTTTAACTCCTACTGTGGCCATTGTAGTCCAAGATTAACATGGCTTCCAGTTCGACCTCATCCATGAGTGTTAACTCAAACGTAAACGCGAAAGGCGAAGCTTGAATTAACGGGTATGTCCCTCTTTGGCTAATGTACTTTCAAGATGGAGGGGCAACATGGCGACCGACATTAGAACCCCTTACCCGTATGTATTTTCAACGGCACATTATACACTCACGAGAATACTTTATTACTTGAACGAAGTAAATATACATGAATGAGCACATATATTTTTAAAAGAACTAAGTGTTTTTAGCTAAGAATAAACTAAGAGTTACACAGTGTAGCTTTAAGAAAATTTATCAGCCATAAATATGATTTTACCAGCCATGATGAAACTGATACAGATACTGATTTTCAGATACAGAAAATTCCATAAATTACTCAAAAGTCTTCACTGTATAGATTAAACAGTTTAATCCTTATTAAAGTTTTTTTTTATTATTATTATTCAGAAAAGATCAATGAGTGATTTTCTGTATTTTGTTGAAGAACTTTAAAAACAGATAGCCGTAGGAATATTAGGTTTAGGCTGCTGTCACTTTAAGACCGAATGCATGGATACTGATACACATGCCTTTTCTTTCTCTTTCTCTAACTATTTCTGTCTACTTGATACTAAACCGACTGTGTTTATAGGATACTTTGTGTGAATTTGTTCTTTCAAGCGCAAGAAGTGAAAAAAGAGCGCGATTCAGTTTAGGGGCTCAGTCTGAGTCAGCTTTTTGAGAGTGCTTCGAATGGTTGTGAACAGAAAACTTCCCACAACACGTGAGAAACTCATTTAGTTCCCTTTAGAGTCTTCTTTTGCTTAAATATTCACTTTGGCTGAGCTTAAACTTCTGTGGGACGATGAAGCACTGACCCGTCAACTCTGTTTACATTCCTGTTCTAACAAAACTGCATTAATTCAAATTCATAAAAATGTCACCAGCCAACTGGTGATTGACACCATTTCATATACTCGCCAACTGAGATTTGTACACATATTTGGTATAAGTACATAAGTGCCAGGCAACATACTTTGGAGATTTCTAGTGGCTGACTATTTAAAAATGGGTGTGATAATATCAAATGCTTAAAATATGAAAATTAACTTAAGGTTGATGTCCTCATGTGAGTGAACAATCACTCACTGAACAATATCGAACTTTAGCTCTTTGGACAGTGGACAAAACAGACTAAAAAACAGTACAATAACAACAGTACATCAAGTTATATGCAGCATAATGTAAAGGAGTTAATGAGCAGATCCAGGTCTGTGGCGTCGTAAGGCTCTCAATCCGTCAAGGAATGTGTGTCAAGTGTGTGTGGAGAGAATTAAAGCCGCAGTGGTTTCTGGAGGTGAAGCAGGTGTTAATCTACAGCTCGCCCTGTTCCTCGCACAGGCTCAGAAATCATTCCCGTAATCCTGTGAAACCTGTCTCAACACTTCAGGAGTGTGTACGGCACATCATCATCTAGAGGACGGGAGGAAAACGGACAGATATGCTTAATTGGCAACATCAATCCAACAGCGTGTTTAAAGTACCCCATTATACTTTTTGGGATATTACCTTAGGCATGTAACTATGGGAGCTTGTTTCCGCCACTGAATATAAAAATAAAATAAATAATTGTGACTTTTTATCTCACAATTCTGACTTTTTATCTCACAATTCTGACTTTTTTTCTCACAATTGCGAGTTTATATCTCGCAATTATGACTATTTCTCAGAATTGCGAGATAAAAAGTCAGAATTTGGTGATATAAAGTCGCAATTGCGAGTTATAAAGTCAGAATTGCGAGATATAAAGTCAGAATTTCGTGATATAAAGTTAGAATTGTGTGATATAAAACCAGAATTGCGTGATATAAAGTCAGAATTGTGAGTTATAAAGTCAGAATTGCGAGATATAAAGTAAGAATTGTGTGATAGTCAGAATTGCGAGATAAAAAGTCAGAATTTGGTGATATAAAGTTAGAATTGAGTGATATAAAACCAGAATTGCGTGATATAAAGTCAGAATTGTGAGTTATAAAGTCAGAATTGCGTGATATAAAGTCAGAATTGTGAGTTATAAAGTCAGAATTGCGAGATATAAAGTCAGAATTTCGTGATATAAAGTTAGAATTGAGTGATATAAAACCAGAATTGCGTGATATAAAGTCAGAATTGTGAGTTATAAAGTCAGAATTGCGTGATATAAAGTCAGAATTGTGAGTTATAAAGTCAGAATTGCGAGATATAAAGTAAGAATTGTGTGATAAAGTCAGAATTGCGAGATATAAAGTAAGAATTGTGTGATAAAGTCAGAATTGCGAGATATAAAGTCAGAATTGAGTGAGATTGGCCTGTTTTGTCATTGCTGAAGATCTGAAGCTTGTGTAAAGGCTCCGCCCTCTTCTGAACGGAGGCGGAGCAACAGCTCATTTGCATTTAAAGGGACACACAAACATGGCACGTTTTTGCTCACATCCAAAAAGGGGCAAATTTGCAAGCTATAATAAATGATCTGGGGAGACGAAATTTCAGACACATTCTGGAGCGTAATGTCACCTTTAAAGGTGCATTATGTAATATTTAGGAGGATCTGTTGACAGAAATACAATATCATATTCATAACTATGTTTTCAGTGGTGTATAAACACTTTATATAAAGAACCATTATGTTTTTATTATCTTTGAATGAGCCGTTTCTATCACCCTTACACATTACATATTACCTTACAGGGTCCCCTTACACGTTGAGTTGCCATCTTTGGCTACTCTCTGCTGCCTCAGACAACGACATCATTTCCTGTCTGCCACCGTAACTTCTGTTGGGTGTAATTCACAACCTCACCACTAGATGCTGCTAAAAATCCCACACTGCACCTTTAAGTCCAGAAATGTGCAGCTCATAGTTTGGGTAACACATTAATTCTTCCATAAAAGTGTGGTGCAAGGGTCCGCATTTTGACGCTCGTCTCCAGCCTTCATCAGTGAATCCCTCATTTTAAACAAAATCCAGAGGTTTTCAAGGACACTTGATGATGTTCAACAACCGGATCAGAGACAGAGGAGATTGGCAGGTTTCTGTCCATGAGGGATTCTCTCAATAGTTTAATTATAAGCGAGTGTGTGTACCAGATGGAGGCCTGGCCGCTCTGAGCTCCTCCAGAGAGAACAGATGGTGAAGGTTTGTTTAATGTTCACTCAGCCACAGTGGCAGCAAAAGACCAAGTCAACGCGATTCAGGGATAATCCCACTCAACCGATGGACGTGGATGAGGATGAGGTTTGGGTTTTGGGTCTGTTTGGTGGCGCAGAAAGGCGACAACGTTCTCCAGAAGCGTCGGAGAACATCACATCTCACGCAACCAAATAACCCGTAACGGGATTGACGGCTCAATCAAAGCCTTCACGTAAAACACCTAATCGGATTTCGATCGGATTGAAAGAACTGGTTTATTCCTTTTCTAATCCGATCGAGAGAACACTCACTCATATTGAAAACCAAAACTGAAAGGACTGCACATGTGCAGTGATGTAGAACTAGCGTAATGGCGTATGACCGGCTGAATCATAGGGCTGAACCAAGCGGCAACATTCTAATCTGAAAAAAATGAAGCCAACCCGGAAGTACGAAAAACTGCTAGACATCAAAAAACCACTAGAGGGAGGTCCCAAAAGGCAACAAATATCCATAGACCCCTTGTTAAAATGTCCGTTTTCACATAAATTCATGTTTTTACAGGTTGGTCCCATGGACACTTATTGTATTTTTCGATAGATTCTGTGAGGAGGGGGAATTGTTTTTCGAACTCGTTAGTTTAGATCGTATTTGGATATAAAATGTATGACAAATAAGGGCGTGGTTAACTTTGATTGACAGCTTATAACCGGCTGCGCCGCCCATACCCCCCATAAACCGTTATAGAGAGCCTAAGGGTGTACTCACACTAGGCACGGTTGCCATGAACCGGGCCCGAGTACGATTGTCCCCCCTCCCCACTCCCCCTCTGGCCTGCACTCACATAGGGTTTCAGCATTCGTGCCGGAGCACGCTTACGTCATCATTATGGTGCGCCGGTTTCCATAGGTTTCGGGATAAACAAGAACAGCGGCGCTCTCTGAACACTATGGAGTCCATCGCTCTGTTTTCTTTGTGGATAATTTTATGTCGTTTGGTCCACGGTGGTCCACAGCCCTCTCACAGCCTGTTGTTAAACAGATGTGTCGCCTTTGTGGCGCGGAAATTTTCACGTAATCGTGCTGCTCGTATGAGGAGGTTTGCAAGGTAGCTACCAGCTGAAGTGCAGAAAGGACTTTGCAGCTTTGATTACGGACAACAGTTCCTAAAAAACATGACTTCACACGTCCTGTTCCGTGCTCCAGCACGGTTAGCGCTCACACTGCATGCGAACCGCGCCCGAGTCCAACTGAACCGTGCTCTGGCCCACCTCTTCCAAGCGGGCCAGGGCCGGCTAATCGAGCCGCGCCCGGGCACGGTTCGGAGCACTCACACTAGTCAAACGAACCGCGCTTTGGTGGTCAAACGCGCTCGGGCACGGTTCAAACTGCTAGTGTGAGTACACCCTAAGTCCCGCCCCTCCGCTTCCGGCTCATGGGACCTTACTTCGAAAAAATATGTGGTAGTCAATGGCGAGAGACAACTTATCTTTTTATTCCGTCTGAACTGTGCCCTGAATTACACATATGATGTTTGTCAATTTAAAAGATGATTCTGAAAGTCAAAAACGTTGCAGTTTGTCATAAAACTGAAGAGTAACATTTAGTTATATGTGAAAATCGCTCTGTGAACTACATCTCCCGGAAAGCGAAACAACGAGCGAGATCCGCTGCTCGTGTGTGTGTGCAGTTTGGGACAAAACACTCATGACGGCGTAACGCTACGATTATAACGTAAGACTATAGAAACAACGACAGACGTTAGCCTCAGTAAAGTTAGCTTCATTCATTGAGGGAAAATGTGCGCCTTTGGGGTTTGTAGTCTTTGTAATTACGTATTTTCACAGTCTTATACCTCAACGGTTTTACATCAAACTCCGACTTTCTTTACTTTAAAATGTTTCTTTTAAATCTACAAACATCATTTGAATAATTCAGGGCACAATTCAAACCAGATCATAATATTTGTTGTCTCTCGCCATTGACTACCATACAATATTTTTCCGAAATAAGATCCCATGGTGGTCGACCGGAAGGGGAGGGACTTAGGCTCTCTATTCAGAAAGTCTATGGGTGACGTCACAGACGCATTGTCCTTTTTTTTCCTTGAATGTAAACTTAACATAGCCTATGTTTTTCAGCAGTTTGAAAACACTGTGAGAACTTCAAAACAGTTTAACCTTTACAAACCAATCTAGAGTCCACATGCTCACTGAATTAATGTGAATTAATGAGAAGAGCAGGAATGAACACAAAGCAGCAGCTCAAATATAATGTTTTACCTGGAAATGCCATGAACTTCTGAAAACATTCAGCTAACATCAGGCATTTCAGAGCGCAGTAGGAGCGTTTTTGTTTTGTTTTTCAGTCAAGATGTATATCTGCGGGAGTGTTACTAGTAGGGATGCACGATATATCAGCCAACAAATCAGTATTGGCCGATATATGTCCATTTTTAATGTTCAATAAGAACATTTGTCCGATATATTAAAGCTAATAAATAGTGTAGCTATTATTCCCTTCAGCTGAGACGCTTCAGATGCGACTGTTCAACATGATGGTTCTGAATTGCTTGAAATATGATCGGAATCACCTCAAAACGGAAAATACAGTAAAGTGCAACAAGTCATATCGGCTACATAAAATTATAATGATGTGTGATTGGGAAAAGGATTTTAATGATGAGACTTTTGTTTTTGTAATCAGGCTCTCAAAAGTTATATAAAAACTCGGATTTAGATGTGTCGGCCAATATATCGGTTATTGCTTTCAAATTTAAAGAATTATCGGTTATTGTATCGATCGAAGATGTAATATCGGTGCATCCCTAGTTACTAGCATCTGATTTCGTAGACATAGATGTGTTTCTGAAAATAAAATAAAATGTGGACGCAATGCTCTTTAGATAAAGAGATGGCTGATGTTTTTCCTGCATTTTACCCAAAGAACATTTTTCAGTTCTCAGCGACTAGAGCAAAATGACGCTAATTGGGGTTTTTAATTAGCTACCTCTCTAACGTGAGTCTACAGAAGCGTTAGCTGATAATAAACCCATGTAAATGAGCAGAGAAATCTAGACATGTATTTTTCCTGACGCTAATATTAAAATGGCCATGAGTCTGTCATTTGTCGCTCTTTTGATTGTATCACTTCTTCGTTCGATATTTAAAGGTGCAGTGTGCAGATTAGCGAGCAGAAGCGTTGAGTAATACATTCGGACGGGATTAGATTTCCTCGACTTGGCAGAGAAACTGTAGGTGATTTGCTCTGGAATGTTTACAGAGGTCGCATGAGAAAAACAGACCTGGAAACAGATTCAGACAGGATTAAAGTCACAAAGTACGTCTGTGAAATACAAATTTTGTCCTCCAGGAAATCTAGTCCTAGTCCCTGAATTGCGCTTTTGATGGCAAAACAACTCAACTCAGACACTACCAACTCACCTCTTAGTGAAATTTTGCTGAGAAATGATCAATTTGACCAAACCTTAACCCAAAAATATAAATTATGTCATTTACCTGGCCTCACTTCCACAACCACACGACTCTCTTTCATCTTAAAACACAAACACACATCAGATATGGTCAACGGACGCTCGAACATGCCCGTTTGACAAGCGAAAACCATTTGTTTTTATGTATCAAGTAAAGCTGTGCTTCTATTTCAATCAATCAATGTCCATTGATCCATGTTTATGTGTGAGTAAAATCTGTTTAACCCTCTGGGGTTCTTCGTTTAACAGTCACACTAGGGACCTTCGGGTCAAAATTGACCCAAAGGGCGGGATTCATATTTAAAAAAGAAAATCATATTTTTTGTTTTTTTACTTGTTTTTTATAATATTTTTTCTTTTCTTTTTTGGCGTTTTGAGAAAATTTCAAAAATAAAAAGAATTTATAATTAGTATTAATGCAATAATTATGACCAAATATTCCCCCATTGAATATAATAGAAAAAATTTTAATTAGAAAATTAGAAATTAGAAAATATTTTTTTTTAATTTTTTTTAAAGCTGTATTTCATTTTGGAGTCAAGCCTAGGCCTCATAAAAGCAATTTTTGAAATTAGATGGATGCCATCTCGTGGACAAACTGAGCTTTTTAAAAATGCAAAACACATGAATAATCTGAATTTTTTTGGTGTGTTTGTGTATAAAGGTGTGTTTGTGTGTGTGTGTGTGTGTGTGTGGATGTGTCTCTTTTGCACTCTTGATGTTTTATAGATTCACCCCTTCACTGTTGTGTGCTTTTTTCAAGATCGTTGCTGATTTGTAGATTGTACGCACAAAAAAAAAAAAAAAACCTCAGTATTTTCACATTTTTGCCAATTTCCCATTCATTTCCTATGCGGGTCATTTTTGACCCCAAAGGTCCTGAGTGTGACTGTTTATTTTACGACCACTTAGACTTTTCAAATCCTGTCCCCAATTTTTTAGGTGTTCATATACCAAGTACCAATAAAGTCACCAAGTTTCGGACCATTCCGATGAAGCTACGATTTTTAACATTTTTTTATTTAAACGCTTCGGGTCATTATTGACCCGAAGAACCCCAGAGGGTTAACATATAAGCCGATCGTGTCTCTTCAGAAGCCACATGGATTTCTTTTACCTCGTCTTTATGAATTTTTAAAGCATCAACATGGTGGGGGAATGGACTTCCAACAGAGGGACAGAAATCTCTCGGGTTTCATTAAAAATAACATCAAGTCTTGAGCATTTATGCATTTTGAAACAACATGAGGACGAGTCCTCAACTCTGATCTACCACTATACATTAAGAAACACTTTTACAGCATTTGTTCACACCGTATGGATGCACATGTCATCACAGTGCCGTTCTGAAAAGAAGGATACATGAACGATTCATAGGCTTTATTTGCACTGTAAAGTTTATTTAAAAGCTTCAACACATGCTCTAGTAACAGAAAGTCTCTGAATCTTCAATACTCTCAATCAACAAACATTGATTTATCTGATCATCACATTCTTTCCCTTTTCCAACAGCAAACCCAGAGAGCACGAGGAACACCAGCGGCATCAGGATGCATAGACGTGATCAGGACCTCGATTAGACGCAGATGATGGGGTTATGCTTCTGCTGTTGTGGGAAGGACTTTGACATAAAGGGTCTTCGTGTTCAGAGTCTTCAGAGAGGACGCCGTCAGTTCTGAAAACACCGAATGCGACAAAAAATACCCCTGAACATTAGTACTAATTAAGCGAGTTTGAAATCAATTATTTCCCTGCTTAAAAAACAGTAGGCGAAAAGTTTACCGATGTTTTACTTCTTCTGGTGAGCTTCTGAAGTGTGCATCCATTCGACCGGAGAAGAGGATTGCAATGACGTGACACAAAGATGACATGGTGGATGCAGTACGTCTGGATTTTATTCATTTATACTATATAAAACATACTTTATACAGAGGTTACGCGTGTGATGCCACCATCGGCCGGTGGCAGAAACACTGAAGATAGAGATCCACTTTTGCGACACGACAGTCACGTGGTGTTGCGACGCCTCCCCACACTTGTCATTTGATGGGCGTTCCTCAAGTTTACCGCTATGGGCGTGGCTTTGAGCCAGCGGTCAGCCTAGAACAGAGGACCTGCGAAAGACTTCCCCAGTCTCCATATGCTCCACTTCTATTGGATTGTCGCGTCTCGTTCTAAGTATTGTCATTTCTTTTTGTGTTTGTGTTGTTTTTATTTTTTTTGTTTTTAGAGAATTTGTTGTGACGACAGCGCGTAATGCAACATGACATCACGACTTTTGCGTAAACATACACGCCACTTTCAAGTCAAGTGGCGTGTTATCTCTACGCATTTTGAGCTATCCGCGTGTATCCGCGTGTATGTCTACGCCAATTAACGTCCGCGTCATTCCGCGTGTCTGTACACGCGCGTCAAATGTTCAGTCATAAATGCCATTAACCCCAGTGACGGTTAAGTTTAGGGATAGGGTTGAGGTAACTCATATCTTTTTTTCACTAGGATGGTAAGGGAACAGTCATAAATGCTATTAACCCCAGTGATGGTTAAGTTTAGGGACGGGGTTGAGGTAAGTCATATATTTATATAACGTTAAGTCAACGGCGTTCATAAACACGCTGAAAAGCGATTATGCGTCTTGATAGCACGCCAAAAATGCAAATACGAATTGGCGTGTCATACACACGCTACTTCATGAGATCAGTCTGCGTAATGAATGACCACATGAATTTACCCTTGAGGGATTATAAAGTTGACCTTGACTTGGATGAGGGAGTGTGTTCCCGCAGGAAAGTGACATCAATGCATAAACCCTCAATATGGGTCACAAAGCGAAACCGAAAACAGATTCCTCTACACAGAATGCGATGTCTGGCACAGCATCGGTTCCCAACACGGGGGTCGCGGCCCACAAGGGGGCCTCAGCGAGCTCTGTGGGGGGGGGGGGGGGGGTCGCATTTTATTTAATGAGCATTAAATAAAAGTCCTTAACTTTTTTCTGTTCAAAATTTACAAAATGTATATAATGAGTGAGTTCATCATGAATCCAAGCGACAAATAATTTGTCCGTGCACACTAGACAAAAATCAATTAAAACCCACAGCCAATCAGAGCAGCGTGTGGGTGGAGTCTCGCGGCGAGTGGGCGTCACCAAAGAATAATCCTGAAGGCACTCACAAGAAAGTCGGCTACAATCACATTCACAAATATTACACCATTTAAACATTATTCAAACACACAGGCTACTGACCTTTGTTAAAGAATACAGTTTGAACGTTTTTGTTTCCATTTTTGTTTAATTTCGAGATCTAAGGGGAATTATCCATCGTTGCTGTTACACGCTTTTAACATTAATTAAAGCACATAAACAGCACCTGAGATTATCGTCACACTTTCTGTTTGTTGTTCCAGCGCAACGTCGCAGAAAAATAAAAACGTTTCTAAAACAGAGTCGTCGCGTGTACGCCGTTGCGCCTGGTTAGCACAAACACTCTGATTAACATGGAAAAGATACATTTTATGTCCTATGTAGTTAGGACACGGTGTAATTCAGAATTTCCTGCTAACTCAAGGTGAACAGATTGACCTTGACCTCTCGCTCAACCCTAATCTGAAGGAAAACCACATCCCCGCATTAGAGCGGCGCTGTAAACCGGCGCACCGTAATTGGTTTGGGATTATTTACTGCTCAAGTGACGGTAAAGGTCTGGAGAGCAACAGTGAAGGTTGTCCTCGGGTGGAATCAGTGTGTGTGAGCCAGTAAACCAACCCTCAAGACACACACTGATGATGAGACACCGACAGCACTGTTCAGAACTCAAGCAGCAAACATCAAAAAGGACTGGAATTCAGATTAGAACATTGGGAAGTACAAGTAAAGTGCTGAACTTTATAGCACTTTACAGCCTTTTAGTATATTTTCTTAAATATTTCATTATTGATTTTATTATATATTATATATATTAAGATATTTTCATCAAATATCGCAGTATTTATATTATATTGTCTTCCTGCTTGTGCATCTTCTTTGAGTAATTTTAGAGCTCATTTTATATTTGGAATTATACATATACATATATATATATATATATTTATATATATACACACACACACACACTGGATAAATCAAACCAAATCTCATGAATGAATGATTCAATGACTCACCCATAAAGACTTCACTTGTTTCATTACTGGATGAATCAGCGTTTTTGACCGAATCTTTGAATGAATGATTCAGCAAGTCACTCATAAAGACTCCACTTGTTCCATTACTGGATGAATCAGCGTTTTTGACCGAATCTCTTGAACGAATGATTCAACGACTCACTAATAAAGACTCCACTTGTTTCATTACTGCATGAATCAGCGTTTTTGACCGAATCTCTTGAACGAATGATTCAACGACTCACTAATAAAGACTCCACTTGTTTCATTACTGGATGAATCAGCGTTTTTGACCGAATCTTTGAACGAATGATTCAACAAGTCACTCATAAAGACTCCACTTGTTACATTATTGGATGAATCAGCGTTTTTGACCGAATCTCTTGAGTGAATGATTTAACGACTCACTAATAAAGACTCCACTTGTTTCATTACTGGATGAATCAGCGTTTTTGACCGAATCTTTGAACGAATGATTCAACAAGTCACTCATAAAGACTCCACTTGTTACATTACTGGATGAATCAGCGTTTTTGACCGAATCTCTTAAGTGAATGATTCAACGACTCACTAATAAAGACTCCACTTGTTTCATTACTGGATGAATCAGCGTTTTTGACCGAATCTTTGAACGAATGATTCAACAAGTCACTCATAAAGACTCCACTTGTTACATTACTGGATGAATCAGCGTTTTTGACCGAATCTCTTGAACGAATGATTCAACGACTCACTAATAAAGACTCCACTTGTTTCATTACTGCATGAATCAGCGTTTTTGACCAAATCTTTGAACGAATGATTCAACAAGTCACTCATAAAGACTCCACTTGTTACATTACTGGATGAATCAGCATTTTTGACCGAATCTCTTGAGTGAATGATTCAACGACTCACTAATAAAGACTCCACTTGTTTCATTACTGGATGAATCAGCGTTTTTGACCAAATCTTTGAACAAATGATTCAACAAGTCACTCATAAAGACTCCACTTGTTACATTACTGGATGAATCAGCGTTTTTGACCGAATCTCTTGAGTGAATGATTTAATGACTCACTCATAAAGACTTCACTTGTTTCATTACTGCATGAATCAGCGTTTTTGACCAAATCTCTAGAACAAATGATTCAACGACTCACTCATAAAGACTTCACTTGTTTCATTACTGGATGAATCAGCGTTTTTGGTCGAATTATCTTGACCAAATGATTCAATAACAAAAAGTATTTTTTAAAGATTTTTTAAAGTATTTTTTTGTAATTAATACAGTCTTTATTTGATTTTGATCACTGCCTCAGTACAAGACATTCGTTCAAAAATGTTGATTCATCCAGTAACGAAACAAGTTTTTATGAGCAAGTCATTGAATCATTCATTCTAACCAATGTTTCAACCAAATCAAATTAAATAAATATTTTTAAATCGACTGCAGCAACTAACATTTTGTCCGAACATACAGTAAAGTATGTTATTTTGTTCAGTTGTCTATTCAGAATCATGATCTCAGTTCATCCAGACTCGTGCAGGTCTGTTGCATACAGTATATGAAGACTTCTGTATCCTAATATCTGAACATTGTAATGATGGATGCTGCCGTCAGATGCACTGATGACTTCATTCGTATTTTCTTTTTTTTCATGTTTACTTGAATCGATGCATGAAATGACTTTCTAGCTGACATTAATCCTGATGGATGAAATCAAGCCCTTTTTCTGAGTCACATTTTAGTAATAGTGGACAGTTTCGCTAGAATTAATATTAATATTTCATTTCTTAGTAAAGGAGTGTGTTATTGCTGTGGCATCATCAAACAAAACTTTGCTTTGAATGTCAGTATAGTGATTTCAAGTGTTCTGTGAAATGAACGAGTGCGAGATTTATTCCTCATATCCATACATGCGGAGTACAGATTGCGTGAACTGCACATTGTTATCATGTGTGATCACATGTTCCTCACCTTCTGTAAGCTCTTCATTCACATACAGCATCAGTCTCCTTCCTCTCAGACCGAAGACTTTGGCAGTTTCCCGCAGCAGATCAGGGTAAAGTAAGGCGTTTTTACCCGCTGGGTTCATTAAAAGCAGCGTGGCCACATCTCCCGTCTGACACTCTACAGGACAAAACACACACACACCAGAATAACACACACAGTTAACATTTCTCTCACCATCTCTCACCAAAGCTGAGTTTTAAGCATCATTACGCCAGTCTTCAGTGTCACATGATCCTTCAGAAATCACTCTAATATGATGATCTGATGCTCAAGAAACATTTATTCACTATTATCTATTATTATCTGTGTGTGAGTGAGTGGAGAGTGAACGTTCAGTGTGTGTCAGTGCGTGGAGAGTGAAGCTCACCCGCTGGACTGGCGTTCATAAGCTTCAGGTTGACGTACGGACACAGAAGAGAGTCTGAGCTGCTCACATCAGCAGGACTCGAACCCGAGGTCACCGTCAACGTCTTCCCGCTCAGAGACATCAGATCAGCATCGGCACGCAGTGCTGGAAGAGACAAACACACACCAGACTGAACACACGCGGGCTTCTAGCACCTTCAGAGGATGAAGTTATTCATTAAGAGTTTCAATTGGTTTCCTTATACAGACAAACCAAAACTTATTCAGACACCAGATACAATTTTTTATTACTAGCGGGTGCAGGACACTATAGTTCATTTATGTAAGTGAGGATAGCAAAATAAATATAACATATTACACCCTAAAATTCTTCATAAAGTGACTAGAATTAAAAATTTGGGACCGAAAATGATTCAGACACTCCTGATTATGTTTTGCTTGGTCACTGGTTGAGCTAAACTGGTATTATCTACTGTAATTGTGTAGTTAAATTTAACAGCTGACCGATATTAAACATAATTCATGTGTGAGAGTCTAACAGTGAAATATCCACTGATTTGATCACTCTGCATATATGTTATTCGCATTTTCTAAACTATAGCGAATAAACAGTGATAATGTGATAGATTTTGGTCTGACTGTACAGTAGGGCTGCCCTCGACTAAAGATTTTTCCAGTCGACTAGTGGTTGTTCATTTAGGCCATTAGTTGACACAAATAGTATGTTTATATTAATAATCCATTAATTATAATAATGCGCATTAAATTGCCTATATAAAATACATTTAGCCTAATCAGCACACAAAAGAACACATAAAGCTTGCACCGGAAAAGTTAATGATTTTGAATGTGCCGTGAAAAAAACTGAAGGAGATCGTCTAAACATTTTAATAATTTATTGGTAATGTTTTCTGCGGCAGAGATTAAGTCGACGATGCTGACTCGTCATCTCCGCAGTAGTCCATTGGAATCTGTTTATTCAAATGTAGAAATTTCAAGCTTTCTATAGATATATTTCTCATGTCTGTGAGGCGAGTATACGCTGAGTTTCGGTTCATTTATGATACGCGTTCAATTTCACTGAAACCGAGACGGTAAAACAACAATGTTTTGTTGTAATCGTGAGTAAAAGTAGAGCCTTTACAGTTTGCATTACTCTTATCTGAACGACCGAAAATGAGGGAGTATTTTAAGTTAAACTCAAGTGATCGCGTTGGCGCGTGTATATCATCTTCACACGAAGACTTGAATATGCGCCTAATAATAGCGCACATTTCTCTAGGTTAACATTAGAGTGAGTGGACTAGTAACGTTACTGCTACTTACATGTTTCAAGTGATAAGCCATATTTGAACGTCGATAAATGACAGGAGAATGTCTGGATTTCCTGCTGTTAAAGGGATACTCCACTTTTTTTGGAAATTTTGGCTCATTTTACCACTCCCCCAGAGTTAAACAGTTGAGTTTTACCGTTTTCAAATCCATTCAGCCGATTTTCTGATATTTAGAAGAATATCAGTAACCAGACAGTTTCTGGTCTCATTGACTTCCATAGTATATTTTTTTTCCTACTATGGAAGTCAATGAGGCCAGAAACTGTCTGGTTACTGATATTCTTCTAAATATCAGAAAATCGGCTGAATGGATCAGAAAACGGTAAAACTCAAACGTTTAACCCAGAGGGAGTTGTAAAATGAGCCTATTTCCCAAAAAAGTAGAGTATCCCTTTAAGAATCTGTCCATTACAGATTTTGCCACTTCCTGTGGAGTTTTTATTTTTTCAGCGACTAAACGACTAATTACATTTGGTAAAAGCCTCTTCTAATTGACTAACGGTTAGTCGACTACATACAGCCCTAATATACAGTATATCTACTAAGCAGGGAAGTCAAAATTACACTAAAAAACACTAAAAAATATCGATAGCATTAGTTAACATGAACTAATAATGAACTGCACTTACACAGCATTTATTCATCTTAATGTTAATTTCAACACTTACTAATACGTTATTAAAATCAAGGGTTGTATTTGTTAACGTTAGTTAACTAATATGAACAAACAATGAACAGCTGTATTTTTATTAAAGGGATACTCCACTTTTTTTGGACATAAGCTCATTTTAATACTCCCCCAGAGTTAAACAGTTGAGTTTCACCGTTTTCGAATCCATTCGGACGATTTTCTGATATTTAGAAGAATATCAGTAACTAGACCATTTCCGGTCTCATTGACTTCCATAGTAGGAAAAAAAATATGGTAACTCTTTACAATAAGGTTCATTATTTAACATTAGTTAATGTATTAACTAACATGAACTAAACATAAGTAATACATTTGTGACAGTATTTGTTAATCTTTGTTGATGTTAGTTAATGATAATAAAGCTGTTCATTGTTTGTTCATGTTAGTTCACGGCGCATTAACTAACGTTAACAAGATTTTAATAAAGTATTAGTAAATATTGAAATTAACGTTTACAAAGATTAATAAATGCTGCATAAGTGCTGTTCATTATTAGTTCATGCTAACTAATGTAGTTAACTAATGTCAGAACTAAATCTCAGAAAATCAGCTGAATGGATTCGAAAATGGTAAAACTCAACAGTTTAACTCTGGGGGAGTTGTAAAATGAGCCTATTTCCAAAAAAAGTGGAGTATCCCTTTAACTAACGTTATCAAAGATTAGTAAATACTGTAACAAATGTATTGCTCATTGTTAGTTCATGTTAGCTAATACATTAACTAATGAACATTATAGTAAAGTGTTACCAAAATAACTATCTTTCATTCTTATAGTACCAGTGTTATCTGAATCTGTGTGTGACCTCACCTGTCTTCCCGTCGAATATGGCCACTGGCGTACCGTTGAGTCCAAACACGCTGACACACACCGCCTTCAGCCGCTCCAGGTCCAGGATCCCGTCGCCCTTGGGATTCTCCAGCAGAACCACACCCTCTGAGACACACGTTTACATTTATTCACTTAGACCAGGGGTCACCAAACTTTTTTCTCTGGGGGCCACATTATCGTTCCTGACTGTGATGGGGGGCCGGGGCTATATAAAATAGAATTGTGTGACCAAGACCAAACTGACCCCCAGCAGGCCTCATTGTGTAGTACAGATTACTAGCCTGGCACAGCCATATTTGTTTATCATTAATAGTTGTTTGCAAAAGTAGTAATCGAGTCTTCACACTTTGTTTTAATTTGAAATACCACCGATTTTCCATTTATTTATTTTCGAATACAAATAACATCAAAGCATGACGACTTTTGGGGATTGTCGGTTCAAATAGTGGGGGGCAGAGGGGTTGGGGGCCAGTCAAAAGGGTGTGGCGGGCCTAATTCGGCCCGCGGGCCTTAGTTTGGTGACCCATGACTTAGACGCTTTTTTTCCAAGCTACTTACAAATGAGAACAATAGAACTGCTACGACCCTTCCAGTTTTATCAAACTCAGCACATGTAGGCCTACTTTTTATTTATTTATTTTATTTATTATAAATAGATGTAGAATAAAAGAGAAACGCATGAACGGAGCGAGAGTAAACACTCCGTAATGAAGTCTTTTAATAATGATAATAATACATTTTATTTGTAATGCACTTCATATTAAGTAAAATCCCAAAGTGCTCCAATTTAAAAAACAGCCAACAAAAAAAAAAAATGTTAAAATCAAACAAAAGCCCTTCTAATTGGTTATTGGTTTGCATGTAAACCAGGACAACGGGATGATTCAATAAACTATTTTTGTGAGTAATCAGTGTACCGGTTTGCAAGTAAATGTACAGTTGTGATTGTGTGATTGGCTGAGGAATACCTTGCTGCTTGTCCTTGAGCGTGACTCTCAGGTTGACGTGAGCACAGACTGAAGAGCTCAGAGAGACTCTGGAGACTCCGGCTCCTCTCACGATAGTCAACTCCAGATCCGAGCCTTTCAACTGTCATACCACACACACACACAAGAAATCACAAATCAACCCTGATCCAGTCCCACCAAAGCACCTCTCTAGTACAGGTGTAACGATTCCCTCATGTCACGATTCGATACATATCGCGATACTGAACTCACGATACGATATTATTGTGATACTCCAAGACACATGACAAAAGGTTTACAAAAAATACTCATTTGTTGATTAAAATGCTAAATTTGTCAATAATATTGCATTGTGTGTGTAAGTGAATAGTCTTGGACCCAAAGCACAGGACAATAGAGACACCAGAATAACAATATTCATGATTCTGAAGATGAAAATACTGAATTATTTTAGACGAATATGCTTTCACTGTCACTGACTAGATATATTTAAAATAATGTAGGACACTTTTAATGGTGACATCAGACATCTGGCATTATCAGGACACACAAATATCCCCCACTGCATTATATACAACATTAACGTAGGTAGTACTGACACTAAAACTCGAATTTGTTCTCACAGTAATTTTCATTTTGGGTGATCTATATACACGATATCTATTGATGATTTATGTATTGCGATATATTGTGACAAAGAAGCGGTTACACTACAGAAGACTGCATCCTTCGAGGACGACTGCGTCACAAAGACCATTACGCACCGACGATGAACCGTGTATTTTTTGAGAGAAAATGCAGAATTACAGTTTTAAATGCAAGTATTGTTGTGTACATAACAATATTGTCATATCATAGCAATTTGCAATTGAATACTAAATATGCAATTGAATACTTATACTAAAAACGAATGTTAGGTGCGATTAATGGTAGAAAGAAGCACAATTAATTAGTTTTTTTTTGACAGCACTAATTTTAACCCTTCTATTATCTTCATTTGTGTCTACACTCATTATCTTTGGGGTCTCCAGGGACCCCAGACAATAACATTTAATTTTGAAGCAGTATAATATTTTTTTTTTTACAAATGTAATTTTACTCTATTTATTAATGTTTTTACTCAACATTTGTGCAGTTTTTGGAGGATTTTTGAAATCTTGTAAATTTCTATAAATTAATAAATAAATATTTATTTAAATACGCTTTTTACAAAAAAACAGCATTGTATGTAAAATTCACTTTATGAAAGACCCAGATTTCTGATTATCATTCATGGAGATAACATGGATCATTTAAAATGGTTTAATGAAAGATTTTTGACAATTTTTTGGAAAATGCACTTTTAAAATAAAAAAATATCACTTTAACCACTAGATGGCCATAGACCTCCACTATAAGCTATTTGCTATTTGACTAACCAAACTATATTTATTTCACAAGTTTTTCCAGTTGGATTCATATCTAAATATTATAAAATCACAATTATAACAAAAAAAAAAAAACTTTTTATCAAAGTTAAGTATTTTTTGTCCTGACAAAAGTTTTTTCAATAATGTTACATTATGATTAGAATCAAACCTGAACAAGATGTTACAAAGAGAAATGTTGGAGTCTTTAGATTTGATCATTTATTTCAATTATCTGTTTTTAATATAATTCTATAATTTTAAATCAATGTTTCAGTTACGAACTGTAAAAGAAAAAAAATTAACAGAAATGAACAGTTATATTACATGTTGAAAAAAAAACACATGCAATGAACTGAACAGCAATAACAAATGAGAAAATAAAGCAGTAAAACAAATATAATCGTTGTAATAAATAAAAGATTTCCTAAAAAAATGATTTTCAATTAATTTTTTTTTTTAACAATTAGGAACAAAAACTGGTGGTGCACTGGAGGTGTTTACTGTTTACTGGAGGTGTTGGTATTTGAAATGTGTGTGTGTGTATGTGTGTGTGTGTGTGTGTGCAATTTTTTTCATGCTAATATAAAGACAGACATCATTCCAAAATATTTTTTTTTTGGTAGATCATGACAGTGTAAAGAGCTGTAGATTCATGTAGTTTCATTCCATTTGGAAAAAGAGAACATTTTTTAAAATTTGACCAAAAGTCATTTGCGGGTCAAAAAGACCCCAAAGATAATAAAAGGGTTAATTTACAATAATAATATGGGATAATAACAATATAACAATAATATAATAATAATAATATAACATTTTACATTAAATTTAGAGCATGTTTACATGACAAAAAAAAATACTTAGAACAGAATTATTTTTATTCTTGTGTTGACTTGATTTCATCATTATTTCCTTCCACAGTTCTCCATGTGTTTATTTGCTGGAAAATTTGGAGAACGAATCGGGGAATGCAATGAAAACATGCACGTCGACTCGTGATGATGATGTGAGTTTATACTCCATTAATAGTTCATTAGTTCTTCCCTCCCTGACCCTGTACATGCCAGTCTTCATGTGTATTTCTATTAGTGGCGACGCAAATGTTCCCGTCTCATGCAAACCTATTATTATTCTAGTACTTGCGTCTGCAACATCTCATGCATGACGCTTTATTCATTTCTGATCTATAAAGAGTTATAGAGCATATGCATGTCTAGAGCGCTCAAGATCTCGGTTAAAAAGCTGCTCTTGAACACACTTGATGGACTACAGGACACTGGCAACTAACCTGCATGTTATTATCAATGTCAGCAGGGATCAAGTCCCTATTGGTCAGCTAGGACTGCAGATATACAAACTGTAAACAAAGCTGCACTTGCTTATATTGAATATCAATCACGCTGCAGGGGTTACGTTAGGAATGACCGATGTATTGGCCAATAATCCATATTGGTCGATAAAAGCAATTATTAAAATGAACTGAAAGCTGAGACTTGTGTTTCTTATGTTTGAGAAGGGGGAAAACCACAGACCTGGCAACCCGGCTTTAACTACGGGTGGTTCATGGGGTCAAATCAGGGCCGGATTAACCATTAGGGCAACTGGGCACTTGCCCAGGGCCCACGGCGTCTAAGGGGCCCTGGACACCAGTGGCAAACGGGAGAGTCGGGAGTTTCCCAGGTGGACCGGTAGTGTTTCGAGGCCGCGAGGAACGGTTTGATAAAACGGAACGTATGTTTGCACTAAATGGATTTCTTTTTTGAAAAAAGATGCCATTCACGTCACAGCAGCAGTGGCGTAGGTCGTGGCGCGCTGAGCGCGAGAGTCAGATTCTGTCGCGCTCGATGCGAGTTCGAGTCCGCCTTTTGGCGAAGTCTCTTCTCCCTTTTCCCAACACATATGAGATGTAAAATGTATAACCTAACATAGGTTTCTAGCGTTATATTTTACCAACGAACTAAAATCAAAACCATGATATGGATTTTTGCCTTCATAATATAAACAGCACAAGACTTTAAGAATAGGCATCCTAGTGCTGGGTGAATTAAAGAAAAGTGTGCACTTTGCTCACGCGATCAGGATGGTCATCTGGTGTTTTCTCCTAAATACAAGCTCAAGGGTTTATTTCTTGCAAGTGAAGAAATAAGTACAAAATTATTTTAATTTTCCTATATTAGTGTAATGTAGACTAAAATATAGGCTACTTTTGAAATATTAGTTTTCATTTATATAGTACATTTATAAGCTTTATGGATTTTAAGTCATAGGAATAATGGTCCCACTTTATATTAAAGAGCAACATGCAGGTTGATTTTATTTCTGAATTAAGACTTTAAATTGTCTGCAGAGCTCTTTTAAAAACACTTATGTAAAAATTACTAATGAAATCTCATTTGATGTAGAGATTTTGATGAAAATGCGCTAGGCTCTGGAATAACGCCTTTCCAGCAAGCAACGCGTCATATGACGTAGCCCGAGGAAAACAAATCAGCTCGCGGCCGCTTTCTCATTGCTGGGTGTTGATGTAGTTAGAGCAGTAGCGAGAGACATATAGTTTTAGATCGAAGCCATAATGGTAAATTATTGTGTTTGTGGTTGTTGCACGAATTCCAGCCTGTCAGGACATCATATCCATCATTTTCCTTCAAGGAAAAACAAGGCTTTTTGGTCTTGGGTGCGTTATGTGCAGGTGAATAGAGCAGACTTCACTGCCGCGTCTGTTAACACACACACACTCGGTCGTTTGTGGCGCACATTTCACTCGCTTAGTTTAAATTGTATCACAAACTGCATTTGAAAAGCATTATTTATTTGTTGTTATGGCATGATCAATGTGGATAGTGCTAACCAGCTTGGATGGTCTGCATAATCACTGTCAGCGTAGAATATGAGAAGACAAAATGTTGCTGGCTTAAATTAAGACAATCTAAATAGATGTTTAATCAAGAACAAAGTCAAATGTATGTTTGCTAAAGCAGATTTATTGCAAAACACCAAGGTATAGCCATACAGTAGATGAATCAGCGTTAGCCGCGGTGCTAACTTACATGAACTCACTTGCCCTGTATTAGCCACTGGTTTTCTCGACACCATAACTCTAACGTTACTTCTTTCCTCTGCCCATTGTTCGTCTCCCGATCTCCCCCTGACTTCTATCTCGCCTAGAAGGCTCATAATTATTTGCCTGTGGGTCATCATAGGCATATTCGTCAATATCGCAGAACGCGGTTTCGTCGTTCGCATCCATTGTAACCTGAGCCTGAACTTGAACAGACTGCCTCGCCAATCGTCACTTCCGGTTAGTGCGTTGTAGACGCGGGAGTTATTTTATCACAATTTTTCTCAAAATATCGTTAATGGCTAAATAAATATTACTCCAGTTCAGAAAATCTTGTTGTTTTATCGTCAACTTACACTATGCTATATAGGGGTGTCCAACCTGCAAGTTGCTCTTTAAGTGGCTTTAAGTACTATTTACTTACATTGAAATGAATAATTTGATACAATGGACTTATTGTGTACATACATGTTATTACATTGTACTTATATTTTAAAAATACCAGCATGTAATTACAGCTGTAACTAATTTATGTAATTACATTTGTAATTACATAGTTGACCCATCCCTCACACCTTAACCTACCCTTAAACCGACCCATACCACCACACCTGTCCCTAAACTTACCCGTATCATACCTCAATAGCAGCAAAAGTGTTTTACAATACAACAGGACCACAATAATACGTTGTACTTATTTTTCGATGTAAGTACATAGTACTTAAAGCCACTTAATATAAAGTGGGACCGGAATAATTATATAAATCATTATTACATTATTATAATTGTTTGGGATCCTAAAACACCATTGACTCAACTAAAAAGATGTTTGAGCCCTGTTTATTGTCCTGGTACAAATCAATGCGTTTTCTTTGTTCAATGAGCAGTTTATGGGTTGAAGCTCTTAATTTTGATCTCTCAGAGAGCACGAGATTGTTGCATTTAACCTTAAAATGTAAAAAAAATTTCTTGCGGGGTAGCATGCCCCCGAACCCCCCTAGAGGAACAGTAAATCAGTAAAACTGTAAAGGTTAAATTAAGGGTCCACCCAACATACTTTTACAAATTCCTATAGGAAAGAACAACCATTTATGAACTTTACTCCAGCATAGTTCAACAAAGTTAAGTCAGTAAAACTGTAAATGTCGTATTAAAATGTCCTTGGACAAAATATACATTTGGCCTGCTTAAGAGGGGGCCTACAAGACATTGTGCCCAGGGCCCTCTGAACTCTTAATCCGGCCCTGGGTCAAATATTGATAATTCATATTTACATTTGAATAGAAGCATGTTCTTTTCACAAAGATGTGCACTGATTCCTCATCCTGGTGTATTTGTTAAAGGAGAAAAGCTGAATGTCGTTCCTGATTTTAAATACTTAGGAGTAATTTTAGATTCTCAGCTGTCATTTCAAAAGCATGCTAAAAGGTCGCCAATATTATTCAATTTGATTTGGTCAACTTTAGGCATATAAGACCATATTTGTCAACAGAGGCAGCATAACTATGGTATTTTCTCATATTAGATTTTGTCTCAAGCAAGCACGAGTCGACAAATTTAAAATCAATTGATTCAGTTGATTCAAATGTGAACAGACACATTTGATAGGACGACTAATTATAGTTTTCATCATTGCAAAATAGTGCAAACATATAATTTGAGATTCCATTATATTGATGCTTGCTTGCTTTTTACATTATAAAGGGTTATGCATCTCCCCCATTAAGTCAGATTACAAATGCAAAAGGATAGTAATGGCAGAGCAACCCGAGCGACAGTTTAAACGGTCGTGCAAACTATTCAACATTTACATTTAAATGAAAGAAATGGCTAAAAGCTAATAAAATGTATAACCATGTGTAAAACATTAGTTTTATGATACTGCCATTGTTATCCCTAGCTGTGTTACTGTACGTAATTTGATATTTTTTTTTGTGATACATGTTTCTTATTTATGGATCATTTGGATTTGTATATGTGATATCCAATCAATCATGTGTTTAAATTTTAGGTTGCCTTTTTAAAATCTGGCAAGGGGCCACAGATGAGATCCCCCGTGGGGATAACTCTGGCTTATGTACAGTGTTTGACTGTTGATTAATGAGCAGTGTCGCTATGGTTATCAAACCCAGTCATCAATCTGATTCAGACCTTCTGAAGCTGAACAGGACTAATTAAGGTACTGTTGTTGTGTTGTACAGGACGGGATATAATCATCCATGATCATCGGCTGTTATTAAACAATCTACTGATGGCCGATACTGAAAATAATGGCATTTATCGGATGATACCGATTATTGGCCGATACATCAGTGCATCCCTTTCCCTGACTCCGCCCTCCTACGTACTTCCGCTCAATTTTAATTGTCCTTCAGTACTCTGTCTGGGTTTGTGGTCTATTCTTTGGTTTTACGCTAGTCATACATCACGATCAAACATTAGGCCGTGTGTCCACCAAAGCGTTTTTGTTTTGTTTTTCACGCGTCTGGCGTATTTTTAAATTGTTTTCAATGGAAGAGCCGTGTTATTCAAACGTCATTAGCGTAACGAGGCGCTGAGCGTTTTTTTTCCGCGCTGAAGTGCTGAGCGCCCGGTATTTTTTTTTTTTACTGGTCGCCGAGAGTTGAAGAATGTTCAACTTTGGGTAAAACGCAGCACTCACTACTGTCACTTTTCACCCAGCTGACCAATCACAGTGGAGGAGGGGCGGGGCTAATCCCACACCGACCAACTGTCACAACGTTTTTTTCTGTACAACGACATCAACCAGCAGAGCCAACCGAACAAAATGGATGAAAAATAAACTTTAAGTATCAAACAAAATCTCTGTGAAATCAGTTACAAGTAAACTGTGCTAGTCTGTGTATTCTGTATCATAGCAACGAAATGTCTCAACTGAAAAAACGCTGCGCTGCCAAAACGCTCAAGCACCCACAGCTGGGCGTTTTCAGCAGAGCGTCTGGCGTTTTCAGCTGGATAAAAACAAAATAATAATGTCTAAATAATGTAACAAAATGAAAATAAACCTATAGACGAATCCGACGAGCGTTCTTGTGTAGGCTGCCATCTTGTGGCGACGCCATTACTGAGCTGTTACACCGGCACCGGTATGTAAACAAACCTCGGAGATAAGGTGATAACGCACCCTCGATGACAGCTACAGCCAGGCAGACTTGTTGGGTTGATGATGTTGGACACTGGCCTCCAGTCACAGATGAAGGTACAAACGGTCTTACAGATTATTTATGAAAATAGCTTGGCAAGCTAGCTAGGCTAACGTTTGCTACCGAATAAACTAAAAAAAGATCTGTCCATTTGGCAACAATAATAAATAAATGAAATCAAATAAACAAATTCATGTTTTTCATTTGTGTCCATTATTTATCTCATTTTTACATCGCAACGGGCATGGGTAAGGTAACGTTACAGCTAGAAAGTATACATAATATCGACCAACTATTGTTTTTAAACCATGGAAAGAGGTCAATATAACAGCAGGAGAACAATTATGTCACATAACGTTACATTTAGCTCAGGAAAGCCATTTAATGACCATAGCATGTTAACTGAATAGAAAAAATAGCAAGAGAGGAGATTTTGCTGATCACTATATCACACATTTATTATATTTTTTTACTTATGTCATTAAATAATTGTTATTATACGCGAATGTCCGCGTCTTGTACTCGCCCAGGAAATCTGTGTAAACTGTACAGCACCAGACAGGGGCAGTCGACCCGGGGTATTCACAATGTTTTCTCTTCAAAATTGAAATTTTACTGCCACCATTGAAACAATTTATAACGGAAACTGTTTACCCACTCGACATTATACAAGGGCTAACGTTGTAACGTTAGTGACAGTCTTAAATCGCGGGCTATTTATTCCAGTGGACGCAAGTTGCAACTAAAACAACTGAAGGCAATGGAGCAACGCTACCCAGCAACAGCTCAGTAATGGCGCCCACTTTCTTCCGGTAGTTTCGCCGGATTCGTCTATATGCTATGGAAGCTTGTTTCCGCCACTGAATAAAAAAATAAAATAAATAATTGCGACTTTTTATCTCACAATTCTGACTTTTTTTCTCAGAATTGCGAGTTATAAAGTCAGAATTGTGAGTTATAAAGTCAGGATTTCGTGTTATAAAGTCAGAATTGTGTGATATAAAGTCAGAATTGCGAGAAATAAAGTCAGAATTGCGAGATATAAAGTCAGAATTGTGAGATATAAAGTCAGAATTGGGTGATATAAAGTCGCAATTCTGAGAAAAAAAGACAGAAGTGCGACTTTTTATCTCACAATTCTGACTTTTTTTCTCACAATTGCGAGTTTACATCTCGCAATTCTGACTTTCTAACACATAATTGCGAGTTTATATGTCGAAATTCTGACATCTTTTCTCAGAATTGTGAGATATAAACTCGCAATTGCGACTTATCAGGCCAATTCTAAGGGGGGAAAAAAATACTAGTTTAAATCTCACAATTCTGACATTATATCTCACAATTCTGACTTTATATCACGCAATTGCGACTTTATAACTCGCAATTCTGACATTATAACTCACAATTCTGACTTAATAACACGCAATTGCGACTTTATATCTCGCAATTCTGACTTTTTATCTCGCAATTGCGACTTTATATCACGCAATTCTGACTTTTTTTCTCGCAATTGCGACTTTATATCACGCAATTCTGACTTTTTATCACGCAATTGCGACTTTATATCACGCAATTCTGACTTTTTATCTCGCAATTGCGACTTTATATCACGCAATTCTGACTTAATAACTCGCAATTGTGAGAAAAAAAGTCAGAATTGTGAGATAAAAAGTCGCAATTATTTATTTTATTTTTTTATTCAGTGGCGGAAACAAGCTTCCATAATATGCGGTCCTGCAAAACAGACTATTATTATTATGATTGCTTTTTAGGCTATTTGGGGTTATTTGCGTGTTTGTTTTAAAACGCCTAGATCAGCTGGATGAAAGTTAACCCATAGCTTTGAAAGTACAGAATAATATACAGCCTGTATAAACGACAGCTTTTGTTAGGACTTTTCATAATGTGGCAGATAGTGGTTATATTTTTTGTAGACTGTTACTACAGACCGAGGACAGAGCTCCTCACTTTCTTTGCAGTTAAAAAAAAAAATCACTTAATTTGCAAAGAATTGTATTATTATTATAATTTTATGTATTTTTGATGTTTTTTCGTTGTGTTTTTATAAATGAACATTTTTGACAATTGTTAAAAAATGTTCAATAAAAACATTCCGTCTTTTTTTTTTTTTTTGGTCGACCAATCATTGCGCAGGACAAGACTTTGGTCGACTAAGGATTTCTTTGGTTGACTACAGCCCAACAAATTAAATGTATGAGAGTCTGGTGGAACCAGTCTATGCATCCATGTATCAAATGTTGGTATCGGGGCATTAGCAGAAGAACAAGCAGCGGCAACCGAGCACAGAATGAGTATCTGAGCATCTCCTGAGTTCAGTACCTGAGTTTTCTCCTGGACAATCACACTGGCATTCTGGGCCACTGGATAGGGCTTGAGAGGAGCTTTAGTAGTGGCCAAGATGAAGTCCGTGTGTGCTTGGATGACTTGATCCAGGTATTCCCCAGCCGGCTGAGAGCTGTAGTACACCGTGATCTCATCCGACGGGACCAGGTGCCCCTGAGACGACAAATTTGGACACATTACAGCCTCATATGCAGGAGTAGTCACCAGTAATGAGTCCAGGTGTAACGATACCCTCATGTCACCATACCATATTATTGCGATACTCCAAAACACATGATAAAGGGTTTACAAAAAATGTACTGTTGATTAAAATGCTAAAATTTGGTATTTTATTGTGTGTGTAAATGAATAGTCCTGGACTTGGTGCTGAAACCCCCAAATATCCCCAATAGCATTATTGTACAATATATTCAACATTAAAATAGTTTAATGTAGTACTGACACTAAAAGTCTCAAAACAATACATACAGTCAATATCCACGATACATATTGTTGCATTTTTGTATTGCGATACATAGTGGTATTGTTACACCCCAAGTAATGACGCTCAATATTAGACATTATTTAGTTAAACATTTTCTGAAAGATCAGCACCTCCTTTCCGTGAACATTAATTACCCTTGAGTTTCTCAGTGATGGCGAATAGCTCATTTAATCTGCCTTCATTTCAAAGACGTGTGTACTGGGAAACGCCAGCAAGTGCTAATCATTTTCCCAAAGCAGACGCTACGAGAAAACAAACGGGCTTGTTGTGGAAAATATGGCCTTGGGCATTCGGTACCTTTGAACATCGAGAGAAAAAAAAACAAAAAACACAATAGCTTCTGCTTTTCCATGAACCCTCCCTGGTTACCAACTCTCATCTCAGCAAACGCTGAAAAATTAATTCCCTCCCATGGAAAATTCCCTCCGATTTTTTTTCAGACTTTCAATAAGAGAGGAATTCGGTCCTGGCGGGCGTCCACGTGCCCTTCCCCCTCTCATGGAAAAAACGCTTGTGAAGGGGTGGGGGGGGGGGTGAAGAAAGGAAATCTGTCTTACTTTACTGATTTACAACTTCAAAGCACTGTTTGTCTTTAAGCTTTATTACGGCAGAAGCTTTATTAAGATCGAACAATTGCTCAACGCATGCAGAACTCTGGGGTGGAAAGATTGTCCAAATAGCATCTCTCATGAGTCTGGGAAAAACAAGTGAGCTTGACCCCGAGAGAGAGAGAGAGAGAGAAACACATGACGGGAGGAGACGTCAGAGGTGTGGAAACAACAGAAATAAGACCTTATTCAGCCTTTACCAAAATATCGACTGACTTAACGCTCCTCTGGAGAAAACCAGTGAGAACAGAACGGCAACAATCGACACATGCGTTTTAAAATTAGTCCCACCAAAAACACAAACCAGTGGTTGAGTTAAAATCCTTTGACATAAGGTGTTGATGTGGTCTTCCTAATCTTCTAATGTTAACTTCTAGCATGAACCGGGGCTCTAGAGTGCGACCAAAATTTGTAAGGGTGCGACCAAAATTTTTCCTAGGTCGCACCAGTGCAATTAACGTTCTCTTATGATCGCATCCGCTCAATTTCCACAAGCGAGTCTTTTGTTCTCTTTGCTCGCAAGTTTGGATCATATCGTGGTCTAAACCAATCAGAGATAGAGAATTGGGCTGGTCTTTGCCTCTGATTGGCTGTGGTTCAGCTATTCCTGTAGGACTAAAATGTTCCGTGCTGTGTGATACGAAATAAATAGAGAGCCTAAGTCCCGCCCCTTCGCTTCCGGCTCATGGGACCTTATTTCAGAAAAAATATGAATGGTAGTCAATGGGGAGAGACAACTTTTTATTCCGTCTGAACTGTGCCCTGAATTACACATATGATGTTTGTCAATTTAAAAGATGATTCTCAAAGTCAAAAACGTCGCAGTTTGTCATACAACAGAAGAGTAACTTTTAGTTTTATGTGAAAATCGCTCTGTGAACTACATCTCCCGGGAAACGAAACGAGATCCGCTGCTCGTGTGTGCGCAGTCTGGTACAAAACACTCAGGTAGGACGGCGTAACGTTACGATTATAACGTAAGGCTGTAGAAACAATGACAGACAGCCTCAGTAAAGTTAGCTTCCTTTCATTGAGAGAAAATGTGCGCCTTTGGGGTTTGTAGTCTTTGTAATTACGTATTTTCACAGTCTTATACCTCAACGCTTTTACATCAAACTGCGACTTTCTTTACTTTAAAATGTATCTTTTAAATTGACAAACATCATATGTGTAATTCAGGGCACAATTCAAACCAGATCAAAATATTTGTTGTCTCTTGCCATTGACTACCATTCAATATTTTTCCGAAATAAGATCCCATGGTGGCCGACCGGAAGGGGCGGGACTTAGGCTCTCTATTGCGACCTGAACGTGAACACCAGAGAATCAGTTACGGCCAGTGTTGGGAGTAACGCATTACAAAAGTAATACATTACAGTAACATATTACTTTTTGCTGTAACGCAGTAGTGTAAGGCATTACTAATCAATTTTCAGTAATATTTTACTCGTTACATGTTCAGTGAGGCTTGTATTACAGTTGTATTACTGTGTATTGTCTGCTTTTACTTCTTAAAGGCAACAGACTATGTGAAAGTTTTAAAGCAGTCTTTTAGTGCCAGTTCAGAGCGGTCACGTCTGTAACATTGTTTTTCCTCATAAATGCGAACACGAAAACTAAAATAAAATGAATATTTTAAGTTCTATGGAGACTGGAGAGCCAACCCTTCCTCATCCGATTTGCGCAGTGTAATTAACAGAATTACAAAAAAATATATTTTGCCTCCTATTTTTTTTTGTCACGCATGAATGTGTGTCTTTTCCCTAATATTAAAAATAAAACAAAGACTGATATTTGTCTAATGTCTGGAGTCCTTTAAGGAAGTAGCCTATATACGTTTCAATACATGTATTTTCTGAGAATTTTTATTTCAAGTTTTGACTGCAAATGTCATGTCCATAATGCTGGACTTCCCCAATTTTAAATAATTTATCCTCAACTAGTTTTGTGGTGTAGGTCTACGTATTTTATAATGTTAACTTCAAATAATACTAATAGCCTAATTTAAAGATAAGGCACCATTGGATCTGGACGGTAAGGAGAATAACGCTGGAGTTGGAAGAGGTGTGTCGCGATTCTGTAGGTTCGTGAATCTGAGTCGTGTGGCGAATCGCGATTTCGGTTTCTTATTGCATATCGTTACAGCCCCAAAGTTAAGTTCTACTTAGTTATTTTGGTGAAAGTAACTCAAAAGTAATACATGAGTAATGTAACACATTACAATTCTGAGACAGTAATATTGTAAGGTAATGAATTACTTTTAAATAACAGTAACAAGTAATACCTAATGTATTACAGTTTGGAAGTAACTTGCACAACACTGGTTACGGCAATCAGCAGCAGAAGAAACAGACGACGAAGAAACTTTTAAAAATGTAGGCTACTTTTTATGGCTGTAAAAATATCCTCATATTCAAAAACTAATTCTCCTTTTACACTGTGAAGCTGCTTTGATACAATCTGTATTGTGAAAAGCGCTATATAAATAAATGTGACTTGACTTGACTTGACTTTTACGAACCCGTTGGGCTATGCTGTGTTCAGTTGATGAATGAATGGAAGATTGTAGCGCGCAACGCGCATCCCATCCAATACATCGCAATAATGCTTGTGCTTTGTTACTATTGATATGAAATTCAGATTTCAAATTAGGTCCGTTTTCTTACGAAATTCAAAAACATAAATAGTGTATTGACGCTGTGGCGTGAGATCGCTCTGGCTCAGCTCAAGTGAAGCAGCAGCGCGGAGCGCACATGATCATCTCTTCCGCCTTAATAATACCAGTTACAGCGCGAAATAAACATGAACGAGCATGAAAAGATAGAGTACAACTTATCGAAATCCGTATCTTTCACATGAATTGCTCAATCAGTGTTTCAACCGTGGAAAGACGTCAGTAAAACGGTTGTAATTTAACGTCACATTTACCTCAGAAAAAACTTATCCATGTGACCATAAACTTTAAAAATTAACTCTAGAGGTGCATTTTTAATGTTTTTCAATATTCAATCCATGTTGTTTTAATCCATGTTGTTTATATTTCATATTATTATAAAAATAAATAAAAGTGTAATTTAAGTGTTTGTGTACAAATCAGGTCATTTTTTACCTTCAATATTACAGAAGGGTAATGAAACAGACTACAACTGACTCCCAGTTTACAGCATTAGTTGAGATTTGTTTTCCTTGAGAATTGTGAAATTGGTGTCAATACCCTGCCCTAACTTGAACAAAGTAAAAACAGCACTTTAATTTTCTTTAAGATTTATATTTTTATATACACTATAATTGTGCTTAAAAAACAACAACAAAAAACACATCTTTTTTTGTTTAAAAGCATTTACATATATGAATATATGGTGTGTAATAAAAAGGTGACCTTGAAATTGTGGCGTTAAAGGCGACGCGAGATGAGGAAATATTTGAGTGCACCTAAATTTTGTGCTGGTGCACCTAAATAAAAAAGTTAGGCGCACCAGTGCAACCAAGGCAAAAAGTTAGTCTGGAGCGCCGTGAACCGCTAGCAGTCAGTCTTGCTTTCGATCAAATTAGCCCAATCTACAATTTTATGAGATTGATATTAAAAAAAAAAAAGCTATGAACCGTCTTAAAGGGATAGTTCGGCCAAAAATGATATTTAACACATGCATTACTCACCCTCAAGCCGTTCGAGATGCATATGTCAATCTTGTTTCAGACGAACACATTTTCAGTTATTTTAGAAAATGTCTTAGACCCTTCAGTGGATATAATGTGAAGAAATGGGGTCCAGCTCCCTCAAGTCCCAAAAATGTGCATACATACTTCACAAAAGTAATCCATCCGGCTCCAGAGGGATTAACGAAGGCCTTCTGAGGGTAATCCGTGCGGTATTGTCGTAAAAATATACATATTTAAAACTTTATAAATGAAAATATCTGACTTCCGGCAACGGTCGACGCACGTTCACGGGTGATGGAAGTTGGCGTACGTAGCGTTGACCTGCGTTCTGTTTTCTATCATGCGTCGTGCACGTTTGTGATGACGTAAGATGCACGCAAACGCACCAGGGTTTGAGAGAATCAAGTTGAGTGTGAAACGAGGCCAACGCTGCGGAGGATGCCGGGAACAATCCCCCTCGGGCTGCAGCAAACTATTTATTTCACCGTTTAATAAACAGAATATTCAGTCAGACAGGTATTCGTTGTGAAAGAAACGGTAACAATTTCAAGCATTTTCAAGCATTTTATCCAAAATTTAAGCACTTTTCAAACCTTGAAAACACAACATCAAAATTCAAGCATTTTCAAGGAGTTCAAGCACCCGTACGAACCCTGGATTTGAAGTGATTCGATTCATTCTTTCTGAATGGAAGTTCCCCAAACAGGAAGACCCATCCATGATTCCAAACACAGTAAGATAGTCAGGAATAAGGTGGATAGACGTGAATGTGACTGGACTCGCTGTACCTTCTTGCGCAGCTTCTGGATGCGGTTGATGACCTCACGGGCCACTCCTTCATCCACCATGGACTGATCCGGCGTGACGTCGAGCAGAACCAGCACCTGTGAAGACAAACGTGTGTGTTCAGATCACTTCAGGACAGGGGCATGTCAACTGAGAGATGCAGTCTGAATATGAATTTGACTCAGTTACGTTGTCTTATAAGTTCATTGAAATGGCTGCCTGTACGATATAGAATTATGTACAACAAGTGAAACTCGAAAAATGTGAATATCGTGCAAAAGTTCATTTATTTCAGTAATTCAACTTAAAAGATGAAACTAATATATTATATAGACTAGGGCTGGGCGATAAAACGATAACGATAATTATCGCGATATAATTTTTCTCGATAAAACGCTATCAAGAGGTCGATAAATGTTCGATAATGTTTTTGCGTCAAAAGCGGAACGAAAGTCATTTAAACCGCGCGCGCCACACGGAGCGTTTATCCGCTCGGGTCAAAGTCCAAACTGCAGCGCACTGAGCGTAGCGCGAGCTCAAGCAGACGCGCCTCTGATCGTTTTGCTCACGAGATCCAGTGAGAAGCACTTGAGTTCAGCGAAGAACACAAATGTCAAGTTTAAACCAGTTTAAAGGCAGATGAAACACCGCTGACAAAAAGGAGAAACACTGCGTGCAACGATCCAGTCAGAATCTGAATTGATACTGAATACATTTAGCCTACCATGGATTTACTGTAAGGTTAGCCTAGTAATATTAACTGCACCATGAAATGTGGGATATACTTATTGAATTGTATAATATTATTAGTGTAGACAATGTATTAAATGACTAATGGAATACAAGTACAGTATTTAATAATGTATTTAACTGTTAGGCTATTGTTTTTCATACAAAAACTACAGAAACCATAAAGTTATGCCATGATAGTGAGGTGCTAGGCTAGGTTATAGGCTATACCTGGTTTTATTTGTGGTTATCATGATCTAAATGCATACTGGATGACCAATGGTTAATTTGAATACAACTCAAACAGTCAGAATATTACTTTTTACCAAATAAAAATGTGGTTGTTTCATAAAAAACAAACAAAAAATAAAATAAAAACAGATGTTACTGTTTTTGTTACTGAACATACATTTAAAGAGTAGCTTAAAAACACAATTAACACTCTGGTTTATACAACTTTCACTTAGTAGCAAAAATCTGCCTATAAACTTGAAAAAAATAAATATTTGACATATATCGTGATAATTATCGATATCGACTGATATAAAAAAAATTATCGTGATAATTTTTTTTGCCCATATCGCCCAGCCCTAATATAGACTCATTACATGCAAAGTGAGATATTTCAAGCCTTTATTGGTTATAATTTTGTTGATTATGGCTTATAGCTTAAGAAAACCTTTTCACAATATTCTAATTTTGAAATTGGGGTTTTCATTTGGGGCAAAACTTTGTCCCCGTCTCTATTAGATCAGCCAAATCTCTAACTCTAACTACTTTCAAATTTTGGATAAATCACAACTTTTAAACGCTTTGTGAGAACGTCACGTAAGGGGTTTATGTGCTTCTAGAGCCTCGTTCAGACTGTCGGTCCAAATCCGATCAGAATTAGATACTGTAAACGTTAAAAATCAAATGAAATCCGAACTTTACAAATCACGTTTCAAGCTACGTACACATGTGGTTTAAAATCCTATTTAAATCATATTTCTGAAAATCCGTCTCAGTCTGACTGCTTATGTGTTTATGTTTATAAGATTTTCTCACGCCACAGTAAAACATAAATGCCAGATGTTGCTATAGGAAACAATGCAGTGCCGGACGAGCAGAAAATGACAATGTAACGGAGACGTATTTTGAAACCGGATTTAAATTTGACATTTCAATATTGTAAAATTGAAATAAGACAGCATCTCTATTGCTCTATTGTTTTGGCGTATTCCTACCAACGCAACGTCATTCCCATGAAACCACTGCAGATATTCCAGAAAACAAAAGAGCGGCATGGACACACATCACGGATCTGAACAGTTGCGATACACAGTGTGGACATCAATAATGTTAGATCAGATTCCAATTGGATACACAAATAGTCGGATTTGGACTGGGCTGATGTATTTTTTTTTTATCTCTATGTATCGATTGTTGTTCTGTGAAGCACGTTGGGCGACCCGTGTTGCATTAAACTGTGCTGACTGAATGAAAGTGCGTGCAGACCTGCGCGTCTGAATGGGCCTCGTACTGAGACGGTGTCCCTGACGTCTGATCGAAGCAGTACATCAGACGCAGATCGTCCTCGCGCAGATCATGCCCGTCCACAACGATAGATCCTGCAGAGGAACAGATGCCAGGCTGTAACTATACATCGGGTCACAGTATAGCGCAATACAAAAATGAAAATTGTGTATAGAGCACCCAACATTAAATTTACTATCTGAGAAAAAAAGTTGAGAGTTTTAGTGTCAGAACTACATTAATCTAATGTGGAATATAATGTATAATAATGCAGTGGGGGATATTTGTGTGTCCTGATAATGACAGATGTCTGATGTTACCAGTAAAACTGTCCGACATTGTTTAAATATATCTAGTCAGTGACAGTGAAAGTATATTTGTCTAAAATAATTCAGTATTCTGTAAATAATTTTTGGAATATCGCAATAATATCGTACCATGAGTTCAGTATCGTGATATGTATTGAGGGTCTCATGGCACACACACACACACACATACACACACACACTGGGCCTGAGGGACTGAAACTGATACTTTTTGGTAATACATCAAAATAATCATTTTAGGTCTAGGGGACGATTAATCGCATCCAAAATAAACTTTTTGGTTTATATAATATATGTGTGTGTATGGTTTGTAATTATTTCGGTTTATTTAAACACACATGCATGGATATATTTAAGAAATATTTGCATTCATACAGTATAGGAATGCAAATATTTCTTAACCCCTTAGCTGTCACCCCCCTTTTTGAAAATGGGGTTAAAATGCACTATTCAAACTTAAATGGTTGTAATTTAAGAATGCTTTGGAATATATACCCAAGTTTGGTCTTGTTTTAAAGAAAACACTCAGCAGAATATTGCTGAAAACACTTCAAAAAATTTAAGTATGAAAAAGTTATTGAAGTTTAAATTTACAGTAAATCAAATATACTGTAATATATATTTTTTATTTTATATAAAATATATATTTTACAAAACACTTTTACTCTAAAATTTCTATAAAATCAAAGCTATAAATCTTGTCAAGTTATGTTCCAAATTTAAAGTTGATATCACAAAAATTGAAGTTCCCATGAGATTTTGTTTAGGCGTAGTACCAAAAATAGCCACCGGGTGCCATTGAATTCCATTGAATTTAGTTGTATACATTCTGCCTTAACAAATTAATACATTTCTGTCCAAATATCAATTCTGTCAAAAAAATTTGGAACCTTGAGACTCAGACCTTTCTGACAATATCAGTTTTGTCAAGATTAGAAAAGGTTTTGATCATAAATTATGAAATATAATGATGCCCAAAAGGGGAGGAGCCTGATAAAATAAGTACCGTTTCTATGGTAACGCAATGTTCAATTATAAAACAGTTTTCACACAATGAATTCTGAGTTTATAAGCTTTCAAATGATACCTAATTTATGATAACTACTAAAATATGTGATATAATAAAAAAGGCGATAAAATAAATTATATTATATTTTAGAGGATAATAAATATAAATATTATCATTTTTAGAGGACAATATTATACAATTTTTTAATTTTTTATTGAAAAATACTAGATTATATGTTTTATTATGAACTTTTAGCATAAAAACAGAAGTTTCAATGATTAAAAGTGGGTGCATCGACTTTTAGTGACAAAGGTCAAAACTCCTGTTATAATGCAGATTTTTTGAGGTGCACTCTTCTCATAAATTCATCAATTACTCTTCCTACATAATTTGTAACACAAAACAGGGGTAGAATATCTATTTAGAAGTCTTAGACCTTTCCAACGATATATAATTTGTCATAATTAGATTAGGATTTAATAGAAATATAGTGAAGTAAAGTTAGGCGTCCCGGTACCGGGACGGTGACAGTTAAAGGGTTAAATATATACATGCATGTGTGTATTTTTACATACAAAATATTTATACACCGTACACACACATATATTATGTAAACAAACTTTTATTTTGGAAGCGATTCAGATCCAGAAATTAAATATATATATATATATAAATATACACACTAGGGAGCCTGCCTTGAATATAATATATAGATATATATGTGTATGTGTGTATGTATGTATGTATATAGATAGATAGATAGATAGATAGATAGATAGATAGATAGATAGATAGATAGATAGATAGATAGATAGATAGATAGATAGATAGATAGATAGATAGATAGATAGATAGATAGATAGATAGATTTTTTTCTTAAGGGGAAATATCTGCATGAAAATGACTGTTTCTGTTGTTAGTATAATGAGAATGTGTGGAGAGATCTCCAGCGACCATCTGCTTTCCTTCACATCTCATCTATCTCTGCACGCTTTTCCAGTCTTATCCGGCGTTCCGCTCATTCCAACGCCAGCGTTTCAGATAAAAGGCATGAAAACGCTTCAGAAAGGGGAGAACACGACGATCTGATCACTGCGCTCTAATGTGAGATCTGCACGGCTGCTTTAGCTCTTCTCCAACAGGTTCAGTAGCCAGAGCCGCATCAGAGCCGGAGAACAGCCGGGCTTTCCCTCACTCGAGTGTGTGTGTGTGTGTGATTAACATGTAAGTGGTACCTGTCCTCTGGAAGGCCTCCAGCTCTTCACTCTTCAGGTCTTTGATGGACGCAGTCACAGATTTAAACGCTCCTTTCAGGCGTTTGCCCAGAACCATGTGATCGGGTTCAGCTCTCAGACGGATGCCGTATCTGTCCTTGTCGGAGGACAGTGTGAGCTGGCGAACGTTCAACTCCTGGAGAAAACACAATGTCACGCTTCAGTGAGATTGACAAGTTTTACAATAAGATGTAAACCATTTAACTGCTAAAAAAAGCCCCACATTTAATCATTTAATCAAAGTCCAAGGGTTCGATATCATCGCCGGCGGGCAGAAATGTCCAAACCCGCTACTGTTCAGGAAATGGAAAACAGCACTGTCACTGTATTGCTGATATCGTGGCTTTACACTATCACTAATCAGACACTTGAATGAGAACGTTTTCCAGAAATCAAGCTCAACTGGAGTTATGAGGTTTTTTTACCAGTGAATCGCAGATATTTCGTGCCATTCATTGCATTCCATTATATTTTCATCAACTTACAACTATATAAAGTTTATTGTAGCTCTGCGGGAGCGCCCTTTATCTGTCATTTGGTCAAAATCTCATGTCATAAAATATGATTTTCTTCACACGGCCTATTTGAGACAGTATTGACTATGATTCTGAGACTATATACAGTATATATGAGACTATAATTCTGGGCTCGAATTTCGTCGCGGGTATTGTATTGCAAACATTGATTCATACCCCTTTTCCACCGAAAAAAGAACTGGTTCGGAACTGGTGCTGGTTCAAAGTTGGTTCGGAGCTGGTTCAACTTGCGAACCCGTTCAGAACCGGTTTGCTTTTCCACTGACCAGAGCGCCCAGGGAACGACGTCGTTGTTACGTCTCTGTTAACGTCGCTTGCAAGTACATTGTTTGGGATTATCTCTAACTCGTGTACCAAGAAAACTTTAAAAACAATTGAAATATGTAAGTCTTTTAATCTTTTCGTTTGATATGTAATCTTTTCTGATAAGTTATGTAGGCTACCCCTGTCTTGTGTCTTTTTTCTTTCCATTAAATTGTTCTATATCGTGACTGTTTTCTTCTTAGCTTATGTTTCAAAAAATAAATAAATAAATTAAACGCTTGCGTGTTTCTGCAGTTTCTCCTGGCTTTGCGATGATCAGAAAATATGTTTAAAAGAATCGAGAAGAACGGATCTAAACCCGCCCCGTAAACATGACGTGGTAAAAGAACGGTTCTAGTCCAGCAAAGAGTTGGTGCCGCTTTGGAACCAGTTCTCGCGGCCGCGAACCGGTTTTTTGGCTGTCGAAACACAAAGAACTGGTTCGCGCGCAGGCACCGGCTCCGAACCGGCTCTCAAAATGTACACTTACAAAGTTCTCAATGCTTCGTTTTGCATGTATGGAGCCTCGTTATGTTACTGTGTTAATGCGGGGCTATTTTGAGCCTTGTTAGTGGTATAAACTAGCGATTTCTTTTTACTTAGTCAGTGCCCCCAGTACTAGCATTATACGCTAAACAGTTTTTAGAGATAAAACTCTTTACATTCGATTATCATGACAACAAATCTCAGACAACGATGGACTAGGTACCGACGATTTATTAGACCAAAGGTTCATTGTTCGCCGGAGTTCTCCTTTAAGTTTTGTTTAGTCATTGAGCAGTGTAGACATGCTTCAGTGTCACTATAATTGTCATTCCAGACATTAAGGCAGACTTTAAAAGCAGAAGGAAGAGCCACTCTCAGCATTTTTATTTAAAGTGTACATATCATGCTTTTAAATCATTCATTTTTACTTATAAATCATACATTTGTGGTCTATATAAAGCATAACTGCAATGCTTGGGTCTGAATTCCTCATTATTATAGCTCAACAGGCCCCTTTTCTACCTCTTTTCTGATGTGCTTCTGTGAGCAGCCGCTGAGTTCACGTTCGGTTCAACTCCCCGCGTTCGGCCATTATTGTAGTTTGATAAGAGATAAACGATTACTATAGTTTCAAAGAAGATTTTTATTACAAAATGTCAACAAAAGACTTGTCCATCAAGCGTTACGTATTCGAGCCAGAGCGAGCGATTTGAAAAAGACGACGACAAACCTGCAGAACAACGTCTTCATATGGATGCAGTGGTATGTAAAGTTAAGTTAACTATGTTGTGTTATTAGTGAAAGTCGACTATTTCTCTTGTTAAAACAAGCACTCTGACAAGATAAATGACTACAGTCTAATCTTACCACTAAAAATCTGTATTGATAATAATATGATAACTTACGTTTAGAAAGCGTCAGAAAACACAGCAGCTAAATGATAGAAGGAATTTACCCCTCATTCAGACGAAGTCGATCGGCAAACCATTCTTTATACTGGCGGAGGTTGTTAAATTGGGAATCCTTGAAGTGCTTCAGGTCACTACATCCAACAACCGAACATTTTGACTTGCCCTCTCGTAACTTCTGCATCATTGAGCTTGGACTACAAAATCGGAGCGAGAAATAATAATGGCGGATTGCTCGAAGTGTTGGACCGGTAGTCGATGTCCTTATTTGTCAGTTCCGCTGCAAATCCTGTGACGTAATTGTTCAAAAAACGTCATAGAAAACAGAAAAATCTGAACAGGTTGAAAAATATGACCAAAACAGAATATAAAGATATAAACGAAGCACCTGAAGAGAATAATTTCATCTTTTCTGTACTTATAAACACTCCAAATATACAACAAAATGCATTTAAGGGCTAAAAAAGTGGATTTTGCATGATATGTCTCCTTTAACTAATTTTTTTATGACAAAAAAAAAAATAGTTTTTCAGTTACAACAACTGTAGTAGCACTGTTACTAAACCCAGCTCAATTAAATTCCAAATTGATCCGTATCGTGATACATATCGTATCGTGGCTTTAGTATCGTGATGCGTATCGTATCGTGACATTGTTGGTGATACACAGCCCTAGACTACACCATAGTTAACCTAGACGGAGAAATGACGGCTATTGCTTGCTGAGAAGGTCCTGCCTGACAGCGCCGCTCTAAAGTGTTAAAGCACCAGTGAGAGACAGGTTTTGTGTTTGCTGTATTGCAGTGGGAGATGTTCATTAAATCAGGTGACTGCAGCGTTTGTGTTTCTCACATTGCGAGAGCAGAATAAAAACAAGTCAGGCGGTTGAGTTTGTGCCTCACATGTTCATCTGGGACTCGAGTCACACAAACGTCATCTGAATAAAACATGGCATCTAATGAACCACACAGAGACGGCGCTTTAAACCAGCCGAAAGGAACCCTGTGTCACCAACAAATCCATCCGTTTAAGAGTATTATGATCGGATTCAAAACAACAGATATGAAAAATCGACGCTCTATATACGCCAGTGAACGGTTAAAACGCATCTCTGTTGCTGCTGGATATAAATGCATTTAAATATCAAATTATCTCACTAAATAATGCAAAGCAAAACGTGCAGTTTCATCATCTTTCATCCAGGTGATTTTCTCATGAATATTTTTGTGAGTCGAGTAGGTCATGTTGAATACTAAAGCTAGCGCTGGGATCAATGGTGTGTGTGTGTGTGTGCGTTCTCGGCGGGGGTGTTTGACAATCGAGCGTGGCAGACACGGAGACAGAGGAGCTAATTTTAGCTCGGAGGCTCAGCCCACCCATAAATCACTGCGGCAGGGGCTGGAGATGAAGGACACCGGTTGAGTGTCTGCACACACACTCGCTGCACGCATGTGTGTGTGTTCATACACACCAGAGGAGAGGAGTGCTGTGATGTAGCCATCGACACATGCAAAGGGGAACATGTTTGTAAAGAGCTCCACACCAGCAGAGGGCGCTGCTGAGCTGATCACGCTGTGCTTTGGTTTAAGTCGCTATTAAATTTACAGATGCTGCGTCCCAATTCGCCTACTTAAAGGGTCATGAAACCCCCCTCTTTCAGCTCAAGTCTAGCTCAAAATCTTTTTGAAAAATGCAACTGAAATGGGCGTGGCTGGCTTTGAGAAGAAGGGAGGGAGTGGGCGTTGTATGACCATAACTGTCACTGTCACATGCATTTCGACTGTCACTAAAAAGCAATGGTAAAACGTGAGGAAATGTTGGATTTTTATATAGCTGGCAAAGTTAAAGTCTTATGAAGTGCACTGACACTTTATTATTGTCCTTTCAAAAGTAAGTGAATGTCCTGCTACAAATATTAGCCCACAGTAATCGTAATTCTAATTAAAACATATTAATCTAGGCTACATGTATAATTATAATGTCATTATAAAATATATGATGGTTTATATAGACACTATAAATACATTTCAGAAAAAAAAATATTAATTTTACGCTTAAAAAATCATTCCGTGCATAGTCATAGACAGTCAAAGAAAGTGCAGTCTACGCAGCCTCTGAACTCTCATAATAAATGACTTCTCATTTTAGACACACACACACACACACCAGCGCAGACACACCTCTGAAGGGATAGAAAGTCCTCGGGATACCGCATCACTCGCAAGACGCAACTTGGATTAGTTGTCAACAAGGCGAAGTCCATCATTCTCCACTTGTCGAGCTCTCTCGCGAAAATGTTCGCGGCACACAGATCAGGTTTAGCCGTGTCCGTGTTTTATGGCAAACCAACCGTCTAGCGCTGGCAGCATCGCGGGGAACATATTCAACGCACTTGGACTTTGCACCATGAAAACAAGTAGTTTGCGTCCCATGATTGCCTCTCTCATCAAACGTTATACGCGATATCACAGTTTGTCATGTCTGTCGTTGGAAAGATCCACGTGGGGTCATGAATAATTAAGAGGCCGTGTCTTCTCATAGGATAAGACCGATGAGTCATCAACGCACTGTGCAGGGCACTGCCGCGTCACCCGCTACAATGAAGATTTTAAACCCGGAAGACGAAAAAAGCGGAAAAAAACTCAAATTTAACCATTTTAACCTTATTATTAAATCTAACAGATGCTAACATTGTCTTCAATGGTGTTCAACACACATACCTCTGTTATAATCTCAGAAAATTTGGTTTGGGGTTTCGTGACCCTTTAAACTACGCTCTAAAAGTATGTACTCTTTTTGTCAAGAATAAGTGTGTGGCTAAAGAGTAGGCAAGCTTTGGACATACATTTAACGGAGAGCTCTGTCGCGTGCTGCGTGCATCTTGTCGCAGTAAACTGACCTGTCAATCATCTTGTCACAGTTAAAATCCTCCATTCTATTTAACTCGATTTCCTACCGTTTCGGAGAGCACGTTCATCTCCCAGTCGTGGGTCTTTCATGTGGATACTCTCCTCGTTTTTGCAATTTGAATGTAATGATGCATTTAAAAGGTAACGGCTAAAGGTATCTTTAGAAAAGGTCTCAATGCTGCTGCAGATGCAATATAATGTAGACAGTAGGGCTGGGTAATAAATATCGATTTCTCGATATTAATCGATTCTCATTTTCACAAACCGATATCGATTCTTAAATCTCAAGAATCGATTAGTCATCCTGTTTCATTTGAATGAATGAGACGATGTATCGCGGCTGCGCGCATTCCAAAAAATCGCAATAATTGTCCTTTGTTACTATTGATATGAAACAAAGTCTCAATTTTCAAATTAAGAATTATTAGAAATTCAAAAACATAAATAGTGTTTTGGCGCTGTGGCGTGAGATCGCGCCAAGAGAAGCAGCAGCGCTGATCTCTCTTCCGGCTTAATAATAGCAGTCACAGCGCCAAATAAACATGAATGAGCATCTGAAAGTGTGTTAAAAGATAAAGTACAACTTATCGAAATCCGTATCATGTCACATTGATTCGCTCAATCTGCGTTTCAACCGTGGAAAGACGTCAGTTAAACAGCTTGTAATCAATGTCATGTATCGTCATATTGACCTCAGAAAACCCACATAAACTCGTTAGTCCACACTCGTTAGTGTTCTTCAATATTTAATGCATATTTGAATAAATCTGGCAAGTTTTTATGACAGCCACCATTTAAATGTTCATATTTCATATAATCTTCTTACTATAAAAATGAATAAAAGTGTAATTTAAGTGTTTGTAGAGCTACAAAACAGTTCATTATTACCTTCATATTAGGGTGATGAAGACTAGTAGCTACAACTAGACTCCCATAGTTTACAGCCTTAGTTAAGAGATTTGATTCCCTTGAGAAAAATTGCCATTTATTGTAACTGAAATCCAAAATAATTGATATTGAATCGAATCAAACCGTAATCGAATCGAATTGCAAGCTTGTGAACCAAAATCGAATCGAATTGTGAAATTTGTCTCAATACCCAGCCCTAGGAAACAACATTGAATAAATACATTTTCGTCAATTTAGATACTGATAATTAATCACTCAAATCTCTTTATCTTATGGTGCGTTCTATTATAGCCAACGAACCGACTCGGACCTCGGATTTGACGTCACGTCCACACTTCAAGCGTTCTATTATGTTTTGCGTGTCCGAATCGGAGAAAGCTGTTGTCATGGTAGCACTGGCCGAGTACCAGGCACTTACATTTAAAAAAAAAATATTATGACTACACCCTATCAAAACGCAGCCATTTAAACTCGAAAACGTTCACTATATTTAATGTTTTTCATGTTAATCTTCTGTTAGCAACGCTAGCAACGTTAGTAATAGCACTCACGACAACCGATTCCCATACCCACAGGGGACGCAGTAATACAACTGATTATAACCGTCATTTAAAATACCAAAGCGGTTCGAAAACAATGAAAACAATTCATTCTTGCAAATCACAGGGTGCAGCCATCTTGAATTCCGAAACGGAATTCTTGCTCGGTGGCCTCACGGTTGTCCGACGTCCGAGAGGAGAAATCCGAGGAAAGGGGGCGTGTTGCTAGGCGACGTCTGTCGTCCGATTCGGATCTCCGAGACGGATGAATAATAGAACGCACCATAAACCTCTCAACATAACCGCGGGACTCGCACGTCCTCCGCGTCTGTAGTTTTTTTTTACACTTTTTACTCGTGTTTGTAGTTCTAACCAGATCCTAGTCCAACGCGCGATGGGTTGTGGGCAATATCAGCCGTTAGAGTCTGCATCGATCTACGCTTCGGATTCTGACCGGATATAGTAGACCATCCGGGTCTCTTTGAAACACTCATACTACGATTTGGGACGTACTAATTCTATTTTCGAATACTATTTAAGACGGATACTATGCAAATTGGGACGCAACTATTTTTTTTTTGTGTGTGTGTGTGTTGGGGGAATTGCAGTGTTTATTATAAATTATTTATCAGTGCACATGATTCTTGTTTTAAATTCATGTTCATGGTAATCTTGAATCAGAATAAGTTCCTCTAGCAGCATCTCTTCTCTGATGATGTGGGCGGGGCTATAACCTGTCACTCACATGAGATCAGCCAATAGCAGTATGTATATTCATAGAACTGTGCATACTAAATGAGGCAAGGGTGTCAAGTTACATTCAAGATATTTTAAGGCATAAAGGGGGAAAAAAAAACGTCTGAATGTCATTTTGGGGATCAAAGATTAGAAAAGATCAGAGAATTATTGACTACACTGGATTTAATAATAATAATTACAATTATAATTCTATATAGTATTTTAATTATTCTTAAAATAGAAAAATTATTGCAGATATGTATAATTAAACTCCTTAAGACATCATTGGTCAGTCAGTCCTCATTCATTGTATTTTCATGGGAAAGTGCGAGCAGCTAAATGATGATAACTGACAGGAATCGTGTGCTGTGATTGCGACACACACACACTGACCTCAAGTATGTACTTCTGCAGGGACTGGATGTCTGCAAGAGCCTCGGCGTCCTGATGGATCACCACCACCTCCTTTAGCGGATACTGAAAACACACACACACACACTCGTGTCACACACACCTGCAGCGACTCCAACATGTTCAAGCTCAGCTCTCAGGGCTGAAACAGGTCTCATGTGAGCTGGCCCACACGGTTCGGCACGCATGTGACTATGCGGATTATCTGCTACATTCAACCATCAGTGAAAGTTTAGCATTTGGATGTTTAATGTCTTGCCAATTTACACATTCATCTGTGTGCACAGACACACACACACACACACACACACTGGCTACGTTAACATGCAACCTTAGTAACGGGATTGACGGCTCAGTCGGATTGAAAAGCCTTCATGTAAAATGCCTTAACCCTCTTATTATCTTTGGGGTCTTTTTGACCCGCAAATGACTTTTGGTCAATTTTTAAAAAATGTTCTCTTTTTCCAAATGGAATGAAACTTTCTACAACTCTTTACACTGTCATGATCTACCAAAAAAAAATTTTGGAATGATGTCTGTCTTTATATTAGCATGAAAAAAATGCCAGCACTCTTTATCTTCGGGGTCCCTGGAGACCCCGCATAGTAAATATACAAAATTCATCATTAAAATCAGAAACAACGAAGAAACAACACAGATCACATAGACAGAAATAAAGTGGCACACTTCCAACAACGCAAAAAACATCCAAAATGCACACACACACACACACACACACATTTCAAATACCAACACCTCCAGTAAACAGTAAACACCTCCAGTGCACCACCAGTTTTTGTTCCTAATTGTTCAAAAAAAAAAATTTAATTGAAAATCATTTTTTTAGGAAATCTTTTATTTATTACAACGATTTTATTTGTTTTACTGCTTTATTTTCTCATTTGTTATTGCTGTTCAGTTCATTGCATGTGTTTTTTTTTCAACATGTAATATAACTGTTCATTTCTGTTAATTTTTTTGTCTTTTACAGTTCGTAACTGAAACATTGATTTAAAATTATAGAATTATATTAAAAACAGATAATTGAAATAAATGATCAAATCTAAAGACTCCAACATTTCTCTTTGTAACATCATGTTCAGGTTTGATTCTAATCATAATGTAACATTATTGAAAAACTTTTGTCAGGACAAAAAATACTTAACTTTGATAAAAAGTTTTTTTTTTTTTGTTATAATTGTGATTTTATAATATTTAGATATGAATCCAACTGGAAAAACTTGTGAAATAAATATAGTTTGGTTAGTCAAATAGCTTATAGTGGAGGTCTATGGCCATCTAGTGGTTAAAGTGATATTTTTTTATTTTAAAAGTGCATTTTCCAAAAAATTGTCAAAAATCTTTCATTAAACCATTTTAAATGATCCATGTTATCTCCATGAATGATAATTAGAAATCTGGGTCTTTCATAAAGTGAATTTTACATACAATGCCGTTTTTTTGTAAAAAGCCTATTTAAATAAATATTTATTTATTAATTTATAGAAATTTAAAAGATTTCAAAAATCCTCCAAAAACTGCACAAATGTTGAGTAAAAACATTAATAAATAGAGTAAAATTACATTTGTAAAAAAAAAATATATATTATACTGCTTCAAAATTAAATGTTATTGTCTGGGGTCCCTGGAGACCCCAAAGATAATGAGTGTAGACACAAATGAAGATAATAGAAGGGTTAATCGATCCGTTTGAGCTTGATCTGATATGTATATATACACAGCAAACAAAAAATGATTCTAACACTAGATATAATTGATTGTGTGTTCATTTATGTAAGTGAAGAGAGCAAAATAAAGTAAACGTGACATGTTAAACCCAAATATTCTTCATACAGTGACTACCAGTGAAACTTTGGGACCAAAAATGATTCGGACACTTTGATCTAATCATGTTTTGCTGAAGTGTGTTTTCTGTAATTGCTAATGCTCTTTTTACACACAGACTGAACAACATGAAGCATTGCTTGGCTGGTTGAGCTAAACTGGTATTATCTAATTGTGTAATTAAATTTATTAGATATTCAACAGAATTCATGTGTGAGAGTCTAACAGAAGGATGGACAAACAGTGAAATATCCACTGATCTGAGAACTCGGAGTTCTGCTCATATTTATTACCATTTTCTAAACTAAAGCGAATAAACTGTGATAATGTGAGAGATGCTGAGGGTGTCTGAATAGATTTTGGTTTCACTGTGTGTATATACATTTTTTATTTTTTTTAGCTGATCTAAAAAAGTCTCCAAAACCATAAATGATCTGAACCGTGAGCTTCGTGATCTGTGGCACACCATCACACACACACACTCTGAGGGTTCAACACTGTGATGAACGGCTCTCACCTTGACGGGAAGAGTCTTGCGGTCTCGGATCACACGGCCCAGCTCGATGACCGACTGCATCTGGGAGACTGCGTTCTCAATGCGCTTGTCGATCAGAGACTCCCTGCCAAACACACACACACACCGTCAGCTGTGAAAGGTCTCGAACAATCGCAAAACTGAATGAAATTCCAGGACTTTTCAAGCACTACTTTTTTTGGTTTTTAAGGATTACAATAAGAGATTGCACTTATCAAACAATATCAGATTTTTTAAACTCAAATTACAGATATACGGCCTCCTAAATACAACTCACAGCGTATTTAATAATATACATTAAATAAATACAATGTTTATAATGGAGAGTATTGTTCAATAAATAATATGACATATTATAATGTTGGCGCACTTCGTATATAAATGTGTATTTAAATAAGTCAAGCACTCTTCGTAAATATGGCCGTTTTTAAGGCCGTGTGTCCACCAAAGCGTTTTTCCACGCGCCTGGCGTATATTTTCAATTGTTTCCAATAGGAACGCCACGTTTTTTAAACGCCATGAGCGTGACGAGGCGCTGAGCGTTTTTTTCACGCTGAAGCGCCGAGCGCCCGGCGTTTTTTACTGGTCGCCGAGAGTTGAAAAATGTTCAACTTTGGAAAAAACGCAGCGCTCATCACTGTCAGTTCTTGTCCAGCCGTCCAATCACAGTGGAGGAGGGGCGGGACTAAACCACACCGACCAACAGTCACAACGTTTAAACTGCTGCGGATATTCTGTATCATAGCAACGAAACGCCTCAACGGAAAAAACGCTGCGCTGCCAAAACGCTCTCAAGCGCCCAAAGCACGGCGTCTTCAGCAGAGGGTCTAGCGTTTTCAGCTGGATAAAAACGCTTTGGTGGACACACGGCCTTAGGGTTACATTTTTAAAAAGTCAAATTCACGAACTTCAAGCACATCGTACAAACTTCACTATTTAATTTCATTATTTTAGAGACAATTCATCCCACTATAACACACGCTCATCTCGCTTCAGTTTACCACTCATATTTCAGCTCTACACATCTCGTCTTTTCACACTCTTTCCTTATTATATAAAGTGTTACCGGTTCCAGTATAGATGTATAGTTTATTATAGCCATAAAGGAGAAAATGTAGACTCGCTCAGTCACAGTTTGAGTTGATTTCTCAGTTTGGGTTTGCCAGGCTTTGACGATTTTTTATTAAAACGGCAGTGTGTTTCATACCAGTACGCAGTCGTTTGATGTTCAAGAAACACTTATGATTATCATCAATGTTGAAAACAGATTTTTTGATGAATAGAACGTTCCGAAGAGCAGCATTTATCTGAAATCGAAAGCTTGTGTAACATTATTCACTACCGTTTAAAAGTTTGGTCAGTAAGAATTTGTCTTTTAAGGGGGAAAAATTAAAGAAATTAACACTTTTATTCAAAAAGTGTGCGTAAAGACACTCATAATGTTACAAAATAATCTATTTCAGAAAAAATGCTGTTCTTTTGAACTTTTCAACATCGATAATAATGATAAATGTTTCTTGAGCATCAAATCATCATATTAGAGTGATTTCTGAAGGATCATGTGACACTGAAGATGCTGAAAATGCAGCTTTGATCACATGAATAAATTACATTTGAAAAAATATTCAAATAAAAAACAATTATTTTAAATTGTCATAATATGTCACAATATTTTTTTTTTCGTATTTTTAATCAAATAACTGCAGTGTTTGTGAGCAGAAGAGACGTTTAAAAATATTAAAAATCTCACCGATCCCAAACTTGTAATCGGCAGTGTGTATCAGACTGCCTGTATTCATTCACAAAAATATAGCCATATGAGCAGTAATATTTAACAGTGAGGATGCAACTCATTGTGATATCAGATCGAATTAATCATAATCGAACTGAATCGTTGACATGATAATCAAAGTCTTGTGACCACTAAGTGTTTTTTTAAATTCTGCTTGTATTTTTCATTTTTTTGTTTGTTGTAATCGACGTATTTTTGTCATTTGTCTAGGGACTACGGATGTAAATTAGCCCTGTGGCAATAATCCAGCATGTTTACGTCTGTTTTGTTGTCTCAATTCAGATGTTCATTAATGTGCATTATCCCTATCAAACATATAAATAAATAAAAATAAAATAAAAATGATCATAATCGAATCGAATCGTGAGATCAGTGATGATTCAGATCAGATGGTCACATGGTGTCGAACAGCATCTAAATGCTTTCCATCATGTTAAATCATTGCAAAAGCTCCATCCTTGAACATCAGCAAACACAGTGCAGACGACTGAAGAGAAGAGATGTTTAATCAGCTAATGAGCCCAGTGTCCTCTCCTCTCCTCGTCTCGGACACACGGTCACCTCTGCGCTTATTAATACACACACACGCCACTGTAATTCGGGACACTCGCTGAATCTAGAGAAGCGCAGGATGACCTTCAGAGCGCTTACAGTCCAACTCTACGGCTCTAGCAAAACTGTTTAAAGGCACACGCTAAATCTTTTCCCCGATTGTGACACACTCTTCAGAGCCAACACATGCCAGTCCCTCCAGGATTTCACGATATTTTTGTGTGATTTTTGCGATCAAAATGACTGATTTTGTGGTGGTAATTTTCAAAAATTTGTGAAAAAATTTGCGATTTAAATATAACATTTACCATAAAAGGATTCAGTCCTTGAGAGTTTTTTTGTGATTGTTGTGGGCAAAAATTGATTGATTACGCGGCCTGTTTTCTTTAAAAATGCGACGGAATATGCGGGATATTTATGCAGTTTTATAAGATGAAATTGCAGGAATTTGCAAAAATTGCGGTTTGATGAAAAAGAGAAAAAAAAGTGATTCCCCCATCACCCTGTTCTCACTAGGCTAATGTAAGAGTCATTTCTTATTACTTCCTTTAATAAGCAAGCATTCTACATCATAGAACGTGCTGGGAATATTTAATTTCTCATCATGTTTTATTTCAGACTGTAACAAGTGTAAATAAGGTGTGGCCCCTTTAAGAGCTGCGCGCTCCTGTTGAACTCTCTGCAGTGTTTATTATATGTGCGCCTCCAACACCCCATGTGTGCGGGTCATTTCTGTTTGATGCTTCTTCTTTTATCTTATGTTGTTTATTAAGTAACAATGTGACGGTAGAACGTGAGACAGACAGTTATACGAGTTCGATTTGTGAGATGTCGATCGCCTCCGTGAGTCTGTCTGGCGTCGCGTAATTGCGTCACTTCATAACGTTCCCATGGAAACGGGGGGAAATGGCGGCTCTTGTGTGAAGCAAACGCAACATTTTTCAACTTTCTGCTAAGATACATGTGACTTTTAATGCAACGAAAATGCGAGGATTATGAAATTATGCAAACCCCGCATATTTTGCACGGCGAAAGTGCGGCGTATTTGAAAAAAATGCGCCCCCCCGCATAAATATGCGGACTTTGGCTGATTTTGCATTGAATTCAGCGATCGCATAATCGCGTTTTTCTGGAGGGACTGACATGCTATTAGAGCTGTCAAAATGGCTGAAAAGCTAAATTCGAATTTCTTTTAAAAATGTTAGCAAAATTCGATTTATATTTGAATTCTAAAGACAAGACTTAAACATATTATTTTACAACATGCAAATTAAGTCTCTGTTGTCCCCAGAGTGTGCATGTGAAGTTTTAGCTGAAAATAACCCACAAAATAATCCCGGGGGCAGGGTTTATGTCAATTTTAGGGTTTGTGATGTCACTAGCCCGGGAGGAAGTTGTGTAGTCCCGACCAACCAATTGTTGTAGTCCTTAAAGCTCCCTTTGCTTTGAACTTTGAGTGTCGTAACTTTGCAGATGTTGTTTACAGCAACATTAGACACTAACTAAAGTTAGAAAAGTGAAATCATAATCAACCATTCCTTGTATTGTCTAAACCATGCAAAGTTTTTGCATTCATATGTGCAGTTTTTTTATTTTTATTTTATTTGATTTACTCTTAACATCTGACCAGATGCAGGTTTCAGAGCATCTGATGAAGTTCATTAAATCTGGAAGGAAAAAAACATATTCTTTCATCAAACAGTCTCGGTTCTAGCCTGTCAAAATGTAAATGAGGGCATCTTTATGCGGAGTTTAATCAGCTTCTGCACATCAATCTGTTCACACTCCCGAACGCACGACACACACACACTGATCTCCGACGCCGTTTCCTTACATTCACTATTGGTGGAAACACTGGCATGGCAGACAAACATTTCAGTTCACTTTAAATTCAGCATTTTAAATAACCGTTTAATTGTTTATTTTAATTATTTACTATTCATATTATTATTAATAATAATAATAATAATAATAAATAAAAAAGTGCAATTAAAAATAGTATATTATTCATTATTATTAATAAAAACATTTAATATTATTAGATGTATGTATTTTGTATTGTACTATTATTTTATATTACACTGAATGAGTTACAAATTATCATTTTTTCAATTATTTGATTATTATTAATATTAATAATAATAACAATAATAGTATAGCATTTTAATATCAGGTTTATATATTTTTTATTATAATATTATATTTAAATGACAATTATTTTGTTAAATCATAATTTATAATTTATTAAGATTATTATTATTATGAATATTAATATGAATATTAATATATTTTATTGATTCTACTATCATTATTTTTACATTACGATTAATGACTTACGTTTTTAACTTATGTATTATTAATAAATAATATAATTAGAATTTATAACATATAATATAACATTTTAATAACAGTAATATATTTTTTACTTTACTCTTATTGTTTTGAAAAAAATTTTTCAATGATTTTTTTTACTTATAATAATTATTTAATAATTATAACAACATTTATACATTTTTAACTCCCCTATAACTATTTTCACTTTACACTGAAAGAGTTAAGCTTTCAATCACTGTATTTTATTATTTATTTATATTGATAAATACTACTAATATATATATATATATATATATATATACATACATACATTTAACTCCATTATAATTATTTATATTCATTTATTAAGTGTCAAGAAATTGTTTTATACATAGTAGATTTTATAAATTTAATTGTAAAAGACAACGTTCTACTGTCGTGTTAGCTAACAAGACACGGCTCTAACAGAAAAGTTTGAATGTGTTGTCTGTTCTCGAGGTGCTCGAGGATGCAGGCGTTGAATAAATGTTAACATGTGATCAGTTTTCCCACACCTCGGTCAACTTCAAACTCTAAATGACTTTCCAGGTCCAATCTCTCAAACTCAAAGACTTAATGTGGAAACACGTGTCGTGTTCCCTCGCAGTGGTTTCGTGTGAATGTCACGGCAACGTACAACAAGCACCTCGCGCGGGAAACGCTCAACGTAACACATAAATGCGCGTAACTAACATAAATCAAGCAAGCTAGTGCGCATAGGCCACGAAGTGCTGGTGGAATAACACATTAGCGGACCTGAGGGAATAATATGGCATTTCTCCCAGAAAACGTCGTGCACAAAAAAAAATTCAAGCACTTTCGAGGACCGGTATCTGTGTGTGTTTATTTTCAAACCTTAAAGGATTTCAAGGACCCGTGAGAAGCCTGTGTTATGTTTTGTATTACAACCGTAAACACTGGATAGCATGTTAGCATGAGCGCGCAGTGCTAATGACGCTGGCGTGTACCTGACGTGCGGCAGCATGAGGTAGTGGATGCTCCCCGTGTCCTTCTCCTCCACTGACGCCGGGTCCAACAGGTGACGCAGGTTCTGGTACATCATCTCCGTGATGAACGGCGTGAAGGGAGCCTGAGCACAACAAACACGTCTTAAAGGTGCAGTGTGTGATTTCTAGCAGCATCTAGTGGTGATAATGCAAATTGCACCCAACAGAAGTTATGGTGGCCGACAGGAAGTGATGTCAGCAGATGTCTGAGACAGCAGAGAGTAGCCAGTTAAGCAATGAGGTTTGTTTACAAAGATGAATTAAGAAATTTGTCCGTTTAGGGCCACCGTAGAAACATGTCAATGTGTAGAGAGAAACGGCTCATTATGTATATTAGGGATTAATCGCGATTAATCGTTAGCTAAATAAAAGTTTGTGTTTACAGTGTGTATAATTAATTCGTATATATAAATACACACACATGCATGTATATATTTAAGAAATATTTGCATGTATATACTTTATATATATTTATACATAATTAATATTATATATAACTATAAATATTTGACATATTAATAACACATTTTTCTTAAATACATACATGCATGTGTGTGTATTTATATATACAAATTAATTATACACACTACACACATATATTATGTAAACACAAACTTTTATTTTGCTAACGATTAATCGCGATTAATCGTTATCTAAATAAAAGTTTGTGTTTACAGTGTGCATAATTAATTTGTATATATAAATACACACACATGCATGTATATATTTAAGAAATATTTGCATGTATATACTTTATATATATTTGTACATAATTAATATTATATATAACTATAAATATTTGACATATTAATAACACATTTTTCTTAAATATATACATGCATGTGTGTGTATTTATATATACAAATTAATTATACACACTACACACACATATATTATGTAAACACAAACTTTTATTTTTATAACGATTAATCGCGATTAATCGTTGCCCATCCCTAATATATATATATATATATATATAAAACGGTTCATTAAATGAGGTGTTTATACACCACTGAAAACAGTTTTGTATTATGATATTGTATTTCCGTCAACATATCCTCCTAAATATCACACAATGCACCTTTAAGTGAATGAATAAACAACAGACAGAAGCTAAGCAACTATCAACACACAAATCCAAGGTTTTCTTCACTGAAAAATGAAATAAATTGATGCTTAAAACAAGAAAAAAAATATCTTCTTCAACAGTTTTTTTTATTTCAAGTAAAGGATTTAAAAAAAAAATAAAAGTGTTTTTTTTCCAGTATACAGAAAAAAAAAATCTTTTATATTTTGGTTTTATTATATAGTATAATATTAATTTTGGTATTGAAACAATTGTTCCTCAAGCATTGCTACACTTCTATATTTAATAATCTAGCTTTCCTCTTGAAACCAGTGTGTTTGATTGTGTCTAGACTCACCATCAGTCGACACATGGAGAAGAGCACACTGAAGAGGGTCTCCAGCGCACGGATACAGTCTTCAGTCCCACTCTCACCCTGAACACACACACACAGAGAGAGAGAGAGAGAGAGGATAACAGCTGCAAGCACTGCTGACTCCTCCGCTCTTAAACACACACAACACTGCAGTGTCACAACATCAAGCATCACGTCTGAGCCTGCAGGTCCTGGGTCTCATTTAGAAAACTGTGTGTGTGTGTGATCCTGACTGAACGTTAAAAATGAAAAGCATTTAAAATTCCCTTTATAAACCAGTCTCCCATCCCCAAATCTCCATAGACAAGTGAAAATCGAAAAATTAGTATCATGCAAAAGTTCATTTATTTCATTAATTCAACTTCAACTAATATATTATATAGACTCATTATATGCACAGTGAGATATGTCCGAGAATGAACGATGTCCACAGACAAGTATGTGACATGATTTCATGAAAGGATGATGTATTGCGACATCAGAAACAAAGAAAAACAAAATAATGACTATTATATTGCTTGATGTAAAGCTGTCGAATTTTGTAGTTCTTTTTGTGGTCGGGTTCCTACCCGAACCCCGAAGTTACATAGTGCCAGGAAAAGTGATACAGACCCCGTCAGGCGACGGCAGAAGTGCCTTTCACCCTGTTACGACTTGATGAACCACTGATAAGATTTTGGAAACATTATTTTAAGTAAACAATGTTAGATAGTGTTGTTTTAATGCTAATTATAATTAGAATGTTACACTAACTAAAATTAAAACAATAGAAAAAACCCTTAAGATAAGCTGTAAAAAAACACATTTTAAGCACACAGAATAATGTAAGTGGACTTTTTATAATTGTGCCTTTGAACGATTACATAATTGTGGCATCCATAATTGTAATCGCGATTACAAATTCGATTAATTGTGCAGCCCTACCTCTTTCCTTTTCTTTCTTTTTCTTTCCTTCTTTCTTTCTTTCTTTCTTTCTTTCCTCATAGTTTCCCTCTTATCTTCCTTCCTTCCTTCTTTCTTTCTTTCTTTCTTTCTTTCTTTTTTTCTTTCTTTCTTTCCTGTTTCCCTCCTTCCTTTTCTTTTCTTTTTTTTCCTTCTTTTATTTAATTCTTTTTCTTATCTCATAGTTTCCCTCTTACCTTTCTTTCTTTCTTACTTCCTTACTTCCTTACTTACTTACTTACTTACTTCCTTCCTTCCTTCCTTACTTCCTTACTTACTTACTTACTTACTTCCTTCCTTCCTTCCTTCCTTCCTTCCTTCCTTACTTCCTTACTTACTTACTTACTTACTTACTTACTTCCTTCCTTCCTTCCTTCCTTCCTTCCTTCCTTCCTTCCTTCCTTCCTTGTTTCCCTCCTTCCTTTTCTTTTATTTTTTTCCTTCTTTTATTTAATTCTTTTTCTTATCTCATAGTTTCCCTCTTACCTTTCTTTCTTTCTTTCTTTCTTTCTTTCTTTCTTTCTTTCTTTCTTTCTTTCTTTCTTTCCTCATAGTTTCCCTCATCTTCCTTCCTTCCTTCTTTCCTTCTTTCTTTCTTTCTTTCTTTCTTTCTTTCTTTCTTTCTTTCTTTCTTTCTTTCTTCCTTACTTCCTTCCTTCCTTTCCTGTTTCCCTCCTTCCTTTTCTTTTATTTTTTTCCTTCTTTTATTTAATTCTTTTTCTTATCTCATAGTTTCCCTCTTACCTTTCTTTCTTTCTTTCCTCATAGTTTCCCTCTTATGTTCCTTCCTTCCTTCCTTCCTTCCTTCCTTCCTTCCTTCCTTCCTTCCTTCTCTTTCCTTCTTTCTTTCTTTCCTCATAGTTTCCCTCTTATCTTCTTTCTTTCTTTCTTTCTTTCTTTCTTTCTTTCTTTCTTTCTTTCTTTCTTTCTTTCTTTCTTTCTTTCTTTCTTTCTTTCTTTCTTCCTTCCTTCCTTCCTTCCTTCCTTCCTTCCTTCCTTCCTTCCTTCTCTTTCTTTCTTTCTTTCTTTCTTTCCTCATAGTTTCCCTCTTACCTTCCTTCCTTTCCTTCCTTCTTTTATTTCTTTCCTTTCTCTCTTTCTTTCCTTCCTTCTTTTTTCCCTCCTTCCTTTCTTCCCCCCCTTTCCTTTTTTGTAAATGGTCCAAGCACTGACTGAATAGAGATGAGTTCTGCACAATGGATGAATAATGGCATGAAGGGATGAAGTATCTGTATTGATCTGTGCTTTAACTCAATCTGGGTCACTTCTAGCCCAAGTCCCACAAGCAGAGTCAAGGCTCAGGCAAAATATATTCCTTATTTCTTTCTTCAGATAAATATGAAACATGACTTGGACAGGTGTTCTGAGATGGTGTGCGAGTCGTGTTTTGCCTACCTTCAGGCGCCTGCGGTTCGTCCGCACGTACCAGTTGGTGAGCATATCCACGAACTTCACCAGTCTGGGTACCACCGTATAGAGTCTGTAGGCTGGAAACATGAGCACACGTCTATTTCAGATCTGCCTAGCTGACAAATCACTTCAAGAGCAGGAGTTCATCAGACGCTCACCTCCCATCTCATCTCTGAAGAACTGGATGAGTGACTGGGTGAACGACTGGATCCATTTGTCCATGATGTTCTCGCTCACGATGGCCGTCCTTTCGTTGTACAGGAATGCGATGCCCTCCTCCTATTGAGGGGAAAACCATCATGGCCCAGTCAGATACTTTTCAAACAGTAAGCAGTTAAAATAATCAAGTAAGATATATTTTCTTCACTTCAAGTTGTCAAATCTCCATTCAATTTAAATATGACACGTCAATGCTGAATTCAAGCACCTTCTACATCAGGAATCCCAAACTTTTAGACAGATGAACCCCATGATCCTTCACTTGAAGATCTTTTTCTAATGTTAGGATTAACATAAATAGGTAAGCATTTCAACCCCTTCGCATGTATATTTAATGCTTACCAAAGCTGCATTTATTTGATCAAAAAAACATTAAAAAATCTGAAATATTATTACAATTTTTCTATGTAAACACATTGAACAATTTAATTTATTCCTGTGATCAAAACTACATTTTCAGCATCATTACTCCATACTTCATTGTCACATGATCCTTCTGAAATAAATTCTAATACGCTGATTTGCTCAATATTTCAGTGGAAATCGTGATTTAAAAAAAAAATCGGCTAAAAAGAACAGCATTTATTTGAAATAAAAATCTTTGGTAACATTATAAATGTCTTTACTGTCACTTCTGATCAACTTAATGCATCCTTGAAAAAAAAGCATTAATTTAATTAGGGATCCACCAATATGAACATTTTTCACGATACCGATAACCGATAATTCTTTATATTTAAAAGCCGATAACCGATATATTGGATGATAAATCTGTACCCACTTTTTAATATAATTTTTGAGAGCCTGATTACAAAAGAATCACCATTAAAAACCATGTCCAAAAACACACAATTATAATCTGCTCATTATAATGTCATGTTGCCGATATGACAGACCTGTTGCAGTTTACTGCATTTTCCTTTTTGAAGTGATTCCAATGATATTTAAAACAGTGTTGAACAGCTGAAGGAAATAATCCATAATTTATCAGCTTTTATATATCAGACAAATATTATTTTATCAGGCCGACAACTATCACATTAAAAATTAACCGATATCGTCTGATACCGATATTGTGGCCGATATATTGTGCATCCCTAAATTTAATTTCAAATAAATAAAGACATACTCACTACAAACTTTAGAATGAAAAGTTGTACATGGATGTTGTTTGGATCGTGATTATAATAGTCATTTTTTCTGCTGTTGCCGAAAAACTAAACCAAAGTAAAAGTGTTGCGCTGACGAAGCAAAGCCTTAGAGTTACAGAGCAACTGAATGTGTTCAAGAAACATTTCTTATTTATCATCAATGTTGGAAACAGTTGTGCTGTTTAATATTTTATTATTGCAAGCATATTAGTCTATTTTCAGCTTCAGAATCATGAATATTGTTATTCTGGTGTCTCTATAGTCCTGTGCTTTGGGTTTCAGCACCAAGTCCAAGACTATTCATTTACACACACAATGTAACACCAAATTGAGCATTTTAATCAACAGTATATTTTTTGTAAACGTTTTATCATGTGTGTTAGTATCGCATAAATATTATATTGTGAATTCATTATCGCGATATGTATCGAATCGTGACATGAGGGCATCGTTACACTCCTAATAAATATAAATATAAAAATATATATATATATATATATATATATATACATACACATATATAAATATATATATATATATATACAGTATATATATATATGTAAATGTAAATGTACTTTATTTATATAGCACCTTACATCAACCAATAGGTGAACCAAAGTGCTTTACAACAGAAAAAACAGAATAAACAACAAATCAAAACAACCATATTCGTATATTCGCCCAATGATTCGTTTAATTTTACAGTTTTTTTTTTTGTGTGTGTGTGTGTACTGATGATATAAGCCAATTTAAATTGTAATATTGCGCGCTGCGCAAAAATCAGTTAGGCTTATCAAAATCTGGCCTAACAATTAATTAGCCTACTTTTAAACATTTATGTAGGCCTACATATTTTTTTTTTAATAATTTTGTTCATATTTTTATTTTAGTTATATTATTAGGCCCTTTTATTCGTTTAATTTTACAGCAGTTAGTGTGTACAATGGTCATAAGTCCATTTACATTTTTATCGTGTGCGTTGGGCAAAAGTTCAGTTATCAAAATGCTGGCCTATAATTTACTTTTAAAACTTTTATGTGTATTTTTGTTTATATAATTTTTATTCATATTATTAGGCCCATTTATTCGTTTAATTTTACAGGACTTTTTGTGTAGGCTACCTATGCTACATTCCTGTTCTTGCTAGTCCTAATTTGTAATTTCCAAATGTAGTTTGGAAAATGTTGTTGTTGGTCTTTAGTTCTTTGTAAGGTAAGGCTGTGGTCTAACCTAAAAGTGAAATAAAAATACATGCAGATTTTTTTCGTTTTTTGGAGCGAGCGGGGGCGATTTGAGTGGAGCGCGAAGCAAACTGCGTTGAGCGCTGAACGGCGCTTTATGAACATTCTGTGACTCAGCGCCGGGAACAGTGATTTGATTATTGATTATACGAGGTTAAACTGGATGTGTGACAGAGCGGGCATAAGCTGGACACGAGCGCGAGTTAATAACGTGGAGCGTTATTAACCAATTGATCCATAAGGCGCTCTGGATTTTAAGTGTTTGCCAAATGTGCCGTCTTTAACAACATTCAAACGGTAGAGCCTGTTCCTTTATAACATAGCCAAATGTCGGTGTATTTTTGCTTAATACATTTTAGGCTTATTCTCTAATTCAGATTGTGGTAGGGGGCGGGATTATTAGGCAATTTTAATCGGACAATTTGACCGGAGAGATTTAATTTTGTCGGACATTTAATTTTTTTCCCGGCCAATGTCCGGTAATTACCGGACAACGGAAACCCTGATATATATATATATATATATATATATATATATATTAGGGCTGTCAAACGATTAATCGCGATTAATCGCATCCAAAATAAAAGTTTGTGTTTACATAATATATGTGGGCGTAGTGTGTATAATTATTTTGTATATATAAATAGACACACATGCATGTATATATTTAAGAAAAATGTGTTCTTAATATATCAAATATTTATATTTATACATAATATTAATTATGTATAAATATATATAAAGTATATACTTTCAGATTTTTCTTAAATATATACATGCATGTGTGTGTATTTTTATATATAAAATAATTATACACACTACGCCCACATATATTATGTAAACACAAACTTTTATTTTGGATGCGATTAATCGCGATTAATCGTTTGACAGCCCTAATATATATATACGTATATATATATATATATACACATATACATATATATACACATCGTCGCTGCCTGATGAAAACCACGTATGTCCAAAACGGTTACTTTTCAGGAAGTGAAAAAAACATGTTATTTCAAAAACAGCTGAACGCAGCTTTGTCATGCTTGGCACAACATCTTTAAATGTAACCATATTCTTGCCAGTGTCATGATATAATCCATATTTGACCCAAAATCGAGTTTAAATGGACATACGTGCATATTGTATAGTAACGGTGGTCGATACGCGTTCACCCGATCATTAATTAGAATGACCAAATCGCGTTTCATATTGACAGATGAATAGGCTACGCTCAGTTTATTAAATGTCTCTTGCAAACTATGAAGAGACAATGAATCATACACTGGCATGGCGATGCTAGACTGATACTTTATTTACACAATCTTACCGTAATTTTGTCGGATATGAACAGCATTTTATTACAGATATGAGCTGGATTTGATCATCAGCTAATTTCAAAATCAAAGACATACATTAATAAGAGCTCGGCTCAGCTGCTCATCTGCGGTGATGCGTGTCGCAGTAGCGCCGTCATATCTGACTATAACGTGTCATATAGCCTATATAACACGCTCTCACTCGTTTATTTTTTTTTAGCATTTTTGGGAAAAGTAAAATATAGGCCTACATATGTGGTTTCAACAACCAGATTGCGTTTACTAGTAAAGATCCGAACACAATGCGAGCCAGACTACCTCCAGATGGTCAGGCAGATCCGATCACAATTCGATCATAACGTATTTATACCTTGCATTAACATGCCTTTTTTATTATCCGGATAACTTATCTGGATACAGATTGCATTTTAATACCAGGTGTAGGGGTCTCAGAGACGAGACCGGCGAGAAACTTCTTGAGACCGGCGAGATGCCTACACAGGGCGGGGAGATACTATACTGCCTATGGGAGATACGCTGCGTGATGGACAGCTTTGACAGCAAATGGAAATACGTGGAAATCAGATGACATGATTTCACAACTTTTCATTGGTCATTTAGATAATGTGAAGCATGCTGTATACGGAAATGAACCTGGACATTCTATCCGTCAAAAAATCTCAAAATCGCCAAAAATGGACATACGCGGTTTTCATCGGACAGCGACGACATATATATATATATATATATATATATATATGAAGAGTTCAGATGCAAAAGCCTCTAAATGCCATTTGAAATTTTCTTCTAAAATGACCATTTTTATCAAGCTTGTATATTTAAGTTCAGTAATTTCACTTAAATGACAATTAATAGGTAATCTTCATTGCCATTTAAGTGAAATTACTGAACTTAAATATACAAGCTTGATAAAAATGATCATTTTAGAAGAAAATTTCAAATGGCATTTAGAGGCTTTTGCATCTGAACTCTTCATATATATATATATATATACACACACACACATTTATTTTACAATAAATAAGATGGTGTAGTGCATTAGACTGGCTTCTTAAAGCCTTGGATTTGAAGAGCCTTATCGCATCTGTGTTCAAAAAACATTTCTTATTTATTGCTAATGTTGTAAACAGTTGTGCTGTTTAATTATTTGTGGTCCGAGACCCGTACCATCTGTAGTCTCTGTATGTTCTGCACCAGGAACCGGTAGGCGTTGTACCAGGGCAGGAACACATCCTTCAGCACGTCCCGCACGCCCTCTTCTTTAAAGCGCAGGTTCTCGGCCCGGACCACCGGCGAGTTGATGAGGTACAGTCTGAGGAACAGACACAGGGGAATCAGAGCTGGAGGAACACCAGGAGGAGCGGTACTCTGGATCAAGAGCGTCTTTCAAAAATACAAAACTGGTGTGCACAACCCAAACTCCCAGGTTGCACAACTAATGTACACACCAAAAGATTTTTTACATCTTATAAGATTTTCAAAATGGACAAAAAAACCCTAGATTTAACTATTTTGTTCCTATAGTGTGTGGTGTGCCATACACACAACACAGGAAAACTCTTTTCAACACAGGAAAACTGTTGGAATAATCATGGTGGACCATGATAACCACAAATTAGCCATAGTTTTGCTTAAAAAAAATAATAATAATAAAAAAAAAAATCGAACTATAGTGTTTATTTGGTTATACAAATGTTCAATACACCTAAAATAAAAACATGGTTCATTTTCCATCTCTCTCTCTCGAACATTGCAGAAGCAATTCTGACCAACTCTTCTCCTTGTCCAGGCTATAGACCATTTTGTAAGATGTAAACACTGGTCCAGAAGCACTTCCTGTTTCAGTTTTTGAACACTACATAAAAGCTGGGATAAAATACAACCAACAGAACATATAAAACTGAATCAACAAGTTAAACAAACATCTTTAAGATGTTTTCTGTACTTGTGAAATATAGAAAACAGTTACAAATTGAAACAGGAAGTGTTTCTGGACCAGTGTTGTTTACATCTTGCAAAATGGTCTCCATATAATGGACTTCATTGGGCACCAAACGGTTCAAGGTCCAAAAGACAGTTTCAGTGCAAACTGTTCAAAGGGCTTTAAACGACACCAGACGATGAATAAGGGTCTTATCTAGCGAAACGATCACTCATTTAAAAAAAAAAAGATTACGTTTTATAAGCTCAAATGGTCGCCTTGATCTGTTCTGTGATGCACGTTCGTGACTCTCCTGTTCGAACTCGTTCATCAAAATGAACAAACCTTTTCCTGAGTAAACTCATTTGAATTGAATGAACCAAATGCCACGAAAAAAGATTCGTTCATTTGATAAACGAGTTCGAAAAGGAGAGTTACGAACGCACATCACAGAACAGAGCAAAGCGACCATTTGAGCTTATAAAACTTAAACTTTATTTATTTATTTTTTTTAAATGAGCGATCGTTTCGCTTGATAAGACCCTTATTCGTCATCTGGAATCGTTTAAAGCGCTTTGAAGCTGCACTGAAACTCTCATTTTTTTACCTTGAACCGTTTGGTTCCCAATGAAGTCCATTATATGGAGAAAATCCTGGAACGTTTTCATCAAAAACCTTAATTTCTTTGCAACTGAAGAAAGAAAGACATGGACATCTTGGATGACATGGGGGTGAGTAAATTATCAGCAAAAGTTTTTTTTTAAAAGTGAACTACTCCTTTAATAAGAAACAAATAAAAAGAATTAATTTCTTCGATCCGCCAGGGGTCTGTGGGGAAGCTAAATACAACTTAAATGTGTTATAATAAATAAAATGTCTGTTAAGCATTATATAATGCATTAATGCAAGATTATTATGAAGTGTTATTGAGATAATCTATCTTTTTTATCCCTCCGATGTATTTATGTTGTAGTTTTTGACCTCACTGGAATAGTGCGAAACTTTTGGCCGTGTGTGTGTGTATGTGAGACTGTATGTGGCAGTGTGAGAGTGTGTGTGAGTGTGAAAATGAGATTCCCTGAAACAGTTAGAAATTGGTCTATGATCTTTAGGAAACTGAATTGCCAAATTAAATCAACGAAGTTGAATAAATCTAAAATCAACATCAAATTAACTGTAAATATTCAATATATCACACATTCCAAGCAGAAAAAAACACAAAATCTAAACTCATCGGATTTAACTCTTTCCCCGCCAAACACGGAATTTTCCGTGTTTCAAGAAAAAACGCATCCCCGCCAAACACGGAATTTTCCGGGTTTCCGTGTTTTAGGTGGTATACGGTAAAGAAGGCCCGCGCACATGCTCTGAAAGAGTACGCAACTCTTTGATCAAAGAAACAGATTGCAATCGCGTCTCAAACGTGAAGTGGAGTTGTGAGAATGTAGCTCAAAATATCAATAATATCAGATATGTATAAGACAAATGCAGAGGTATATGGCATGGCTGATCAAGTGCTGGAGGTGTTGATGGTCTCGGAGTCCGATCACTATTTGATAATTCTGAATCTGATCGGGACGACGTAGTGAGTGAGAGAGATGCATGCATGTTGCATGCATGTTGTGCATGCAGAGTTTGTGTAGGTAAGGGGTTGCGGAAGGAGACTGCAAAAGTTGTGGTGCTTTTGGCTTGCTTAGTTGGGGTTATTTAATATTTAATATTTAACAATATTATCGATCTGCGTTGTACTTCTTTCATGTTATCATTGTTGCTTTGATGCAATCTGTATTGTGAAAAGCACTATATAAATAAATGTGACTTGACTTGTGGTGTCCCCTTACATCCTGGGAAATGTTACTCTGTTTACCACTCAAAAGCAAATTACAGTGCCTAAATTTGATATATTTTACATTTATTTATTTTTTAAATTTATTTTGGAAAGTTTTATATATGAAGAATACAACATCTGAATGTATTCTGCTTGAAAATGCACTTGTTTGATAAAAATGCCTTTTTCTCTGTTTTTTGTACAAAATGTTGTGTTTTTGACAAAACCTACATCCGTTCAAGTGGCAATAAAAAAAGAACAAATGAAGATAAAATAAAATAGTTTTTTTTGTCTAAAAGCAGAGGCTCAGATCTTTATTTTGATATATAGCTTCTTCATATATTCATGGAAGAAAATATTTAACGGGCCATTGAAATTTAGCAAAAATCGTCAAAAACCCTGGCGGTGGCTGGCAACTTTTTTTAAAAACGCTGGCGGGGAAAGAGTTAAAAGGCATTATCCCATCATACATGACAGTGTTCAGTTTGCACTGTCCCATTTGGATGGAAATAAGTATGTTTTTATGTATTACCCATATGGTCACGTCTCAGCTGTGCTTCAGGCGAAGTGTAAAGTGGTTCACAGATTAATATTCGCAGATACTGGGGAAAAGGCAAAACTAAAAGCATGATAATTAGCATCAGTGTGTTTTGGCTCACCGGAGCGCGTCGGCGCCGTAGTTCTGGACAATCAGACCCGGGTCGGGGTAATTCTTCTTACGCTTGCTCATCTTCTGTCCATCGCTGCGCACATACACAGAGAGAAAGAGAAAGTTTCCAGGTCAGTAGGTCATTCTGAACTAGTACTGTATTTCTGCCTGAGGACGGAGCCCGCAGGCTGTGTGTGTATTTGTGTGTGTGTGTGTTACCTCGCGAGAACCAGGCCGTTGACGATCACGTTCTTGAACGGTGGTTTCCCGAACAGAGCCGTCGAGAGCACGAGTAACGTGTAGAACCTGCAGCCGACACAAACACAGGCATTACGAGATGAGCTTCGTCTACAGCGGTCGTGGAACTGAACGGGATGTTCGGCTTGTGCTCGGGATTCAGTGTGAACGCCTCCCAAAACATGTTCCACCAACAGCACCTTTAAATAGATTTTTATTTTCTATTGTGCCTTCTATAGCATTTTAAAGGGTACCTATTTTGGGTTTTTGAAAATTGCCCTTCATGTAGTGTTTAACATAGATCTAAGTGAACGAAAACATCCTGCAAAGTTTTAAACATGAAAGTTCATCGTATACAAAGTTATTGTCTCTCAAAAACAAGAGTCGACTCTGAGTCGCTGATATGAATCGTTCGAAGAACGATGCTTTTCCTTTGTCTAGTTGACGTCAACTTGACAAGTTATTTGAATAAGAAACGCCCACTTATTGCCCTCGGAGACGCCAGGGAAAACTGGAGCTCCAGGGGTGGCAGGCAAATCTGAAACTGGCCCAGGACGGGCCACCCTGCCTGGGCTGGCCAGGGAGGTCTGAGAGCATGGAGGTTTGGACCCACCGCACCTTTTTGGACTCTGTCATTTTTCGAGATCTGGGCTTCGGAAAACAATCATGTCGACGAGACGCTGTGTTTTGAAGTGCGACGCAAAAGCGAACTTTTTTAACCTGCCAAGTGAGGAGTATTTGAAGACTAAGTGGCTGCAGATATATACAAGTACTGCTATACCACACAAGTATAGCCCAAACCTTGTTCTGTGTTCGCGTCATTTTGAAGATGATTGCTTCACAAACCTAAACGCTATAAAGTATGGATTCGCGAGCCGGCTGAATCCTAACGAGCTGAGGATCAATATGCAGAGCAGTGGGTCGCGAGGACCGGAGTTGAGAACCCATTTAAGGTAATAAGAGTTCCGTTTTTCTGCACAGAGAATACCAATCACAACTGACTAGGTCATCTGATCAATCACCGCAGATTAGCGTCACGCAAAGGCGGGTTTTGGACAAAGGACTCTAAAACCGCTAAAACGATTCATATGGGAGTCGGTGGGCAATTCAGGTAAAAATAAATGCATATTATAAGACAACAAAAGTGTTTTTTGTCATTGCATGCTTGTAAAACTGTTGTTGGGGACTCCCAGAACAATATTAGGAACATTTTAAATGTCATAATAGGTACACTTTAACTAAAGACAGAAAACATTTCATCTGTTCTAGCCATGCGTTTAATTTGATCTCTTTGTTTATTTTGTATTTATCCAATTTGTATTCAACTGAACTTTATTCCAGATCTACTGCAAAGCCAAACAATCTCTTTGGGAAAATCTACATTGTTAAAAGCGCTGTGTAAATGAAGATGACTTGACGATAAACTGCACATGTTGATGATCAGATTAGTTGGAGGGCCGTTTGCTCACCATCCTCTGGTCTGGTCGATGCCCTCAGCGATGAAGTCGGCTGGGAAGGCGTCCTCAAACTCCCGCCTGTTCTCAAACGGGTAGTGTACCTGTGCGTAGGGCATGCTGCCGCTCTCGAACCAGCAGTCGAATACCTCCAGGACCCTCTTCAGCTGACCCTTCCCACAGCGGGACGGAATGGTCAGACTGTCAATGCTGCCGCACACATAAACACATCAACACCTGGACGATCTACACAGGTACAGTGAAATCAAAATCTATTCAGACACCTTCAACATTTCTCACATTATCAGTTTATTCGCTGTAGATGCTAATAAAATATGAGCAGAACTCAGTTCTCAGATCAGTGGATATTTCACTGGGTTTGTCCGTTCCTTCTGTTAGACTCTCACACATGAATTCTGTTGAATATCTGATCAATTTAATTACACAATTAGATAATATCAGTTTAGCTCAACCAGTGACCAAGCAACGCTTCATGTTGTTCAGTCTCAGCAATTACAGAAAACACACTTCAGCAAAACATGATCAGTTCAAAGTGTCCGAATCATTTTTGGTCCCAAAGTTTCACTGGTAGTCACTGTGTGAAGAATATTTGGGTATATTATGTCACGTTTACTTTATTTTGCTCTCCTCACTTAAATTAAGTAGAAATACTATTAAGTTTATACTAATCTTATACTAATTAAGTATAAGAACTATTCCTGCACCTACTAGTAAAAAAAAAAAAAGTGTATATCTAGTGTCTTGATTAATTTTTGGTTTGACTGTAAAGCTCAGCATAAACAGGTTTGAAGGTAAGGATACAGAACGAGATAATAATAATAACAACAATAATAGTTATGAGATGTGTTTGATTCTCACCTCTCCCTGTGAAGATCAGACACTTTAGTTCCTGTCAGTTCCTCCAGCTCCGCCATGGATCCCACACACACCACCTAAACAGTTTGCATTTATTAATATTTAGGGCTGTCAATCAAAACATTACAATCGTCGCTAGATGTAACGCAGTTGTCGCCAACGTCTGTCGCTATGGTTAATATGGCAGTACAAGCGGAAACCAAGGAGAACGCGGATATTACGTCATTGACAGGTGACAAGTGGCAAGGAACGGGCACTATTTAAAATTATGAATTTCTCTGCATTCACAAATTTTTGGAAACATTTAACGGTAACCCTTTACTTGAAGGGCTGTGCATAAGACTGACATGACACCTTCATAATCATGACAGGACACATTTATATGAAGGAGGGTTTATGCATGTTTGTGACAACTGTAATTAAGTGTCAATCACTTAATTATGACATTTTTAATGCAAATATGACATAGTTTGAGAAGTCTTTGTTATGACACCTTGACATAAAACAATACATCATGACCTGTCAGTATCTTTATCATGACAACTTGTCAACTTGTCATGCGGTTGGTTTTGCCATTGGCTGTCATGAGGCCATTATAACTGTGTCATGAATATTTTTCTTGACCTCAACTACAGTGGTACACATTGAATTTGTCATTAAAAGTTATAATGGCTCCATGACAGCCAATGTCAAAACCAACCGCATGACAGTTTAATGTAATGTTAACCCATAAAGCTAAGTGCTTTCTTAAGTTTGATAATTCATCTGCTATGAACATGTTTATAACAGGTTGTGTTGTCTTAGGGGCTGTTTACACTTGGCAACATGTGTTTTCTGTGATCGGATAGCTATCAGATTGTGAAAAGGCCAGGTGTAAATGCCCTCCGAAACACATTCAAGACGGATTTGAATCCGATCGCTCAAACCACATCAGGAGGTCTGAGACGCGTTCCAGACGAAACTGGACAAGAGTAAATGCATCTGGTGGTTGAAACCACATATGTAATTTTTAGTCCTCCCAAAAATGCTACAAAATAAACGTGTGAGAGCCATAATATGTCATATTACAGTCGGATACACGCATCACCACAGCTAAGCATCTATTCATCAAGCCAACATGCAAACTATCGCAAATCAAAGTGAAAGTCAGTCGCAGATGCTTAAAACGCAATGATCTTCATTAAAAGTAAAGAAACGAAATGATCTTACCAGTTCTGTTAATGCTCTCTCTTATTGCCATCTTTGATTTTGAAATTAGCTGGCGATCAATAAAACGCAGCTCATATCTGTTGCTTTCGGTGACATTCAATCCATTAAATCTGCATATAGAGTGGGAATTGAAGATCGGATTTATATCCGTTTTGCAAAAACACATTTATGTGACCAGGTGTAAACGGAATGATAAATCAGATCCGATCTGAGAAAACGCATGAAGTGGTCAGGTTGTGTTGTCTTAGTAATGTCAAGTTGTCATGACAAAGACACTATCAGGTTATGATGTATTGGTTTATGTCAAATTGTCATTACTAACACATCTCAAACGATGTCATATCTGCATTAAAAATGTCATAATTGAGAGAATGATAGATATAAACCTGTATGAAACCTCCGAATTCTCGACATGTGTCCTGTCATGATTATGAAGGTGTCACGTCTAGGGTTGTGTATCGTTTGAATTTGAACGATTCTGAATCCGATTCCGGTTCCGGTTCCGGTTCCCAACGATTCTCGATTCCGATTCTTTTAAGAGGCAGGGTCAAAAAAGTTTAGCTAACCTTGCTAACCAACGGTCTTTCTGAAGGAAATACTCCTTTCTAAAGCCGCCTTTCCACTGCACACGACATTCGCATACGATAGTTGTATTTCGCCCCCTAGTGTCAGTCGCACGGAACTTTGAAATTGGTCGTGAAGCAACCGTTACCCTCGGATATTTACAATGGTAAAATTAAAGATTTTAATGAATGTAATGCATGCATAAATATCTACACAAAACAAATGACCCACAATACATCTCAAATAAAAAATAGTAGATTTTATAGAGCTAAGTTAATCAACATAAATATCGATTTAAGAATTATAAAATATTTTTTTCTGCTATAGTTACTTATAACCAATATTTTACAGAAAGAGCGTTTACAGAAAAACATTAAAGAGTTAAAATATTTGTAATTCTAGCCTCGCGCTCATAGTTTTTATTAGAATACATCACATCCGGTTGCCCGGTCGAATACGGTCTAGCCGCAGAAGTTCAGATATTTCAACGGATCCAAAGCTCAAATCGGATCCGAATTTCCCGCATATGCATATGATCGGAACTCCCCGCAGCTCCCGTACGACTTTCCATTGGAAATGAATGACTTCCGGTACGACGGCGGTCGTTTGTCGTGTGCAGTGGAAAGGCGGCTTAAAGGGAAATACTCCTTTTTTGTCACAAATTTTGCATTTTGCCGAGATTTTGTTATTTTTAGAAAAGTGAAGCCACACTTTGGACCGCCGACGTAAGCTACTCATGTTCGACTCGCGCGGTTATGCCAACACTTCCGGTAGACGCTTCTTCATTGGTGTTGTTCAGCGGGTTCTTCTTTCGCTCGGCGGACTGTGAATATCGAAACTAGGAATCGAAATGTTAACTTTTGAACGATTCCGGGAAAAACGAAAAGTTAGTCCCGGTTCCAATCGATACTCGATTCTCGATACCCAACCCTAGTCTCGTCCGTCTTATGCACACCCCTTCAAGTCAAGTGTTACCCAAAATTCTTACATATTGTACCTTTAACCCCAGTCAAAAACCAGGACAAGCTTGATCTTCACCAGGTGGGCAGTGAAGTTTACCGTAAAGTGTGTTACTGAAAGCGAGCGTGGAGGTTGGACCGCTGTCCCGGTTTCCCGCTGGTCTCAGTAGTGTGGCCCAGATACGGCCTCGCAGAGAGCAAGAGAGCTGAGCTTTTCTGGCCCGATCCGAAGCGTTCGGGGAGTCCGCGGCCCCCCAGAGACTCGCTCGCGGAAACAACTCATTATGCTATTTTCAGGAAGCAGGTCGCTGTCCTTCTTTTCAAATAGCTCGTTTCAGCAGGCAGAGACGCCAACAACCTTATTCTGACTTTCCACAAGTTGAGCTTTTAAGAAACACACGCTAATCAGAGCAGTTAAAGACCATTACCAATGTTTGAGACGATCGTGCTTCTACGTAAGAAGATTCAAATGAACCAGGCGAACAGTTGATGGCTAATCAACAGCGTACGCTCAAACGTCACAGCACTGGAGGAATATCCACAATGAATTTGCTCTTGATATCAGAGTACCATAAGTGAGATTGTGACTATCAAGATGGTTTTGTCCAACTCTTTCTTACAAATCAAGATGATATTTTGTGCTTTTAATTTGCTTTTTAAAAATACAAGATTCACAATCCTTGTGCTTCATTTCCATGATCGTTCAAATGTTCACCTATATTAAATTGTTTAATAAAAACATCTGTGTCATTACTGCAGTTTATTACTAAGCGTGTGTGTTTAATTTATTTTTTATTTATTTAAAGTTAATAATTTTAGTGCTTTAACTTCGATTTCAGTTTATTGTCAAAGCAACATTTCTTATTTTTTTTGTTTAGTTTAGGTATTTCAACTCATAATTATTTTATTTATTAGAATACTTTAAACAACAGAAATTATTTTAATAGTTTTTTTAGTTAACAATAACAGTGTGGAAAATGTGCCTTGATTAGTTTTAACTAGATATTTAGCTTTTTTTATTTATTTAGCGTTCATTAGACATAGAATTTACTGCATCCATTTTCAATGCAAATACATTATCAAGGCATGAAATATCACTCGAAGTCTGAAAAATTAAGATTTTTAAAGTGCCCATGGATCCACCACTGACCTCTTCAAAGTCATCACTGACCCACAGAGGGATGGGCGTTCCCCAGTAACGGTTTCGAGAGACGGCCCAGTCTCGTGCGTCTCTCAGCCAGTTTCCAAAACGCTTCTCTCTGACAAAATCAGGTACCCTGGAAACAAAGAGAGAAAGACACTGCCATTAGCTTATAGAAACGTCACAAAAAAATCCTCTCACCAACCGTGTTAAGAGCACAAAAACCCAAATTAAGTTTTCTTTTACGTTATAAGCCTGATTCACACTGCACCCTCACACAACAGGTACTTTGTCAGGTTTTGTCGAAACAGTGTGTTACACCATGTGTTGGCGTTGGTTGATGCTTTTCACCAACTGTCGGGTTGTTGAATGAGAAAGATTACAAAACAGTCCTTATTCTGAGGACATACTGTTACAGATTACAGTACGTCCTCAGAAAGGACGTACTGTAATCTGGCGCTCAAAGACAGTCTAACAGTTCATGCTTAAAACTACAGCCTGGTAATTTCACTGTTAGACTCATATTTACATTTGTTATGGCTTTAATACAAGTTGCCCAGCATACAAGTAGTTCTGATCAACAGACAGAATAGACAGAGATGTGCTTTATCTGCATAGCTATAAAAAACGATAATAGTAAAGTTGACATAAAACAAGAACAACAGCGGTCCTAAAATCGAACCCTGTGGGACGGCACAAAAATGGCCCTTTTGTTTTGAGGATTGATTACCTATCAGCAACAAAATGTCTATTTTAACAAGTAGGATTTAAAACCATCCATAAAAAACCTCGCAGGTCTGTTAGTGAGAATCTTATAATTGACTACAATAAAGCTTTTAAAGCAGCACTATGTAACTTTTATAACCTTTATAATATTTTTCCAAAACCCTTTAGATGGTTCATCGACTTAAAATAGATTGAATGACAGGTCTACCATAGCCTGACACTGTCTGTATCGCTTTTACTGGCACTATTTAACTTCGGGGAGTAAAAGTTCTGTAAAAGAACTACAAAATTCGACTGCTTTACGGCATACGTCACTACCCCCACTTCCTCAAATTCCGACGCGAGAGCCCAACGAGCGTTTTTTTTTTACCTCTATATGTTGTCAAGGCTGAAGTAGCAATTAAAACCAAGAAGCCAAAGGTTATGTTGGAGGACAGTAGAAAGAGAAAAGGGGAGCGTGGCTAAATAAAAGGCTGAACGAGGATCAATATTGGTCCAGCTTTAGCTCGCTGGCATGAGCCAAAGGAGGAGGAGGGGTGCCCGACCGATCCAAGAGGTCCTCGCTCCTAAAGGTAAAATTTTTGGGTTACGCGAAAATGAGTGAACGAGTGATTTTTTTATAATAATACTATTTTATAAACATTAATTTGTTATATTACTCCACAAAAACGTAACTAAGTCCCCCGACTCCGGTCCGGTGCATCAATCTTCCCCCACCTAGCAAATGTGAAGTGCGTCAGAAACAGAGCGCGCGTGCGATCAGTTTACTGTTGGTAATGTGTTGTGTAGCTTCGTCCCTCGCTGTATCGCATTGCTTTCTTTTGAAGGCGCAACACACTCAAGCATCCCCGTAAGGCCGGGGCGGCCAGCTCGAGACGTGAAAGTACACTGATTACTGAGTTTGGTAGGTGCTACATTCTTGCAAGTAAATAATACATTTTTAGACGAACAAAATAATCGGTCAGGATAACTATCCTATGTCTGCAGGCTGATAGTCATGGTTGTTACTTATTTTTCAGGTGAAAGTGTCTCGCCTCAGGCTAAAATGCAAATCGATTTTTTAAATTCGCAGATTCATTGCAGCTGATATTATAATATTGACGACATGGCTATTATCTACCACACAAACATTGCATATTAGCATATCCATTATGTAAAACAGTAGCCACTAGCCAATAGGTTAACGTTACTATAAAGACGCTGGCTTGTGAATGTGAGCAACACGATCTTTTGACATTTGAAAAAAAAAAAAAAAAGCCCATGAAACTATATTCATATGACATGCTGAAATATATGCCGATGTACCTCGGATGAAGCCCAAGATGTGAGAACTCCTTCCTTCAGTAGAGTTCAAGGGTATCGCTTGTCAATAAATGCACACGTGTATTCCCTGGTGTAACCATGACAGATTTTAGGACAGTAGTAGAAGACAATACTGTTTCCCAACTGTAGGGGGACCCCGAGAGCAAAATTTCAAAAATTGCATAATGCTGCTTTAATCATTGGGACATATACACTCACCGGCCACTTTATTAGGTACACCTGTCCAACAGCTCGTTAACACTTAATTTCTAAGCAGCCAATCACATGGCGGCAACTCAGTGCATTTAGGCATGTAGACATGGTCAAGACAATCTCCTGCAGTTCAAACCGAGCATCAGTATGGGGAAGAAAGGTGATTTGAGTGACTTTGAACGTGGCATGATTGTTGGTGCCAGAAGGGCTGGTCTGAGTATTTCAGAAACTGCTAATCTACTGGGATTTTCTCGCACAACCATCTCTAGGGTTTACAGAGAAAGGTCCGAAAAAGAAAAAACATCCAGTGAGCGGCAGTTCTGTGGGCGGAAATGCCTTGTTGATGCCAGAGGTCAGAGGAGAATGGCCAGACTGGTTCGAGCTGATAGAAGGGCAACAGTGACTCAAATAACCACCCGTTACAACCAAGGTGGGCAGAAGAGCATCTCTGAACGCACAGTACGTCGAACTTTGAAGCAGATGGGCTACAGCAGCAGAAGACCACTCCGGGTGCCACTCCTTTCAGCTAAGAACAGGAAACTGAGGCTACAATTTGCACAAGCTCATCGAAATTGGACAATAGAAGATTGGAAAAACGTTGCCTGGTCTGATGAGTCTCGATTTCTGCTGTGACATTCGGATGGTAGGGTCAGAATTTGGCGTCTACAACATGAAAGCATGGATCCATCCTGCCTTGTATCAACGGTTCAGGCTGGTGGTGGTGGTGTCATGGTGTGGGGAATATTTTCTTGGCACTCTTTGGGCCCCTTGGTACCAATTGAGCATCGTTGCAACGCCACAGCCTACCTGAGTATTGTTGCTGACCATGTCCATCCCTTTATGACCACAATGTACCCAACTTCTGATGGCTACTTTACGCAGGATAATGCGCCATGTCATAAAGCTGGAATCATCTCAGACTGGTTTCTTGAACATGACAATGAGTTCGCTGTACTCAAATGGCCTCCACAGTCACCAGATCTCAATCCAATAGAGCATCTTTGGGATGTGGTGGAACGGGAGATTCGCATCATGGATGTGCAGCCAACAAATCTGCGGCAACTGTGTGATGCCATCATGTCAATATGGACCAAACTCCCTGAGGAATGCTTCCAGCACCTTGTTGAATCTATGCCACGAAGAATTGAGGCAGTTCTGAAGGCAAAAGGGGGTCCAACCCGTTACTAGCATGGGGTACCTAATAAAGTGGCCGGTGAGTGTATATATATATACACAAAACTAATTTCTGTGTAAAGGGTTAGTGCTCACTGATTTCACGCCACACAAGTAGGACAGATTTTTTAATTGATATTATCCTCTTTCTTGGAAAGAAAAACAAAACTAACAACTTAAAATAATCCAGCCCTTAATAAAGGAAGGTCAAATGTCCTCCTGGGCATCGTCTTGCTGCCCTTCTTCAAGACACGGCACAGAGAGAAAGCTTTCATCAGGACACCACCGTCTTCATCAATTCTCATCGGGAAGAGGCATTTCTATTTAAGCTCCATCTCAACACCCAATTTATCAATTTAATGATTTTTCTCTTCTCCTATGCTCTCTCATCTATGAACTAAATGTAGAATTTAAGGACACTGTGATGGGCTGGATTTGCAGGACTAGTTAATAAGGCAACAGAAGAAATGTGCGTTAGACTGTTAACATGCTGCAACTGCGGTTAAATCAGGACAGGTGATTCTGTATGGCTTCTTGGGACTGATGCTAAAAAAAGCATGTTTGATGAAATAACGGGTGTAAGAAATTGTGTCATTTTTCCGTTACCCTCATGTTGTTTCAGCTCCAATAAAGATGTACTTTTTCCACAATCTTAAACATAAGACAACATTAAACTGAAAGGTACTAGACAATCCACAGAAAAAGAGAGAGAGAGAGAGAGAGAGAGAGAGAGAGAGAGAGAGAGAGACCTTGACATACAGCATCACCCCAACCCATTAAAAATCTCAGATCTGGACACAGAACAGTTCAACCATATAAATCACGCAGAATTATGTGATTTTATTATGCTGTGGGCGCACTAAACCACAGAAACCCAAAGCACCTTGCTGAAATCTTCTGCCATTATGGCCTTTTCTGCATTTCATCTGCAGCACAGAGACTTGGTGTGATAGTCACACTACAGCAGGCCGGCTCTGATACACACATATACTGCCAAACACCTGTGCTTTGGCCCAAACGTCAACTACACCACAGCATCTCTGTAGAGCTCTGAGCAGCTGCCAGTGTATACTAAAACATCCACATTCGGCCTTTCTCGTCCAGTTATTGTTTCAGATTATGCACATATATTAAAGATGACACTTAAGTGGCAATTACTAGGGTCCGAGAAACGAGTGAATGACCTCAGCAGAACACAGCTGTCATGTGCATGTGGCAAATTTCCATTATCTTCACCAAACAACTGCTGAGTTTGTTTATATGCCAGTTACAGTGCCAAATACAGGGAGAATTGGATGTAAAATTGGTGCATATCCTCAAAACATCCGCTTTTGAAAGTGTACCAAGTTTCATGCAGACTGAACTTTGTATTGAGGAGATACAGGCTAATTAGTCAACGTGAATCTTTGGGTCCTTTCTGACAAAAGATCTGACGGACAAAAACTCTTTGAAAAGCTTTTTGCCATTATGGACTGTATGTGAAACCTGGACAAATTCAATGAGATCAAAGGATTAGTTTGAAAAAGCACCTTTTTTTTTTTTTTTTTAGAAAATCAGAAAAAAAGGCTTCAGGGAATTTAACAATGAGACGAACTAAAATGACTTTGAAACCGCATTTGAGAAAAAACTAGCACTTGCTATGCAGTTCTCACAAAGAACCATATCACACGTCATCAAGAGACTGAATGTTCTATTAAAAAGTATGAGGAAATGGCAACCAAACTTTGAGAAAAGAGTTTGTCCAGTCATGCATATATATATTTAGGTCATGCTGGTCTATAGATGCCAGATTCACTGTACCAGTAGCATTTGCTGTTGTTGTCCAGAAGTTTCTCCACCATGTGTTCCACCCTCACAAACCAGCTGGGCACTGCTTTATATATCAGCGGCGTGTCCGACCTGCAAAATAAAGGTTTTTTTTTTTTTAATAATCAAATGGCATGGTAAAAGTGTTTGGGAAACCTATAGAACATTGCTCTTGAAATAAAAATTCTCAGTCATTTTTCTTCATAAACATACAGTGTGTCAGTGATAATGAAGAAACCTCTATGTGATAAATCATTTTAAAAGTTAAACTATTCAAAATATGTTTTTATTCTAATTACATCATGATAAATTGGTTTTGCTTTGAGTATCTTCCAAAATACCATATATATCATATAAATAATGAATCACTATGTAAACTGAACCATTGTTGCGATTCAATTATTCAATGCTAAGGGGAACAATGTACACGGTCTTTCAGATAATAACCAAAAGGGCATTGGTGTCTATTTCAGGAGCCGAGCAGTAGTGACTATGATTAGCACACAGTACTGAATTTGGATTAGTCATGTCTGAACGGTTTAAAAAGCATGATATCAGAGTGATGCATCCCTACTTCCTACTTGTACATAACAATTATTTTAAAAAATGATTAATTTGACAGTTTCTAGAATGATATTTATTCTAGCCATTAATGCAATGATCAATCAAGAGGTTTTAATCAACTATTTCGCTTTTTCCTCGAGTCAGAGGTTGTGTTTCGTTAAAGGTACAGTGTGTGATTTTTAGCGACGAGTTGATTAGAGACTATCCCAGGGCTGTTGCTCTTTCATGGCTTCTGATTAGCCCAAATTACCGAGCGTTCTGACCTCATATGCGCAAAATACCGGTAATCTACAGTGCATATCCTGGTAATTTACTGGTAATGCTACAACTTCCGTTACTGGTAAAGTAAAGACTGTATGTGTGAAAGGGGCTAAAGATAGGAGATGAGAAACATCTTTGACCTCTGTGAGACTCAGCATTAGCATTCTGAATCTCTCCTGATCGAGCGTCAATATCTGCTGCGCATTTACACGGATAAACCCCTTCAATATCCATAATGCGACAGGATGGGCAGAGCTCATAAGAGTCAATATGAGAGTGATTTATTGATGCTGTAAGCGTTGCATGACTTTCCCTTCTTGAGATGGGTTAATGAGGCTGTGACCTCTGCCGGCAGACTCACGGTCATGTGAAGTGCTGAAGAAGCAGGGTCAGTATTGAGCACCATATGCTAATGCTCCAGGCCTCTCTATAGGCCACGCTATCGATTTAACTTTCCCCCGTCCAGAAGAGGTCATGGAACTGCGAGGTCTCGTCCCACAGGTTGAGCGATGAGGGAAAAAAAATCTTCGACGATAGTCAAGTTCGCTGGATTTATGCTAAGTGATTTGGTTAGCAGAACCAAACAGCTGATAGTGGTTAGTAGATTAACAAAGTCAATTACAGGAAAAGCCTATTTAAAAAATCAGATCTACTCTATTTTTCATTTCCATTTTTTATCCAATTTAATTAAAAAACGATTCAATATCGATTTATTTACGTGAAACATTTTCTCAAGGTAACAATCTCTCCTAAATTATGTAAACTATACAGGGAACCCGTCGGTCGGTTCATTAACCCCTTAGCTGTCACCCCCCTTTTTGAGAATGGGGGTTAAAATGCACTATTCGAACTTAAATGGTTGTAATTTAACAATGCTTTGGAATATATACCCAAGTTTGGTCTTGTTTTAAAGAAAACACTCCGCAGAATATTGCTGAAGTGAAAACACTTCAAAAAATGAAAGTATGAAAAAGTTATGGAAGTTTAAATTGACAGTAAATCCAATATACTGTACGATATATGTTTTTATTTTATATAAAATATATATTGAACAAATATTTTTTACTCTAAAATTACTATAAAATCAAAGCCATAAATCTAACCAAGTTATGTTCCAAATTTGAAGTTGATATCACAAAAATTTAAGTTCCCATGAGATTTTGTTTAGGCGTAGTACCAAAAATAGCCACCGGGTGCCATTGAATTCCATTGAATTTAATTGTATACATTCTGTTTTCACAAATTAATACATTTCTGTCCAAATATCAATTCTGTCACAAAATTTGGAACCTTGAGACTCAGACCTTTCTGACAATATGTGTTTTGTCAAGATTAGAAAAGGTTTTGATCATAAATGTGAAATATAATGATGCCCAAAAGGGGAGGAGCCTGATAAAATAAGTACCGTTTCTATGGTAACGCAACGTTCAATTATAAAACAGTTTTCACACGATGAATTCTGACTTTATAAGCTTTCAAATGATACCTAATTTATGATAACTACTAATATATGTGATGTGATATAATAAAAAGGTGATAAAAAATAATATTATATTTTAGAGGATAATAAATATAAATATTATCATTTTTAGAGGATAATATTATGCTTAATTTTTTTATTTTATTGAAAAATACTAGATTATATGTTTTATTATGAACTTTTAGCATAAAAATAGAAGTTTCAATGATTAAAAGTGGGTGCATCGACTTTTTGTGACAAAGGTCAAAACTCTTGTTATGATGCAGATTTTTTTGAGGTGCACTCTTGTCATAAATTCATTAATTACTCTTCCTATATAATTTGTAACACAAAACAGGGGTAGAATATCTATTTAGAAGTCTTAGACCTTTCCAACGATATATAATTTGTCATAATTAGATTAGGATTTAATAGAAATATAATGAAGTAAAGTTAGGCGTCCCGGTACCGGGACGGTGACAGTTAATACAAATATTACAATTATCCATAAGGAAGTTTGTATAATAAGTAGTGCTGAAATATTTAATAGCGATTAATTGCATTAAGGCCCTTTCACACAGGACGCGGAATGCACTATGAAACCCATTCATTTCAATGGCTTGCGCCGCGTGAAGATGTTTAGTTGCTGCATCGACCAAAACGCAAGCGCAAAACGTCCTCGCGCGCAAGCCGCGGTCAAAGTTCAAAATAGTTCAATTTTTGCCGCTACGCTCTGTGACGATTACCAGCGCGGCCAATAGAAACGGGGCATCCTCCAAACAAGCACGGAAATCAAAATGGATTAATGGCAAGTAGTGTGTCGGAATTCCCTGAGCTATACGATATAAGTTTGAGGTTGTATAGGGACAAATAACTAACGTTATTATACTGATGTATAGATCTCCCGCTTAAAGTTTTTGAAAACTCCTCCTACTTTACTCTGGCATAGCACAGCGCAAATCACGTTTTATCTGAAGTGCAATCCAACTGAATTGTGCATCCTGTGTGAAAGGCCCTTTAGTGTCATAGTTAACTTGCGATTAATCGCAATTAATCGCACATTTTTATCTATTATGAATGTCTCTTGATTTCTTTTTTTCCCATTATTTTTTCTCATTTTAATGCTCTTATCAACATGGAAAATTGGATCGGCTTGCTTTGTGCAAATGTTTTTATTGAAAGCAACATTGGCATATACTGTGTTCTATTTCACACTAACATTCTCACTTGGAGCAAATAATCTCTCACAATGTAACACTGTCCAATAATAAAAGGATGAAATAAATACTGACGAGGTCCTGATATTGACGAGGGGGCGGAGAATTCGCATCAGCTGTGTGTGTGCTTGGCCATCAGGTGGTATTTCAGACTAGACGTGCTGCGATGATGATAGCTCAGTTCACAACGTAAATGGAAGCATTTGGAAACTTTTTAAAAGTAAACTTTCCATTCAGAATCTTATTGGCATCCATTTCGGCGTCTCGCATTCGTCATCCACTCAAATCGTAACGTTAACCAACTATTTGGCCGGCTCGCAAGCCCAAACGAGTGTGCGCAGCGGTGTGCCTGTTGTTTTGTTTCCGGTCTAGCTAGATCCGCTTGCGCTTTGATCGACGAAGCAACAAAACGTCCCCGCGCGGCACAAGCCATTGAAATGAATGGGTTTCAGAGCGCCGCGCATGCCGCGTCCTGTTACATAATCATGTGGAAAAAAAACTACAAAGTTTGCTAGGACAAAAAGGCCGTTAATCGTGTGATAAAAAAAATTGACGCCGTTAAAATGGGTTTGCGTTAATAACGTGTTTAACAGACAGCCCTAGTGATTATATATTTATCTTAGTGTTGGGCAACGATTAATCGCATCCAAAATAAAAGTATGTGATTTGCATAATATATGCATGTTTACTATGTATAATTATTTTATATATATATATATATATATATTAGAGCTGTCAAACGATTAATCGCGATTAATCGCATCCAAAATAAAAGTTTGTGTTTACATAATATATGTGGGTGCACTGTGTATAATTATTTTATATATATATATAAATACACACATGCTTGTATATATTTAAGAAATATTTTCATGTATATACTGTATATAGATTTATACATAATTTATATTATATATAAATATAAATAATTAATATATAAATAAGATATTTTTCTTAAATATACATGCATGTGTGTGTATTTATATATATACAAAATAATTATACACAATGCAACCACATATATTATGCAAACACAAACTTTTATTTTGGATGCGATTAATCGCGATTAATCGTTTGACAGCCCTAATATATATATAAATACAGACATATGCATGTATTTAAGAATTATATATATTTATACATATATACTGTATATATATTTATACATAATTTATAATCATATATAAATATGTTATATATAACCAACACATTTTTCTTAAATAAATAAAACTTTTTATTTTGGATGCGATTAATCGTTAATTAATTTTTTTTTTTTTTTTTTTTGAGTTAGCACTCTTTTTTTATTCCATTATGCATTTAACAGACGTTCTTATTCAAAGCGACTCACAAAAGAGGAGCAAAAACAATTTGTCAAAGAGCAAATGATATTCATAACACACACTGCCAGGTTTACTGCATTTCATGAATATTCTTCGCTCTTAAACAAACTGCTCAATTTCAATGGAAATATCTGGATGTCACCTGCAGAAACGTGTGAGCAGAGTAAATGAAATCACAAACCTCCAGCAGAAAGGGTAGCTGTGCTTGAAAGAGCTGGCGTTCACCAGACGCCCGTTCTCCTTCAGCCACTTGATGATGTTTTTGTCTGCATCCTGAAAGCGTAGAGGACAGAGGAACAAAGTCTTGAAGCATGCAGTGGATAAAACCAGACAAAGTGTGACAATTAAAGAATACAGCTTTTCTCTGGCCTCGCTTTATGGCTTTATCGGCAGCCGGGCTCGACGCCAGCTGTACAAATGCATGAAACTCCTGCACGTTTCAATGACTGCCTTTCAACAAAAGTCATATTAATTCACTTTAATGGAAACATGTCCAGTGTGTCCTTGCAGCTGAATTGGCTTCCTGTCTCATGCATAATCGATTATGAGTGCCTTTTCTTAACCTGTGAGGCCTTTTGAAGGGTATCTGTATCCTCCTGGAGAAAACTTTCACCTGTGAGGTCTTACATGAAACCACACCCGTGTTTACAAGACTCACAACTCATTTATCAATCGCCAGGAGGCTTGATAAGGCTTCACGCTGAATTCCCATGATCATTTTTTAGAACACATTAGAAGCACAAATCCTGAGATATTTAATTTAAAGTCCCCCTGTAGTCATTAATTTTAACTTTTAAAACTCATCTTTAAACACCAAAATGACATATTTAAATGTCATTTACATTTTATGACACATTACATTTTTTCTGAAAATAATTGTCTGAAATAATGCCTTTACAGAACATAGTTATTTCTGGGTGAACTGCTGTTTTGCATAACCTACATAAGGTTTCAACCCTAAAAAGTGTAAATTAGCAAACCCACCAGTAATTTGCACCCTGATTCAATATTCCCGAACTGTCAGGGAGTGCGTCTCTATAGGCTCTAATTCACAGACACCGCTGGGGTGTGTGAGCGCGGTAATGAGACAAGAGAAACTGCCGAAACACAAAATGACAGAGCAGAACTATAAGGAAAGTTACTCTCAGGAAACAGAGCTCAGATTCTCTGACAGAGCTAAACTGCTGACATCAGCACTCCCTTAGTCCCTCTGTCACCCAATCACACCCACACACCCGCTGAACATCACGCTGGAGGACTAGGAGTTCCTTAAACAGCTTTTTCAACTGTGTAGATCTTAACTGCTCTGAGCGCTGGACTGCACAAGTCTCCACAGCTGAACACATCACTGCCAGAGACCAGTTCCACAACTGCATGAAATTTAAGCTGCAACCCACTTTACCATTTTATATTACTGATACATTTCTGAGCAAAATGGATATTGACCAAAAAACAGAGTTGTTGATTGGATTGTGAAAAGTGAGTGTTGTGACTGGCTGAACTGCAGCACTGCCTTCCATATGTTCAACATGCTGATTGATTTGGAAACTAAGGAAGTGACACTCTATTTGAACGGATCATTGAATTATTCACTCAACCAATTTGTTCAAAAATGCTGATTCATTTGGAAACTAAGCAAGTGACTGTCTTTATGAATGGCTCATTGAATTATTCACTCAACCAATTTGTTCAAAAATTCTGATTCATTTGGAAACTAAGGAAGCTTTTTGACTGGATCATTGAATTATTCACTCAACCAATTTGTTCAAAAATTCTGATTCATTTGAAAACTAAGGAAGCTTTTTGAATGGATCATTGAATTATTCACTCAACCTATTTGTTCAAAAATGCTGATTCATTCGAAACTAAGCAAGTGACTGTCTTTATGAATGGATCATTGAGTTATTCACTCAACCAATTTGTTAAAAAATTCTGATTCATTTGGAAACTAAGGAAGCTTCTTGAAAGGATAATTGAATTATTCACTCAACCTATTTGTTCAAAAATTCTGATTCATTTGGAAACTAAGGAAGCTTCTTGAAAGGATCATTGAATTATTCACTCGACAAATTTGGTCAAAAATGCTGATTAAATTGAAAACTAAGCAAGTGACTGTCTTTATGAATGGATCATTGAGTTATTCACTCAACCAATTTGTTCAAAAATGCTGATTCATTTGAAACTAAGCAAGTGACTGTCTTTATGAATGGATCATTGAGTTATTCACTCAACCAATTTGGTCAAAAATGCTGATTCATTTGAAAACAAAGCAAGTGATTGTCTTTATGAATGGATCATTGAGTTATTCACTCAACCAATTTGTTTAAAAATGCTGATTCATTTGAAAACAAAGCAAGTGACTGTCTTTATAAATGGATCATTGAATTATTCACTCAACCAATTTGTTCAAAAATGCTGATTCATTTGAAAACTAAGCAAGTGACTGTCTTTATGAATGCATTGAGTTATTCACTCCACCAATTTGTTCAAAAATGCTGATTCATTTGAAAACTAAGCAAGTGACTGTCTTTATGAATGCATTGAATTATTCACTCAACCAATTTGTTCAAAAATGCTGATTCATTTGAAAACTAAGAAAAATTGGATATAGACACAAAATTGGAATTGGGCATCAACACCTGCAGTGTAAATGCAGACAGCATCCGTACCTTCACGTACTGACCAGCGAAGTGTGTGACCTCTGCGGTGAACACACCAGACGCGTCCACGGGACAGATTGGAGCTGAATCTCTCTGGATGATCTTATAGTCCATGCAGACGCGGTAATCATCCTGTGGACAGAGGAAACTTTCTGTGACGTTCAAAACCTGTGATTCTGAGAGCACAATGAAAGTGTTTCCCATGAATCAATGTCAGAACACACTGGCACTGTGCAAGGAATGGGAAAAGCAAACATCTGTCATATGACACACAAGAGAAATGAGCCCAATGATATGATCCTGCTCAAGCCACGTACATGAAGAACTGATATGCAAAACAACCCGAGGACATCAGCTGTAGATTCTGTTCAACTAACACCAGAGTTTTTATCCTAACCGGCCGCGACGATTCTATTTTAGAAACGGTTTTATTTTTCTGCGACATCACGCTGGAACAACAAACAAAAGTGTGGCAATGATAATCTCAGGTGCTGTTTATGTGCTTTATTTAATGTTAAAAGTGTGTAATGTGACTCTGAATATCATTTAGTGCTCCAGCTTTGCAGCATAAAAGCAACGATGTATAATTCCCCTCAGATCCTGAAATTAAACAAATGGAAACAAGAATCTTTAATATTCAAGATTAATATTATAATGACACGTGCAAGTGTGTGACCATAGCTATATAAAGACGCAACACCAACTTTGACGAGTTTTTAATTAAATGCGTGGTTTCCGCCCGACAGCGACGATATGTAAATTTGTTGTTTATCAACATAATACTTATTGTGTTCCCACCTTAAAGGGATACTCCACTTTTTTTTTGGAAATAGTCTAATTTTACAACTCCCCCAGAGTTAAACAGCTGGGTTTTACCGTTCTCGAATCGATTCAGACGATTTTCTGATATTTAGAAGAATATCACTAACCAGACAGTTTCTGGTCTCATTGACTTCCATAGGAAGAAAAAAATATACTACGGAAGTCAATGAGACCAGAAACTGTCTGGTTAGTGATATTCTTCTAAATATCAGAAAATCAGCTGAATACATTCGAAAACAGTAAAACCCAGCTGTTTAACTCTGGGCGAGTGGTAAAATGAGCCTATTTCCAAAAAAAGTGGAGTATCCCTTTAAGCTTTCACATTAAATGTGATTACTACTTTTAATCAAGTCTAATATCTAGACTTATAGGCCATTTCAAGCATTGCATGTTTGTGCAATTTTGTTATATTATTAACACTTTATAATAAGGTTCATTAGTTAACTACAGTAGCTAGCATGGACTAACAATGAACTGCAAATACACAATAATTAATTTCAGCATTTACTAATACTTTATTAAAATCATTAGTTAATGCACTGTGAACAAACATGAAGAATAAAGAAACTAATATCTTTTACACCAATATCGTTTATAACACTGATATCTATCATTTACACTACACTTGACGAGACAAAAAAAAAAGATTAACAAATACAGCAACAAATGTATTGCTCATGGTTATTTCTTGTTAGTTAAAACACTAACTAATGTTAACTTAATGAACCTTATTGTAAAGTGTTGCCGTTATGTTTTTATATAGTGGCGTGGGATTTTTTACTTATCAAAATCGTGCCGTGGCCAAAAAAAAAAAAGATTAGAAACACTGATTTACAACAGCGAAGACTGCAGGACATCTGTGTGCTTTACTGTATGTTCTGGTTGTTCTCCTGTAATGAATCGATTTAGCTTGTGCATTTTTCCATTTTTAGCATCATCTGTTGGTGTTTCTCCCTTCAAGAGTTCTGCAGTGAGAAGACGACGGACCAGGGTTCACGTCGGTCGAGCTGGAGATGCTCACTAGCCTTCGGGCCGAATGCGATATGAGTTTCTCAGCAAAGGCTTCCTCCTGTCACTCTTTTTAATAAACCGCTTCAACTGCGCTTCAAGGTTTATTTAATGACCTGAACACTTTCTTCAGCTGTCCTGACAGAGACTGTTCAAGGACGTCTTGGATCTGCTTTTTGGTTTTCTTATAAATTAATTAATTTAAATGAAAATACTTGTTTCCACAGATCTGTTGGGAATGAATGTGAATTCTGCACATTGATGGATGATTAAAAAAATAATAATTCATATGACGTGGAGAACTGTAGAATAATTTAGGTTACACTTTATTTCAAGGTGTCATTGTTACAGTGTAATTATATATGTAAGTACTGAGTAATATTACGCTACATGTACTAACTATAGGGTAGGATTAGGTTGTTGCATGTAATTATGCATCATTTACAGTTATTACTATGGTAAGTACATGTAATGTCAAATAAAGTGTTATTTGTTGCCGTAATTTATTATTATTGATCATCATTGTAATTATTCAAACTCAAATTACCATAGTCATTGTACCTTCTGTTATTTTATTACTCAATAAAGCAACATTACACTGTGTCCTAACCAGATGTGAGGCGTGATAAAAGCTGCTTTTTCTGTGTTAATCAGACTTTTTGTCCAGCTGGCGATATGGAACGATTCTATTTTAGAAACGGTTTCTGGAACAAGAACATATCAACCATAACAATGATAATCTTAGGTACTGGTTATGTGCTTTAATTTTAAAAGGATCTAATATGAGTTTGAATAAAAAAAAGTGTGACTTCTATAGCTGTACTGACAAATGATAATTCACCTGTATTCAAAGTCACTCAGTGTGTGTTTTTTTAATCATGCAATATTTATGAACTTCATTATATACTTGCCGTGCACTTGCCGAGACTCCGCCCACACACCCTTCTGATTGGCTGTGATCTTTGATTGATTTGATTGTGAGTGCAGTGTGCTTGCAGAGACTCCGCCCACACACTATTCTGATTGGTTGTGATTTTCGATTGATTTTGATTGTGAGTGCAGTGCGCTTGGAGAGACTCCGCCCACACGCTCTTTTGATTGGTTGTGATTTTCGATTGATTTTGATTGTGAGTGCAGTGCGCTTGGAGAGACTCCGCCCACACACTCTTCTGGTTGGCTGTGATTTTTGATTGATTTGATTGTGAGTGCAGTGTGCTTGAATAGACTCCGCCCACACACTCTTCTGATAGGCTGTGATCTTTGATTTGATTGTGAGTGCAGTGTGCTTGAATAGACTCCGCCCACACACTCTTCTGATTGGTTGTGATTTTTTATTTGATTGTGAGTGCAGTGTGCTTGAATAGACTCCGCCCACACACTCTTCTGATTGGTTGTGATTTTTGATTTGATTGTGAGTGCAGTGTGCATGCAGAGTCTCCGCCCACACACTCTTCTGACTGGTTGTGAATTTTGATTTGATTGTGAGTGCAGTGTGCATGCAGAGTCTCCGCCCACACACTCTTCTGGTTGGCTGTGATATTTGATTGATTTGATTGTGAGTGCAGTGTGCTTGCAGAGACTCCGCCCACACACTCTTCTGGTTGGCTGTGATTTTTGATTGATTTGATTGTGTGTGCAGTGTGCTTGGAGAGACTCCGCCCACATGCTCTTTTGATTGGCTGTGATTTTTGATTGATTTGATTGTGAGTGCAGTGTGCCTGCAGAGAGACTCTGTTGCTGGAATCTTATCAAATTGCGTCTGGTTAGGACACGCTTTTACCCACAATCCCTGAAGCACACAACTGAATGCAAGTACAATATAAATGTGACTTACAGCTCCAAAGTACGGGGCTTGATGAACCACTCCTGTGCCGTCATCATCACGCACGTAGTTATCCACCACCACAGAGAACGCCCCATTCTCTTTACACTGAGGACAGAGGCATTCGTCAAGATCACATTAACAGATGCAGAGCTTTAAACAGAAACACTTGTGTCATATCATCCTGACTAATGACATTTTAAGGAGTGGATTTGGTGCAACTTCACACACTCACAGATGCATGGTTTATAACGGCAGAATTGAGTGGAAGAGAGCGACATTTATGGTCAGAAACTTTATTATAATACTAAAGGCCCTTGCACAGTGAGACCGAAATTCGCGTCCGAAATTTTCGCACGTTAAAAAATAAATACGACCTCACATTATGTCAATCACGCTTGACGAAACTTTCGTCCATCTTTAAAAAAAAACGAAGCAGGTTCGATTTTCAGCGTTTTTCGCATTCGTAGCAAGCAGTTTGAATAGTGTTTTGACAATTCAGAGCCACTGAATCACAAATACGAAAAAACGAATACGAAAATTCCGGAAAATGGCCTTAACACGATACTGACAGATGTCTCAGCTGGTGTTCTTTGTGTCTCGGTCAAAAATGACAGAAATGTATTTTTTTATTTTAATGAAATGAATGTACTACATTTTAGTTCTATGATGTTTTTTTATTTAATATTTTGTATTTTTAGGGAATTTTATGGTACTAAATTATCTTTACGCTGTATTTATAATGCATTTATTCACTTTTTGAGTATAGACCTGAAAGTGTCATTACCAACTTTGTAAATATTGAAATGCTTTAGAGCGACAGACTTAAGTTTGATCTCTTTTCAAAGACGACACGTGGCAGATTATCGCTGACGTGACAAAAAGTTTAAAAAAGGAACTTAAAAAAGTTTTTAAAAAATGTGTTGATACAAAAAATTTGCAAAAATAAAATTCAATTTTTATATGAAATGTATATATATATGTTTTTCTCTAAAACTGTGAGAAAATCAAATCCATCAATCTAAACAAATTTGAGCGTGATATCTTAGAAAAAAAGAGCTTTCAGTGAGTGTGTGTTCGGCTGCAGTACCAAACGCTTCCACTAGAAGAAATACTCTCCATTCATTTACAATGCACTCATTTTTGGACGCGAGGAGCACAAGTCTATTTTTTCAGACCAAGTTTTGTATCATTTCGATGGAAATGTTTTTTTGTTTTGTTTTTTTTTTTCAAAAAAAAAATTATAGAATTTTTTTAAAAATATATTTATTATATCATAAATATTATAATATTTAAAATTCTATTATAATTTTGAAATATTATAATATTATATATATTTTTAAATATTATATTAATATATATATATATATATATATATATATATATTTTTTTTTTTTTATTATTATTTTTTTTTTTTTTTTACATTTTCCAGTTATAAACCGCACCAGAGGGTTTTTTGGCCCCAAAACAATATAATTCTCTCAGTATTTCCTCAATCTATGTTCACTCTAAAGAGACGTGAGAGTATGAGATGATTACACGGTTCACCTTGATGAAGTACTCAAAAAGAGGCTTGTATTTTTTGCCCTTCAGGTTCTTGCCAGGAAATCTATAAAACAAAAACACACTTGATCAGCACTGAACTACAACAGCACAGCCGTGGGAGAATTACTGGGATAACTGAAACATAAGGCCAAAACTCTCCCTGACCTTTTCGGATATGAACACTTACAAGGGTCTTTGATTGATCAACACAGAAAAACAATCAGGAATTTAATTTAATGTGAGCAGTCAAGTCACCTTCATTTATACAGCGCTTTTAACTAAATAGATTGTTTCAAAGCAGCTATAAAGCGTTAATAGGAAAAGAGCCACAGAACACACGTATAACACACACATCGTCTCACAAAACTGGTCTGAATGTCTTTAATGACACTTTAATGTTGATTTTTTTGAAGCAGCTAAATTGACTGCAATTGCATGTAAAAGAGTGACCAGCACCGATTACATAGTTTCAAACTTTTTGTGTTTAAAAACACAAAGAAAACATAATATAGGTTTGGAATAAGGCGTGGTGAGTAAATGAATGACTTGTTTTAACAGAAACAATAAGAAGTGCAGTGAAATCAACTCTACTCTTGCTTCTCATTCCAGTCACAGCATCAGCTCCTGAAGAAGTTTAATCAGGAGCAGATACTCATCAATAATAGCAGTTCGGCTCAGGACTAATCCCACAATACCTCAGCTTACTGTTATCAGCCCAGCACACTGCTCAGAGAGCACACACACACAATCACACACACTCACTCACTCACTCACACGCCAATAGAAACTTCAGAACGCAGGGGTTTGTTTATGAACAAGGAAGTGACATCATCATGTGGTTCAGAGTCTGCACTAATAAACTCACCTGTCCAGAATGGTGTATTCATCGTCAGCTTTGAAGAGGGCGACGAGTCTGGCCTCCATCATGATGTACACCTTCTGTGAGCTGTTATCTGAGACACACCACACGTGACGACAGACAAACGCAGTGATCAAAACATTGGGTAGGGGTAAGATGTGCCAGCTTTGTCATATATAGCTGTTATCTGAGACACATCATACATGCTAAAAGACGGACACAGTGATCAAAACATGAATGATGGTTAGGGGTAAGATGTGCCAGCTGAGGTTTGCGTGAACTATGAGTGTAAATTCCGTTAAGCTGTGAACTATCAGAGAAACACTCGCTCTATAATCACAATAATAAAGTCGTTTTGCACTCAATGAGATGACGATTCTACTCATTCTTTCAACCATCAAACACTAAAATAGCATTTAAGTGTAACCGCATCAACATGAACACCATACACACAGAAGAGGGATTCTCCCCACAGCAATAACAGACGTGTGTAACATCACTGTAGTAATATATTTACTGAATCCGTGTGATTTAACATACGCGGCCTTGATCAGAAATGTTGATTTACTTCAGCCTTGCATGATAATTGATTTCTGTCATTTTGACAGATTACAAATTGTCTTTCCCTGTGAAAACAAGCCTGGATTTGAGCAGAAAAACAAGAGATTCTTTGTGCATCCAGTGAATTATTAATGGGATATTGCGTTAATTAAATCGGGAAAACAGAATATATATATATTAATCGCATTTAAAATAAAAGTTTGTGTTTACATAATATATGTGGGTGCACTGTGTATAATTATTTTATATATATATACACACACATGCTTGTATATATTTAAGAAATATTTTCATGTATATTCTGTATATAGATTTATATATAATTTATATTAAATATAAATATCAATACATATCAATATTTTATATATAAATAATATTTGTTTAAATAAATAAATAAATAAATAAATAAATAAATAAATAATAATATTATAATAATAAAAATAATAATAAATAATATACATGCATGTGTGTATATTTAAATATATACACAAAATAATTATACACAGTGCACCCACATATATTATGAAAACACAAACTTTTATTTTGGATGTGATTAATCGTCTGACAGCCCTAATATATATATATATATATATATATAGTCCTTTTTCATATTATTACAGCAGAATGTGAAGGGAAAAAATAATAATAATAATAATCACAAGGAAAAGAATACAGAGCTCTTGCCATAGTAGATATTCTTGTTATGTCACATTAAAATACCAGGTGTTACAATATTCTCATGATGTCTGAAAATAAAACATGAAGGGAAACTGACGGATCAGCTTTATTTATAGGGCAACCTTATAATTTGAAGTGATTCGTTTCAGTCTTTCTGAATGGAAGTTCCCCAAACCAGAAGAGTCATCTATAATTCAAAATGCAGGAATAAGATGTTCAGGAATAAGGTGGATATAGATAATATGCAAGGGCAACACAGATGATGCGTCATATAGATATGCGCCCGTCAATCACGGCAGCGTCTCTAAACACCACACAGATTCAGACAGGATTCGAAGGGACTCGCTGTGATACGACACACACACACACACACACAGAGAAACATCAATAAAACATGGCACTTCCTCAGGGCAGGCTGGGAAATGATTGGGCAGAGATGTGGATCACACACACACTCACACACATTGGTATTCAGCACGTCTCTCTCCTGCAGCAGAAGAGGAGCGGGTGACTCCACAGGCTCACGGCGCCCCCTGTCAGTCACTGCAGGAACCACAGCGCCAACTGGGTCAGGCTTTAAGAGCCTTGCACACTGATTTTCGTCTGCGTTTTCTCGGTGGCTCTGAATTGTCAAAACACCTCTCAATATGCTTCATATCCTCTCAAAAAATCAGAAAATCAAATCCTTATGGCGTACGAAGGGTTCAGAGACCGTGTGTAAACATGATTGACATAACGCGTGGTCTTCTTTATTTTTTAACGTGCGGAAATTTTGGACTTGGTGCGCAAGGCCCTTTCCTTCAGATCTTCACAGGACATACGGTATAAACAACCACTGGGTCTCACACACTACGTTTGGCTTTGAGGTCGAGATTCCTGTTGTTCTGAACCCAAATTTAAGACCTCTTGTACCTCTAATACTATTAAATATACTGAAGACTATCCATGGCCTTAAATTTGATCAAACTGAACTTAAGTCTTCTTAAGGACCCAGTCACACACACTCGTCAGGTGATATACTACACATTCAGTCTGGCTAAGAGAAACATACATAATCACACCCTCTCTCTCTCTCACACACACTCACTCTCAATCACTCACTCACTCACTACGTTTACATGCAGCCAATTTTCGGGTTATGGTCGGGTTAAGGTCACTTTTCGGGTTTCTGAAACATTAGGGATAACCCGTTTACATGCGTGAGCCGAGAGAGTTTCTCCTGTATACATGGAATTGCAATATCCCGATGTAAACGGCGACATGTGGTTAGCGTCTAGACGTACGGACAACCTTAAGACGCAATAAAAGCCTCATTTCTAATTCTCCTTCCTGTATCCAAAGACAACAACAACAGCAGCACGCGGATAATGAATAGTTCGGGGCAGATAGCGATCGCCTTTGAAGGGGTGGTCAAAATCCCTTGCCTCTTCAGTTTATATATCATATATCCTTTTGAATGATTATGTATTTATTTTATGAAATCAATAATTAAGTATATTCATTATTACTTAATCATTTATCGACATATCAATTTATTCTTTGTGCTTTTGCTTGTGAAATAATTAGGGCTGTCAAAACGATTAATCGCATCCAAAATAAAAGTTTGTGTTTTTATAATATATGTGGGGGCACTGTGTATAATTATTTTGTATATATATATAAAAAACACATGCATGTATAGTTAAGAAAAAAATATTATTTATATATAAAATATTTATATTTATATATAATATAAATTATATATAAACTTATATACAGAATATACATGAAAATATTTCTTAAATATATACAAGCATGTGTGTGTATTTACATATATATAATAATTATACACAGTGCACCCACATATATTATGTAAACACAAACTTTTATTTTGGATGCGATTAATCGCGATTAATCGTTTTGACAGCCCTAGAAATAATATTCGTCAATGCATGCTGATGTAAGTCACCAGCTTCTTTTAGGTGCACAAGGCCATTTGTCTCTTTCTCTGGTCTCAGGAGAAAGGTTTATGGATCCTAAAGGCGTCGTGAACACATATGTCCAACACATATGATACTTTGGTAATGCTTCCTTTTACAGTACAGTACTTACAATGTACTTACCTAGAAATTACTGCTAATATAAGGTAAGTACATGGAATAGGGGTAGGTTTAGGGGTAGGTTCAGGGTTAGTACTAGTTATTACCGAGTAATTGTAGTTACTAAAATAAGTACATAGTATTTACATGGGTAACTGGTAGGGCTGTCAACTTTAGTCGTTTAGTCGACTAATCGGTCGATGCCGTCTTGGTCGACTGACATTCTTATTGGTCGACCAGTTGCATTTTTTTTTTTTTTTTTTTTTTTACCAATAGAAATAATTTTTCAATGATTTACTCCTTGATATTTATTCCTTTATAAGCAGTTATTTATTGCTGTATTCTAAATATAATTAGCCTATGTTTTGTCCCCAACTTTAAAATGCTTTAATTTAGGCTATTTCTGTAACTGCGCCACAGTTTAACGCACACACATAATACACTCAGGAACCACACCTGTCGGCTGCGCTGCTGCTTCGCGCTCGGTAAGCGATGCTGTATTCATTCAGTTAGAACGCTGCTTGTTTTGGCTTTAGTCGACAAAATGTCCAGGAAATCTAAATCTTTTGTCTGGCTGCATTTTAAATAAAAGACGACAAGACTGTGGAGGGAGGCAACCGCGTTGCTCCATTATGAGCGCGCAAGTCGCGCGCCATTTGAAATCGAACTTGAGCGCGCAAAAGACGTGAGGAGCCTTTTAACGGCTATATCACGCTGACTCAATAGATTGTGTTTTCTTAATATGTTTTCGTTTGTACACTTGACGCATTTGAAAATAGCCTAAATAATGCAACAAAACGAAAATAAATCTAAACACGGTCCTACAGCATATTATTAGGATTGTTTTTTTAGGCTATTTGGGTTTTTTATGTGTTGTTTTAAAACCCCTTGATCGTCAGGACGAAAGTTAACCCATAGCTTTGAAAGTAAAGAAGAATATCAAGCCTGTATAAACGAGAGCTTTTGTTAGGATTTTTCATTATGTTGCAGTCAGTTATATTTTTTGCAGCGTGTGGTGTGGTCAGGTGCGCGATTGTGACTGTTATAGACTAGCAGACCTGCCAACCTTGAAAAACTTTTTTGAGTAGCAATTTACTGATTTATTGTCGACGACGGCACTCACGCAGAAAAATTTTTTTACCACGGTCTTTGATGTCATTTTGGCTGGTTGGGCATAATATATATAGAGTAATATATTGGCATATCTTATGAGAATGCAAGAGACACACACAAACATGTCTTTGTATACGCATACGCATGTATGCCTATCTTCATAATTCTAGTTGACTCCTAAAGTTTTTTTTAATTCGACCCAAATCAGAAAATTTCACTTGCACTGCAATTTACAGTTAAAGTCCAAAGTTTCAATACTGCTCAAAACCATTTTTTATTCATGATTAATATTGCATTATAAAGTATATAATGTGTGATGGTCAACTATTCTAAAATTAAGAAACCCCTAAAAAACAGTAAAAAAAAAACAGTAACATTGTGTGTAATTTATCAATACCCGAATATGATACTAAATCTCAAAGAAAAAAAGGGCTTTTGACATGCTGTCTTTGCATTTGAACATTGCACATTTTAAACAGAACATGCATTACTGAATAGACGTTAGCCAATACAAACATATTTATAGAAAATAGTTGACAATGAATAGACAGGAGTCCAATAATAGCAAAACAAATCACTTATTCTAAAAAGAATATCAACTAAGACGAATCCGACATATAGGAAGGTCTGTTAACAGTAAACGACCATCATTTTACAAATTCTAAAAACAGGTGGATAATACAAATTTAAACTTAGCCCGTCAATTTTCATTTTACAGTTATCTTCTCTCCGCGCGCGCGTCAGTGTTTGTGAGAGAGAGCTCGCGCTGCACTGATACAACTGTACTTTTTAACCCGCAAGTAACGAACGTGCTAATTTTCATACAAAATACATTAGGTAGGCCTACTTTAGTTATTATAACACATAATATGCAGACTAGCCTACGTTTCTCAATCATGAGAATGAGTAAATAAACGCCTGTTTCTCCAGACTCGCGCTTATCAGTCATCCAGAAATCACAGAACTTTCATTATCACTTAACCATAACAATTCATTTTATTAAGATTTATTGCTCAGCATTACTTAAGCATTTAATAATTTGCATGGCTGAATGTTGTTTTCCTCTTATCTGAGTTACCATGAATGCCGGAGTATTTTGAGTGAGATATATAATGCGATCACTCCCGTGTGATAATCGAATCCAGATCAACCCAATACAATATTTCAACTTTCCACATCCACCCCAGCCCGTTTAACTTCAGGAGTCAGAAGTAACTTTACCGTGACTGTAGCCTACTGTCGTGTCCTCGCTCAAATCAAGTCAGACGGCGGGCCGCGGGAGTGGAAGCGGGATCGAGCGGGATTCTTTATTGCCTTACGCATCTGTCAATCATCCCCGCTTGCTATTTTGAGAAATGAACCCAGCGCTATGATTGGTCAAACTCTTATTCATTTACTGTTGCTTGATTTGAGGACTGCGCGTGAAAAAAAGCGGGTCAGCAAGTTTTTGCGTAGTTTAGAGTGACAGATCGTATCAGCGTACTTTGAGTTCAAAATGCGTAACCGATACGCAAAATGCGTACAGGTTGGCAGGTCTGGACTAGGACAGAGCTCCTCACTTTTTGCAGTTAAAAAATCACTTAATTTTCAAGGAATTGTATTATTATTATAGTTTTATTTATTTGTGATGTTTTTTCGTTTTTGTTTTATAAATGCTCAATGACAATTGTTTAAAAAATATTCAATCAAAACATCAAGGTTTTTTGTTTTTTTTAGTCGACTAATCGTTGCGCAGGACAAGACTTTGGTCGACTAAGGATTTCTTTGGTTGACTACAGCCCTAGTAACTGGACTGTAAAAGGAAGTGTTAGCGATACTTCTCTGTACCGATGGTCAAGCTATATGGAGCATTGCTATATTGAACTTTAACTGTTGCATTAAAATGTATTCTTTCTATTATATTTGCTTTCTGAGGAGCAAATGTTATCTGTTTTTCTCCCAAACGAGTGAATGTTTTACCATTATGTTTTGGTACACTTAACTGATAATAAGCCGCTCAGACTCTCTTCAGCCTTGATAGGAGCTCTTATTTGCTAGTGTGAATGCGGTAACAGTGAAAATAGTAGGGAAATAGGGATTTTGGTTTATGTTTGAGTGTCAAAACATAAAGGGGTCACTGAAGCCAATAGTTTAAGGCACCATTTCTTTGTTAAGGTCTTACTCCAGTTGCAGGTTAAGGAACCACTGCCATTATTTGAGATTGACTGAGTTGTTGTTCTGGACATGTTCTGGACAATCTGTGACCTGGAAGGTCATGACGTGCCTCTGAATGTCAGATGCATCATGGATGGAGATATGCTTCGTCTATCTGTGGAAAATTACTGTGTTTATCTCTTTCTTAGCCAATGAGAATCATTCAACGTATAAGCAATGACCTTGAAAAATGGTATATAACTGCTGTGATCTTTGTAACTGTAAGGGGGGCGGCCTACGAACTCCTGAGTGAGTCTTGAAGCTGACTTCTGCTGATGAAACTGAAAACTATGTTCAGTAAACGTTTCTTTCATTTTTTACAATTCTGACTCGTATGGCAAGCCGTTTTAGCCTTACTCGTCATTATTGCATTTTTACCATTAATAATTCAATTAGAGAGCTTTATAATTTAATTCCTACTAGAAGCAATTACAATTATAGAGCTCTCTAATTAAATTCGTACTAATAACAATTACGATTAGAGAGCTCTTTAATTAATTTTTTACTAGTAAGAATATAATTGCAGAGCTCTTTAATTGAATTCCAGAGCTCTGCAATTGCATTCTTACTAGTAAGAATTACATTATAGAGCTCTCTAAATCAGTTTTTACCAGTAAGAATTACATTAAGAGAGCTCTTTAATGCAATTATTACTAGTAAAAACTGATATAGAGAGCTCTACAATTCAATTGTTACTAGTAAGAATGCAATTGCAGAGCTCTGGAATTCAATTCGAGAGCTCTTTAATGCAATTGTTACTAGTAACAATTCAATTAGAGAGCTCTACAATTCAATTCTTACTAGTAGCAATTACAATTAGAGAGCTCTCTAACTCAATTCATACTAGTGAAAATACAATTTCAGAGCTCTCTAATTCAAGTATTACTAGTAACAAATACAATTGCAGAGCTCTCCAATTCAATTCTTACTAGTAACAATTACAATTAGAGAGCTCAATAAATGAATTTTTACTAGTCATATGTCTCCACTGACTTCCATTCATTTTTAATTACAGAGCTCTCAAATTGAATTGTTACTAGCAAGATTTACAATTAGAGAGCTCTCTAATTCAATTATTACTAGTAAGAATTACAATTAGAGAGCTCTCTAATCCAATTATGACTAGTGACAATTGCAATTAGAGAGCTCTTGAATTGAATTAAAGAGCTCTTCAATTGCATTCTTACTAGGTGCAATTCATTCAGAGAGCTCTCTAATGCAATTGTTACTAGTAAGAATTAATATTATTGAGCTCTCTAATTCAATTCTTACTAGTAACAACTCAATTACAGAGCTCTAGAATTCAATTCTTACTAGTAACAATTCCAATTAGAGAGCTCTCTAATTCAGTTTTTACTAGTAATAATGCAATTACAGAGCTCTTTAATTCAGTTACAGAGCTCTGCAATTATACATATCTTTAATTAGTTTTTTTACTAGAAAAAAATAAATTAGAGAGCTCTGGAATTGCATTCTTACTAGTAAAAACTGAATTAGAGAGCTCTCTAATTATAATTGTTACTAGTAATAATTAGATTATTAGAGAGCTCTCTCATTATAATTCGTACTAGTAAGAATTGAATTAGAGAGCTCTCTAATTGTAATTCTTACTAGTAACAATTCAATTGTAGAGCTCTCTAATTAAAAATGAATGGAAGTCAATGGAGACATATGACTAGTAAAAATTAATTTGTAGAGCTCTCTAATTGCAATTGTTACTAGTAAGAATTGAATTAGAGAGCTCTGTAATTGTAATTCTTACTAGTAATAATTGAATTAGAGAGCTCTCTGAATGTAATTCTTACTAGTAATAATTAAATTAGAGAGCTCTCTAATTGTAATCCTTACTAGTAAGAATTGAATTGTAGAGCTCTCTAATTGAATTGTTACTAGTAAAAATGCAATTCCGACGAGTAAGGCTGGGTATATTTTAAGCTAAAACGGCTTGCCATAGACTCCGGGTCTTCATTCTGGGTCCTTTGACTGTTATCCCCTAACACCTTTGTTTGCACTTTGATGCTGGTAGCGTTACTGACCTCGCTCCAAAAGTATGCTGTGCTGTGTCTCGCCATGTTTACTTCTGGTATGCTGCACGCGGATTTTTGTATGCGCCGGGATGCAGGATTAGTTTTGAGTTGACAAAACCAAACCAATCCAACCAGGCTTTGTTGGTACCATGATGCTGATCATCAACTTTCTCTGTCAACTCAGGCTTTAATCCTGAGATTAGGAGTTTAGGTGTGACATCAGCAGCGAACAGCCAATCACATGCTGAGAAACAGTGAAACTCATTCAAAACTCATTGAAATGAATTTCTCGCGAGAGCTACTTCTCGCAATTCACTTATTAAATAAAAGTATTCAAATAATACAAATTTAAACATTTACACAGCAAGAAAAAAATAGCTGTCTATGAAAGAGGACAACTAAAAGAAAGTCTCGTTACTGTATATCAGTGCTAAAGTTGTGAAGTTAGTTTATACAGTTGATAAAGGTATATTAGAGAATTAAACATTTAAGCTCATATGTCATTTTATAGCTTCATTTATAGATTCTAAAGCATAATTATATTACCTTTATATGTGTATTCATTTAAAATCTGCGTATAATAAGAATTGAAGAACTGAAATTACATGTGAGATCGTTAAAAAGGTATAATAATTACATAAATAATTTCTAAATCATACAAATTTATTATTCTAAATAAGCATTACTAAAAGCCAGATGATTTTGTCTTTAAAATAATTTGCTATGTAGTGACCTTTAATTTGGAGTAGAAAAGGTGGAGTGACTTTATCGCATCAGACATGTGTGACATTGCTCACAGCTGATTGGTCCAAGTTCGGTTTGCAACCTCTTACCTGGAACATAACCTGCCCCGGACCAGGTTAGCCGTGGAGCGTAAGTTACTATGGCGATGAACACTGCTAAAAGCCAAACCACCTTCATGGTGCCTAAAACCCAGGGTAAGCGCAAACTAAACTGAAACATAGCTGGCTAGCCACCTAAACCGGCTTCATGGTACAGGCCCAGGTATAATATCCCGGTTTTAAAATCCAGGATATGAGCATTTTTCGGGTTTTTGCCCGTGTTTACATGGCCGTTCGCGACCGGTTATTGCTAATATCCCGGTTTTGAACGGGTTATTGGCTGCATGTAAATGCAGTCAGTGACTCACTCCCTCACTCACTCACTCATTCACTCACTCATACACACCACAACAAGCTATTTTTACACACTATGCTCTTGTTAATGACCTGCTTGTAAACATTCGACTTCTGACCACAGTACTTTACTTCCAAAAGTCAACCTCAGGAGATTGACATTTTTTCGACAATTATTTTTTATTGATTTTATCACGATTTTTAAATCTACAAAACGAAGCGCACCTTTGACCTTGACGTAGCCGAGGTCGGGGTTGACGCAGAGGGCCAGGTTGCTGGGAAGTGTCCAGGGTGTGGTGGTCCACGCGAGGAAGCTCACGGTCTCGTCCTCCAGGAGAGGGAACGTCACGATCACAGACGGATCCTGCACATCCTGCGGAGGAAATCAAGCACTTTTAGGACACGATTCCAGTCTACATCTGCACCAAACTAGAGCCCGACCGATAAAGGATTTTGAAGGCCGATAGCAATAATATTTTTGGGTTTTAAAATCTGATATTCCAATAAGCTTTCTATTTCAGATCAATTTTGAACTTTCTATTCATCAAAGATCCAGTGAGGACCTGGAGAACACCAGTGAGCTCAGCATCTTGACCTTGTAATTCTGATTGGCCTCGAAGTTGGAGAGCGGCGTGTTGCAGGCGGTGGAGAACGGCATGACCTTCACCCCACGATACACCAGACCCTTGTCGAACAGCTGCTTAAACACCCACCTGAAACACAACACAACAGCCCTCGCGTCACATCACCTGTGTCCAGCTGACATTATATCTAATCAATGTAAACGCTGAAAACTGGAGTTGGCTTATATTATATTTAGAGACGGACCATGTTACGTTTTTGGCCGATACCGATAATTCTGTATATTTGAAAGCCGATAACCGATATATTGGCCGATAAATTAAAATCTTAATTTTTATATCATTTTTGAGTGCCTGATTACAAAAACTAAAGTCTCATCAATAAATCCATGACCCAAACACGCATTTATTATGATCTCATAATTGTATGTAGCCGATATGACAGACTTGTGTTGCACTTTACTGTATTTTCCTTATTGAAGTGATTCCAATCATATTTCAAGCAATTCAGAACCATCATGTTGAACAATCTCATTTAAAGTGTCTCAGCTGAAGGAGATAATACATTATCAGCTTTAATATATGAGCCAGATTTTTTTAATGGGCCGATAATGATGGCATTAAAATGAACATATACCGCCCGATAATGATATTCCGGCCGATATGTTGTGCATCTCTATCTGATTTATAGATCAAGCGTCTTATAAAAATAAAGGTGCTCAAAAATCGCCCGACCACCCAGTCAAATCTCTCATATTTTTACAGATTTACAGGCTGATTTGTACAGTTTTTGACGCAGTCACCCAGACAGTAATTGTTCATCTGTAAAAACACATTTCTATGGCTCCTTAGATAAAACATCCATTCAGATGATGATTTATTCCCTCAAGGAGGCACTCCTCACGTTAAACATTTATTTAAATATCCTATTTAATAACAGGAAAATGTACGCAAATTGGTTTAAATGATTTTCTGTCATCCATTTTATCTTTTCAAATGATGGACTTAAAGTGGAAATGAGTAAATGCAACCTATCATTTCTGTAAAAAAAAATACAATTAATAAGTTATTACATTTTTAAGTTAATGCACCCTATTATTTCTGTTAATAATACAGTTATTAAGTTACTACGTTAAATTTTTAAGTTAATGCACCCTATTATTTCTTATATTATTTTATATATTTAATAATATATGAAATATATTATTATATTTACTACTAAGAAAATAACACTACTTTGGATTGATCCAAATCTCAGAGATGTGAATTCAAACGGCAATTAAATCCTCAAAAGACCTTGTGTTTGCCAAAAAAAACAGACGTTCTGTATTGACAATAAAACCTCAAATTCGCTATAAATGTTGAAGTGCCTTTACATCATGAGAATCTGGAATCTTACCACACGGTCTCCATGAACCAGGGGTACAGGGTCTTGTAGTCGTTCCTGAAGTCAATCCAGCGGCCCATTCGCCTCACGGATGTCTGGGAAATCATAATCATACCAAACACAAATCACGTCATTTAGGAGGAACTCGCAAGGATGAAGGAATAGATCACTTCAGAAATCAAAATCCTGTCACAAGCAGCTCTCGAGTCCAAAGAAACAAATGACCTTATATATATATTCATATTCCATATATTCCTAATATTCTGAAGCTGTTATTCATGGCTAACCTCTCCAATCAAATGTCACATGTTTGACATCATGATTTAGACACTCGGGGATCAGTAACTCATTGCAGAAATTAACTAGCTTGTCATAACCGTTCTCTGAAACTGTAGCTACTCCACTCCATATCTGCTGTTCGATCAACGTCTATATATCTATATCTATCTATATATATATATTAGGGCTGTCAAACGATTAATCTCGATTAATCGCATTCAAAATAAAAGTTTGTGTTTACGTAATATTTGTGGGCGTAGTGTGTATAATTATTTTGTATATATAAATAGACACACATGCATGTATATATTTAAGAAAAATGTGTTCTTAATATATCAAATATTTATACATAATATTAATTATGTATAAATATATATAAAGTATATACTTTCAGATTTTTCTTAAATATATACATGCATGTGTGTGTATTTATATATACAAAATAATTATACACACTACGCCCACAAATATTATGTAAACACAAACTTTTATTTTGAATGCGATTAATCGAGATTAATCGTTTGACAGCCCTAATATATATATATATATATATATATATAGAGAGAGAGAGAGAGAGAGAGAGAGAGAGAGAGACAATCACACATGTAATCACATCCAAAATAAAAGTATGTGTTTACATTATGTTACATGACACACATATGCATGTATATCTTTAAGACAAATGTGTTAATTATATATAAAATATTAAAAAATTATATAATATAAATTATGTATAAATATATATATATATACTGTATATACATGCAAATATTTCTTAAATATATACATGCTGCCATAAAAAAAAATAATTATACAAAGTACACACACATATATTGTGTAAAGTACACACTTTTATTTTGGATGCGATTAATTGTTGCCTAGCATATACACTGCATATACCTAGCATATATATAGCATAGCTATATATATATATGTATGTTGCCTAGCATATACACAATTTATAATATAAATTATGTATAAATATATATACTGTATATACACACATATATTGTGTAAAGTACACACTTTTATTTTGGATGCGATTAATTGTTGCCTAGCATATACACTGCATATACCTAGCATATATATAGCATAGCTATATATATATATATATATATATATATATATATATATGTTGCCTAGCATATACACCTAGCATATACACAATTTATAATATAAATTATGTATAAATATATATACTGTATATACATGCAAATATTTCTTAAATATATACATGCTGCCATAAAAAAAATAATTATACAAAGTACACACACATATATTGTGTAAAGTACACACTTTTATTTTGGATGCGATTAATTGTTGCCTAGCATATACACATTTATATATATATATATATATATATATATATGTGTGTGTGTGTGTGTGTGTGTGTGTGTGGTATGTGTATATATATATATATATATATATATACACATACACACACATACCACACACACAAACATACATATATATATATATATATATATATATATATAAACCTGACAGTCTTTTTTTGCACTAAATTAATGTTAGTTACAGTTGTCATCTGTCAATTCAAAGGTCAAGAATCACACACGCGCGTGCTCGTACCTCCCACTCATTAGCATATCTCATGACGATGCTCCTGCACTGCTTGTTGTACTCCGCTATCCCCATCTTCTCCACATCCTCAGGTCCTCTGAGATTCAGCGATTTATCAATCTCATATTCCTGAAAAAACAGCAACAATTACAGAGAGAAATCACAGGAAGAAAACACATGTCATCAATCAGTGCTTCTTTACCAATCATCAGCACATAAACACTGACGTTGTAAAGACGGTTTTGAGAATTTCAGCTTATGAAAATGTCTTTACAAGCTGTCTGACACAAATGAGGTTTGCTAACACGTCTTGTGACGCATCAGTGAGTATCAATTCAATATTATGAACGCTTTAACAGTGCAGACTCCGCCCACACAATCTTCTGATTGGCTGTGATTTTTGTGGATTTCACGACGGAGGAAGACTTGCATTTTTTTGCCCAGTCATATTTATTTTGTATTTACTTATAAAAAAAAAATATGGCTGTGGAGGGATATGTCCAAAAATGTTAAAATAAGCAAAGACGGGAATATTACAACAATCGAGGCAAAGGTGTACCGGTCTCAGTCCAAGATTGAGCCAGTTCTTGCAACGCAACCAGCACAGCCTTGTGGGAACAATGCTAGATGGAACCACAACGGTTAAGATCAGTTTTACAGATTTAAGACCTCCGTTCATCTTCGGAACACAGTTTAAGATATTTTAGATTTAGTCTGAGAGTTTAAGTTTAATTAAAGGGATACTCCAATTTTTTTTGGGAAATAAGCTCATTTTACAACTCCCTCTGGGTTAAACGTTTGGGTTTTACCGTTTTCAAATCCATTCAGACAATTTTCTGATATTTAGAAGAATATCAGTAACCAGACAGATTCTGGTCTCATTGACTTCAATAGTAGGAGAAAAAAATATACTATGGACAGGGATGTAGTGGAGGCTAAACGCACGTAAACGCCGTTTACGCACCTCCCAAATTTGGAAATAGCGTTTACCCACCTCCAAAGTGCGTTTATCCACCTCTCAATTGCGTTTATCCACCTCAAAATATCCTGGATGTATTTCCTAAGACATTTTAAATTAAGCTTGTGTCGTTTTAGTTTCATATTGTTCATTATTAGTTTCATAGGTTGAAAAACCTAAGACGAACTCTTTCATATTGCGCTGCATTACTGTCAGTGTTTACTATTACTGACGGTAAGGTTGCACTGTTGACCCTCGCGCAGCCTCTCGAGCAGAAATCTACACAAATGAGCGCAGAACACACTCAGTTAACAACATAGGCTACTGCCTATAAAAATCTAAATAGAGTTTTTACAATTCTGACATATGTTAAACAACCTCAATTATTTTTCCTGAACACCATCGCGATTGAAAACGTGACATTGATTTCCTACAACAGTTCAATAAACAGTAAAAATTAAATCACTTACATTTTAGATGCAATATTGGCTGTTTTTGTTCTGTTTCAGCAGCGAAAATAGTTCCAAACAATAATCACAGCAGAACCACGGCGCATCTCACAGGAACACTCGACGTGTTTTCATTACTGAATGATTCAGCATTTTGAACGAATCGATTGAGTCAAAGATTCAATGAGCCATTCATAAACATCGGTCTCATTCTTGAATGATCAGTCGTTTGAACGAATCGTTTGAATGAATGAATCAATGACTCACTCATTAAGACGGTTGCCTGCTGCCACCTACTGGCGGCTCAGTGTTAAATGTTTAAAAGTAGTATCATTCTTTCCAAGTTTCTTATGTAAATTTAAATAAATTTCATAACATTATTTTATGCAATTGTTATTTTTCAGTGTAAATGATTTAATTTGATCAGCCCCTAGGGTAACAGCCCATAGTGTCTTATTATTCGAAATAATTGAATTTATTGATCAAATTTAAGAATTTAAAATGAAAGATGAAGCATACATTTACTAAAATTGGGTGAGGGGATGCCCTTTAAAGGTGCAGAGATTAAAATAATGTGATTTAAATATCAAAGCTGATTGAACACTGATGAAAATATTGTTTCAGAATAAATGAACACACACAAAATAAAAATAAAAAATCCGGACAAGCAACTTTTTTACTCAGACAAATTAATGGCAGATTCACTTGTCCAAAGGACAGGCGTATTAAAAGGGTTAATGTCGAGGCCTCCCTATAGCAATGTTATCAGGAGATACACATACACCGGTAGACAGTGGCCCACCTTACCTGGTGACCACGTCGTGGTCCACCAGAATTTATAGTTTACCCACCTCTTTTTTTACCACTACACCTCTGACTATGGAAGTCAATGAGACCAGAAACTGTCTGGTTACTGATACTCTTCTGAATATGAGAAAATTGAATGGATTCGAAAACAGTAAAACCCAACCATTTAACTCTGGGGGAGTTGTAAAATGAGCCTATTTCCAAAAAAAGTGGAGTATCCCTTTAAGTTTCAAGCCGGTTTAAGTGGCGTTGAGTGATGCTCACCACAGGCAGGCCGTGACAGTCCCAGCCGAAGCGCCGGTCCACATGGAAGCCGTTCTGATGGGCGAACCGGGTCACGATGTCCTTGATGGTTCCGGCTAGGATGTGGCCGTAATGAGGCAGACCAGTGGCAAAGGGCGGCCCATCATAGAAGGTGAACCTAAAAAACAAAATCAACGACACATAAACCTACATTTGTAAAAGACATGTGGAGGAACATTAGGAAACTGATGATGTCACACCCAGTGCTGGGAGTAATACGATTACTTTAAGTGACTATTCAAACAACGCATTATATCTAACAAAATATCTGAGTTACTTTTTCAAATAAGTAACGCAAGTTTCTTTGTTTGTCCCATTTACGTGCCATCGCGCGACTCTGATGCTCTTAGAAGAAAGTTTGTGTTCGTCATCAACAAAGAAATGACGAACAAATGTCTGCAAACTGGAACGAAGCAGAGACCAGGAGCTCCTCGCTATCCGCGCTGAAGCCGAGATCGTTCACCAGCTTTGTGGAACGGTATGAGCATGTGCATGTTTTCGACGCGTGCGTTACACGTCTCATCCTGACGTCATGTGCCTTTCCGGGATCTTCACGGGTTGTGTGTGAACGCACTTACTGATCCCGGCAAATCACTGGCAGTGTGAATGAACCGAAATCAAACAATCCCGGGAAAAATGCCGGGTCACATTATCCATATATTTTCCAGAATCTCTGTGTGAAAGGGGCTCAAGTGGCACAGCTTACCCCACTCTCCCCTATTCACAACGCAATGCATGAATCCATGACGTGGGTGAGCCGGGACTCACCTGGGCCGGTTCTTGGACTGCTTCAGACACTCCTGGAAACAGTTCTTCTGCTCCCAGAGCTCCAGGATTCGCTCCTCCTCCTTCGGGAAGTGAATGGATTCTGGCACGGCTTTCACCATTCTGACTACAAAACATATTTACATTAATGCATTTGGCAGGCGCTTTTATCCAAAGCAACTTATATTGCATTTCATGGTACACATTTACATTCTTAACAGTTCTTGCTTTCCCTGGGAATCGAATCGCTCTGCTGTTGAGCTACAGGAAAGCATAAACACAACACACTCCATAAGTCATGCTTGACGAAACTCATTTTAAAGTCCAATCAAGTTTTTAATGTTGTTTATGTGTCTGTGTGGTGTTGTTAATATGCTTTAAGAAAAACCATGCGTAAATTCATAAGTCGACAGCATTGCTGAGTATTTACTGCTTAAAACTGCAGTGAACCAAAGACAGTGGGAAGACAAAAACGTTTAATTATGTAATTTTGTTGATGAAAGATGAGTTTTAAGGGACACAATGGTTTCTTTTCTTTTTAAGTGTTTGTTATTAAATGATACAAAGCACTTCACGGACATTATGAAGTTACTTTGAAGTGTAAATAAATACAGTTAGCCTACATCACAATCTGTCATCACACAGGCGCACGAGCGCGCGCTCGTCTCTACAATTACAGTTCGCTGTTGTTATGATCGCATTTCTCTAAATATGATATCCATAAACACAGAGCAGTGAGTTTATGTGTGCAGTGAGTGTGTGTAAAAGTTCTGAATGAAGATGAAGTGTCAATTGAGACTCACATGCGGACCCTCACCCGGTGAACAGAGAAAGCGGAAATGATGCAACTGAGTGAAAGCAATGTGCCGGATATCATTCGAGAGTCTCTTTTCATAATAAAAGTCTATCATTGACGTTCGATGATGTCCTCCAGGGACCCAGGAATGGACTTTTGTCCACTGTAGTGGACATTATATTTATATAATATAATGCCCTGTAAAGAGCACATTCAGGGCTTTTAAGGAATACCAAATGGTTGGTGGTGAAATCTCCAAAACAGCTTCTCTTTGGTTTTTACAAATGTCGGACATTACAGTTTTTCTCGATTGTTTACACACATTTTCTGAAAGAATGCCTCATTTTCTCAGAACTCTACTCAAAAATAAAAACACACACAAACACACAATGAGCAAAACCCCTCAATTATCCTGAAAAATGAAACTCTATATTCAAAACAATGTTTCTTCTCAAAATGGTATTTTGTTTTCATATGACAAATGACCAGTTGAACACTGATGTGCTCAATGTAAAACACTATGATGAATGGAAAACACTTTTTCTCAATTCATCACAATGAGTTGGGCCTTTGTTTTCTTCAGTGTTACACTAGACAGTAGCCTACATACATAAGTGTGTTGTAAAATATTAGAGAATATTGTTTTTACACTCAGAATACACAAATGCGCGGTAACGAATATATTTTACTTTCTCACAATGTACACAGTGTACATCCCATTTCCAATCCCAACCAACACAATGTTGCACATACACTTCATACAAAACAAACAAACAAAAAAAACTATGCTGCATAGTTCTTCCGTTGCGGTCTGGCCACAGCACCTCATCCACGTCACATGCAATGTTCTCCCTGGCCAAGCAATGGGGGTTGGGGAAATATCGCCTGGCATGGCGATTCCAGCCATGAAAAGCATCAGCTGCTATATCTCCACATGCGTCCTCCATAGCTTGGAGAAGAGGTATATACGTTTGTGGATTTCGGTCATACATTTTCCATCTCCAGGCAGAAAAAATCCTCAATTGGATTGAGGAATGGAGGATATGGAGGGAGATAAACCACTAAAAAGCGTGGGTGGGCAATGAACCAGTTCGGAACCAGTGCAGCCCTGTGGAAACTTACGTTGTCCCAAATGATGCTCTGGGCCATCTACCTGATCTGGAAGAATGAGTGTGTTGTGTAGGGTGTCCAGGAATGTGATCAGATGGTGTTGTAGGGGCCAAGGGTAGCATGGTCATAGATGACGCTGTGGTGGGTAATCGCTGCACACATTATGATGTTCCCTCCGCGCTGGCCAGGGACTTCAACAATGGCATGCTGGCCAATGATATTCCTTCCCCTCTTGCGTCTTTTTGTGAGTGTTACAGCCCTTAGGGTGACTTAGGTGTACTGCTGTTTGTTTGTTTGTTCTCTGCAGGTCCTGTGTGTACACCTGTCTCCAGTTGGTAATTATCTAGTGTGCACACCTGTTGGAAATCAGCAGGAGAGCGGGAACTGATACAAAGGGAAGAAAACAGGCAGAGGCCGTTTCTCAAAACCAAGAATGCAAAGAACGGACTTGTGTTCTTGGGAAGAAAGCTCTTGCTAGTTGTTCTCGGAAGAACGAACTCACGAGGTGACGAGAAAGCAGAACGCTGCTGACAGTTTGAGACGATGTGTTCTCTCGCTGGTATTGCGCAATAGTAACGTTGTCCCCGCACAGACGCCGTCTGCAGTGCCCAAACACAACGAGAATTATTATACAGCCAGGCTTTATCGCCCAAGCCTAAGATTACTCTACATACACTAATGTATTCACAACAATAAAGCAACACATGTCTCATTTTAATTCTGCTTCTGTTGTTTGTTTGTGTACATCACTAGCCAACGGCGGGGGAAAACGCCGGTAATATTCGGTAATCTTGACGTAACTTTTGACCTGCCTCTCTCTGCTTCCCGCTCCTTCCGCGAATGCCGAAATGAATTATGGGATATTTCTGCCGTCAAGTTCACACAAGTTACCAACCGATGCATCCTCGGTAAAATGGGAGTGTCAAGAACACATCCGGGATTTTTAACCGTTCTTGCCTAAATGCAAACTTGTGTTTTGGAACAGTATGGGCCGCGACTGATGAAGTTTTACAAGTCGACAAGAACACAAGTACAGACAAGAAGGCATATTGAGAAACGGCCAGACTGTGGGTAGGCAGACACGTGTGGAGAGCAGACGTCCATACAGATAGCTTACCAGAGCTGGGTGACACTGCAGTGGCGTTTGTTGAGTCCCTGCAGTTAGCGGGTAACAAGTTTGATCCTCGTGCTGGGGGTTACTCTCTCAGTGGAGAGAGGGTGGTAAATACCAATGTATTAGTTTCTCCTTTGTAGTTGTTTTCTGTTGTATATTTTTGAGGCTTACCTTTTTGTATTTGTTGTACCTCTTGGTTACTATTAATCTACTACTTGGTTACTATTAATCTTGTAAATAAACGTCATACTTGCTGGCTAATTGTCTTCTTTGTTCCTTCAACCCGAAATAGTTTTATTATTGTCACCAACCTCCTCCTGCCCTGGGTTTTCCACTGGAGCTTCGTAACAATTTGGGGGCTCGTCCGGGATCGTTTTTCCCAAACATTTCGGGTTGGATGGAAGAACGCTATAAGTAGTTATCATTTCTGCTGGTGTTGAAACTGTTTTGTGGGAGTTTTCCCTGTCCAGTCTTTCCAGAGAATACCTTTTCCCCAGCTAGTTAGAAGTTTCTAGCATTTAGAGTTTAGAGTTTTGAAAAAAAGAGTGCATGAGAGCACAACTACACACAGTTTCCGTTTACACACAACGACTCAAAATTGTTCACAATTATTTCTAATGATGTGACCAAACCAACTGTACATAATACAAGTCAGTTCAGCATCCCACAATTTACTCAAAATGTCGCACTGAATGTACCAACAATAGACCTTATTCAGAGCAGCGCCATGACAGGTATGACAGTGAGGCTGTGAGGGATAGACTTACCGTGTTTCCTATGGCATCCGCTGTAAAAAGCTGAATAAAGCTCATAAATTACTTACAATTTTCCACTGCTTACATTGTCGGGAGTTTATTGTCAACTGAAATTTCTTGGAAAGATATTTTTCCAGTGTTTCATAAGCAGAACAGTCCGAAAACACATTAAATAACAGTACAGCCCATTGAAGAGAAGCATGTCTATCCCTCACAGCCTCGCTTTCATTCTCATTAAATATCAAAGATGGCGCTGCAGTGAATAAGGCGTATGGATGGAAACGATATAAGAGGGAGAGAAGGAAGAGTGTGTGCAAGAGGCGGTGAACAAGCAGGATGAGGAAGAGGAAGATGTGGAAAATGTTGTCAATGCTGACTCTGCTTTAGGGTTTTTCCCTTTCCCTCAGAGATGTCTGAGATGTGGAGAAACTCTTTCAGCCAGACCAATATGAAGACATGATGCTGAAGCAGAATCAGTCTCTCTCACTGACCGTGATTCTGGATTTGCAACTCTTCTGAGTGCACTTTACAGTATTGTAACATGCTGTTCATTGAGAGTTTTTTACTGTAACATTTTGACTTTGGCAGATGGGTCGCCATAGATACAGTATACAATTTATTCACCTTACTACTGTAAGTTGTCATACTTTTTTACGTAATTGCAAAATGTGTTTACTTAGTTACAATATACTTTTTTCTGTATTGCATGCTTTGAATTCTGTGTTCTCCATTTTTACTGTAATGTAATGTCTAATGAATGATCTGTAGTGTTTATAACTTTGACTTGCTGTGTGTATGATCTGAGAGCATTGGTTGATTTTGAGCACAAGTAAAATTGTTTTGAGGCAATTGTTTGAGCACAAGTACTGTAAAATTGTTTTGAGGCACACTCTCAGAAAAAAAGGTACAAAAGCGGTCACTGGGGCTGTACCTTTTCGAAAGGTAAACTTTTGTCCATTAGGTGCTAATATGTACATTTCAGGTGTTAATATGTACATTTTAGGTGCTAATAAGTACATTTTAAGTGTTAATATGTACATTCCGGGAGCTAATATGTCCATTTTAGGTCGATATGTACATTTTAGGTCCTAATATGTACATTTTAAGTGTTAATATGTACATGTCGGGAGCTAATATGTCCATTTTAGGTCTCAATATGTACATTTTATGTCCTTATATGTACATTTTAGGCGCTAATAAGTACATTTTAAGTGTTAATATGTACATTCCCGGGAGCTAATATGTCCATTTTAGGTCGATATGTACATTTTAGGTCCTAATATGTACATTTTAAGTGTTAATATGTACATGTCGGGAGCTAATATGTCCATTTTAGGTCTCAATATGTACATTTTAAGTGTTAATATGTACATGTCGGGAGCTAATATGTCCATTTTAGGTCTCAATACGTACATTTTATGTCCTTATATGTACATTTTAGGTGCTAATAAGTACATTTTAAGTGTTAATATGTACATTCCGGGAGCTAATATGTCCATTTTAGGTCGATATACATTTTAGGTCCTAATATGTACATTTTAAGTGTTAATATGTACATTTCGGGAGCTAATATGTCCATTTTAGGTCTCAATATGTACATTTTATGTCCTTATATGTACATTTTAGGTGCTAATAAGTACATTTTAAGTGTTAATATGTACATTCCGGGAGCTAATATGTCCATTTTAGGTCGATATGTACATTTTAGGTCCTAATATGTACATTTTAAGTGTTAATATGTACATTTCGGGAGCTAATATGACCATTTTAGGTCTCAATATGTACATTTTATGTCCTTATATGTACATTTTAGGTGCTAATATGTACCACTAAGGTACCATTACGCAGCTTTTGGGTACAAAAGTGTACCTTTTGAAAAGGTACAGCCCCAGTGACAGCTTTTGTACCTTTTTTTCTGAGAGTGCAATTGTTTGATTTTACCAGCAGAGTCAGTTCTGTGAATGTGGTTTTGCGTTTAAGGTTTTGAGAAAGGAAGTGATGGTTTCAAGAAATGTGTCTAGCAATCAGAAAAACTGTAACTATTGTAGGATTTCGAAGGACAAAACATGAACTTTAACTATTGGCTTTACATCATCAAGTGAGCTGTCACTTTACTTTGGCACGAGGCCCGAAGGGCTCTGTTTATGATAAATACTGCAATATTCCAGATGGTTCTCACTGCAGAACATGAAATCCACGTGGAGGAGTCGGATCCAGATCCAACTCCTCCCACCTTACATACACCTAAACCTACTCAACTCCGCCCCCTGATCCCTAAACCCAACCCTAATCCTACCCATCTCCCCCCCAATTGCACCACCTCTTGATCGTACTCCTCCCAGTGGATCTCGTAATGCATTGAGGTGCTACTGCAATATTCCATAAAAAAGAAAAGAAAAATAATCTAGTGGTGAAGGGATGATGAATGGTTATCCCTCAACAAAAAACTCAATAGGACTTTTCCATAGGATTTTGGATTTTTGCACACACACACAAAAAAAAATCTGTGATCAAATCAAATGTTTATGATAGCTACACGTTTTGTCCATCAAAATAATTTTCACAAATGACCACAACTTTTATGAATTTTGTCAAATAAAACAAATAAATAGCCTATTTAAAGTATGAAAGTAAATGTAGTGTAGTGGCTATGCCAAAAAAGTTTTGCATTCAAAAGGTCTATAAACTGCAGTAAGTTTCATGTTAGAGTCTTTTCTAATGCTTTATAAAGGAGTGATTTTGAAAGTTAAAGTTTGCGGTATTGGTTAAAGTGTGTGAAGGGTCTGATCGTGTCGCTCCGCCCTGACCCAGACAGGAAGTGCATCGAGACAGACACAGCACAGGCCAGAGTTTCACACACACTTTCATGAAATAAACTCATGAAACATCAGCTGAGCTCATCATCTCTGAACAACACGCACATCTCCCGCGCCGCAGACGGAAGAAACTCCGCGGATCAGACGAGATGAGATGAGCTTCTACTCTTCTGAACTAGTTTAACCAGCTCTACACACGAGGAGAAACGTGGTGAGCGTGTTTTATTAAGTGTGTTTGTTACTTTACTCGTAAAGGCGCTTCGTTTGATGTTGCGTTCGGCGGATGGGATCGGATGACGTGTTGTTACTGACTGTTGATTAAACTCATAATGATGAGAGTGACGGACATCTGCTTGCAGGGTCATCCTGTGAGTGTGTGAGACTGTTGCAGGACACACACAAACATTTAGTGCACTTTACCATAGTACTTTCCCCAGCAGCCCTAACAGCATGACTTTACACTGGAGTAATAATCAGTGGTCGATTATATCAGGACTTTTTTGTAACTTCCTAAAATCGAAATATTTAAATGTCCTTGTATACTTCTTCTTTTTTAATCCTATAAATTATGCACATTTGCGTGCACTAACCATAAACCAAAGCTAATACGGTAACCTTTATTAAACATTCTCAGTTTTACCGTTTCTTTACAGATGCAAATGTTTGACAGCAGAGAGCCAATCACAGCGGAGCTCTCCTGAGAGGCGTGTCATAATACCATGTGTTTTCTGCAGGCGATGGAGCAGGAGAGTGTGGTTCAGTACGAGCCGGTGGCGGAGATCGGCGGAGGCGCTTACGGTACGGTTTACAAGGCTCGCGACAGAGACAGCGGGCAGTTCGTGGCTCTGAAGAGCGTGAGGGTGCAGACCAATCAGGACGGCCTTCCACTGTCCACGGTCCGAGAGGTGGCGCTGCTCAAGAGACTGGAGCAGTTCGACCACCCCAACATCGTCAGGTGCTGAAACACACGTGTGCATGCACTGATCTACAGTCACACATTTCTGTTCAAAGAGGAACAGACCGTGCGCTACAACAAACCTGTAGCCAATCAGCAGTAGGGGGCGTGTCCACTAATGATATGGGAGAAAAGAGAGCCTATCAGATGTAAGGGGTGTATCCACTCATAATGGGGGAGGAGAGCGAGCCAATCAGCAGTAGGGGCGTGTCCACTCATAATGAGGGAGGAGAGAGAGCCAATCAGCAGTAGGGGCGTGTCCACTCATAATGAGGGAGGAGAGAGAGCCAATCAGCAGTAGGGGGCGTGTCCACTCATAATGAGGGAGGAGAGAGAGAATAAGCAGTAGGGGGCGTGCCCACTCATGTTGAGGGAGGGGGAGAGAGAGCCAATCAGCGGTAGGGGCGTGTCCACTCATAATGAGGGAGGAGAGCGAGCCAATCAGCGGTAGGGGCGTGTCCACTCATAATGAGGGAGGAGAGAGAGCCAATCAGCAGTAGGGGCGTGTCCACTCATAATGAGGGAGGAGAGAGAGCCAATCAGCAGTAGGGGCGTGTCCACTCATAATGAGGGAGGAGAGAGAGCCAATCAGCAGTAGGGGGCGTGTCCACTCATAATGAGGGAGGAGAGAGAGAATAAGCAGTAGGGGGCGTGCCCACTCATGTTGAGGGAGGGGGAGAGAGAGCCAATCAGCGGTAGGGGCGTGTCCACTCATAATGAGGGAGGAGAGCGAGCCAATCTGCAGTTGGGGGCGTGTCCACTCATAATGAGGGAGGAGAGAGAGCCAATCAGCAGTAGGGGGCGTGTCCACTCATAATGAGGGAGGAGAGAGAGAATAAGCAGTAGGGGGCGTGCCCACTCATGTTGAGGGAGGGGGAGAGAGAGCCAATCAGCAGTAGGGGGCGTGTCCACTCATGATGTGGGAGGAGAGAGAGAGACACTAGGTGTGTTCGCCTACGGCTGGAAGCGATTGGCGAGAGTAGCCGTGTGCAGGCGGGGAGGAGCTGCAAACAGAGACGTGAAGTCGGACACTTTCTGCTTCCCGTTGTGACCGCTCAAGTGGTGTTTGCATACTTTACCACAGCTTTTCCAAATACACAGATATTTCCGACACATTTTCATTCAATACTTTACTGCTTCATACAGCATCTGTTTGAACTAGAATAAAGTTCAAAATAAGCCTATATCAATGAAGTGGAGTCAACGTTTTTTAATCAGTTTTATTTTGATAAACAGTGGTATGTAAAGTTAAGTTAACTATGTTGTGTTATTAGTGAAAGTCGACTATTTCTCTTGTTAAAACAAGCACTCTGACAAGATAAATGACTACAGTCTAATCTTACCACTAAAAATCTGTATGATAATAATATGATAACTTACGTTTAGAAAAGCATCAGCAAACACAGCAGCTAAATGATAGAAGGAATTTACCCCTCATTCAGACGAAGTCGATCGGCAAACCATTCTTTATACTGGCGGAGGTTGTTGAAGTGGGAATCCTTGAAGTGCTTCAGGTCACTACATCCAACAACCGAACATTTTGACTTGCCCTCTCGTAACTTCTGCATCATTGAGCTCGGACTACAAAATCGGAGCGAGAAATAATAATGGCGGATTGCTCGAAGTGTTGGACCGGTAGTCGATGTCCTTATTTGACAGTTCCGCTGCAAATCCTGTGACGTTATTGTTCAAAAAACGTAATAGACGACAGGAAAATCTGAACAGGTTGAAAAATATGACCAAAACAGAATATAAAGATATAAACGAAGCACCTGAAGAGAATAATTTCATCTTTTCTGTACTTATAAACACTCCAAATATACAACAAAATGCGTTTAAGGGCTAAAAAAGTGGATTTTGCATGATATGTCCCCTTTAACCCTTCAGCATTTAAACGTTTTGTTTTTTTTTTTTACAATTAGGTTGTCCTTTACATTGTCCTCAAAAGCTCCAGTCAAATTACTGTCATTAAATACCACTAGAGTTATTTAAAAATCTGGAGTGAATGACATTTCATGTCTGGCTTTCAGACGAGGATTGTGTCGTACATTATTCCTGCTTCATTATTGGATAATGTATGCCTGTGTTCACTAAAGTGATCTGCACTCGACACTTCAGACTTAAGTCGGTCTCTTCCTGAGCTTTATCCTGTTTCCGCTCAAGCGCCATCAACCAGGATGAGGAAAGAGCCAGGACGGGAATAGGGAACGGGTTATCGCTAGTATCCTATTCAGTAACAGCTGTTTTGTGTGTGTGTGTGTGTGTGTTCAGGCTCATGGATGTGTGCGCCACACTGAGAACAGACCAGGAGACTAAGGTGACTCTGGTGTTTGAGCATGTGGATCAGGACCTCAGGACGTACCTGGAGAAAGTGCCGGCGCCAGGACTGCCAATCCAGCAGATCAGAGTAAGCCTCGCTCAAACACTGCGTTACAGAGATTTGTGTCAGCAAAGCAAGTCATGTTGATCCAGAAGTGTATTGTGTCATATTTCACCTCGAATGTAGATCAAGTGCAAATGTTTGTTTGTGGTTCAGGGATTTCACTAGTCTGATGTACAGTGAAGGAAGTTCAGTCTTGAGGCTAGACTTCAATCAAACCCTGTGCTTAGGGCTGGACGATATGGAAAAAAATGTTATCACGATATGTTTTTCCATATTGAACGATCTCGATTCTTCTCGCGATATGTAGTTTTTGCAGATGTTGTCAGTGTAAGGGATATCCTGAAGCATGAAGAAATAAAAGATTCACTAAAACGTTTGAATAAAGTTTAATAACATAAAAAATTAAACAATATACCTTCCAAAAATGAGAGCAGCAGGGCCCACAACTGGCAAAATAAAATTCAGAGCAGCACTCTTTCACTCGTACAGAGTTTTATATGCTTTGAGGTTTAGAGAGGCTATTCCTGTAATTATTGTTTCTTTTGTTTTTTTTAATTAATTTAATAAAGAACTCTAACTCGTATTATGTCCAAACGGTCATTGCAAAACTGAACGGTTGTTGTATTTTTAAAACGCAAAGTTGAACACCAGCATTTTAGTTTGACCACACCAATAGCTGCGCTATATACATCTCAACGAATTTTCATATATTTGTTTATGACTTTTCCCCCCCTTTAAAACATTTGAAATATTCACAAATTAATATGGGGAAAAATGTCGATTTTCCTGGTTTTCTAAGGCTAAATTAAAACCTGGATATTTATGATATTTTTCCCGCAGTGCTGAATAGGTTATTATTAGGGCTGTCAAACGATTAATCGCGATTAATCGCATCCAAAATAAAAGTTTGTGTTTACGTAATATATGTGGGCGTAGTGTGTATAATTATTTTGTATATATAAATAGACACACATGCATGTATGTATTTAAGAAAAATGTGTTCTTAATATATCAAGTATTTATATTTATACATAAAATTAATTATGTATAAATATATATAAAGTATATACTTTCAGATTTTTCTTAAATTGATACATGCATGTGTGTGTATTTATATATACAAAATAATTATACACACTACGCCCACATATATTACGTAAACACAAACTTTTATTTTGAATGCGATTAATCGCGATTAATCGTTTGACAGCCCTACTTATTATAAATGCATCTGAAAAAATATCGAGCTAAAATCTCCGGATGCACCTTTAGAGAGAACTGCACCTTTCATACGGATTACATAATCAGATATTAGTTTGCGATTCGAATTTGTTCTTTTTAAAGTGGACATTTAAAGCTTTAGTCTATAAAGGCTATTGGTTCAGTTCTCGCGCTCCAGTTCACGAAGATCACAAAGCGCGCCTCATTGTTTTCTGTTATTTTACAAAAGCACGTTTTCTTGTTATTGTGACATTATGCAAATAAAAGTAGTTGCGAATAATGTATTATTATATTTTCCGTATAACCAGAAATGCTAGAGTATTTTAAGTTGATTCCACTGTTGATGGGAAAATGAAAGTGTTCACGGTCGCCCGCGCCCAGGGATGTAGTGGAGGCTAAACGCACGTAAACGCCATTTACGCACCTCCCAAATTTGGAAATAGCGTTTACCCACCTCCAAAGTGCGTTTATCCACCTCTCAATTGCGTTTACCCACCTCAAAATATCCTGGATGTATTTCCTAAGACATTTTAAATTAAGCTTGTGTCGTTTTAGTTTCATATTGTTCATTATTAGTTTCATAGGTTGAAAAACCTAAGACGAACTCTTTCATATTGCGCTGCATTACTGTCAGTGTTTACTATTACTGACGGTAAGGTTGCACTGTTGACCCTCGCGCAGCCTCTCGAGCAGAAATCTACACAAATGAGCGCAGAACACACTCAGTTAACAACATAGGCTACTGCCTATAAAAATCTAAATAGAGTTTTTATAATTCTGACATATGTTAAACAACCTCAATTATTTTTCCTGAACACCACACCATCACGATAGAAAATGTGACATTGATTTCCTACAACAGTTCAATAAACAGTAAAAATAGATGCAATATTGGCTGTTTTTGTTCTGTTTCAGCAGCGAAAATAGTTCCAAACAATAATCACAGTAGAACCACGGCACATGATACAGGAACACTCGACGTGTTTTCATTACTGAATCATTCAGCATTTTGAACGAATCGATTGAGTCAAAGATTCAATGACTCATTCATAAACATCGGTCTCATTCTTGATCAGTCGTTTGAACGAATCGTTTGAATGAATGAATCAATGACTCACTCATTAAGACGGTCGCCTGCCGCCACCTACTGGCGGTTTAGTGTTAAAGTGTACCTATTGTGACATTTAAAATGTTCCTAATATTGTTCTGGTAGTCCCCAACAACAATTTTACAAGCATGCAATGACAAAAAAACACTTTTGTTGTCTTATATTATGCATTTATTTTTACCTGAATTGCCCACCGACTCCCATATGAATCGTTTTAGCGGTTTTAGCGAGTCCTTTGTCCAAAACCCGCCTTTGCGTGACGCTAATCTGCGGTGATTGGTCAGATGACCTAGTCAGTTGTGATTGGTATTCTCTGTGCAGAAAAACTGAACTCTTATTACCTTAAATGGGTTCTCAACTCCAGTCCTCGCGACCCACTGCTCTGCATATTGTGTATGTCTCCCTTATTTAACACACCTCAGATCCTCAGCTCGTTAGGATAGAGCCGGCTCGCGAATCCATACTTTATAGCGTTTAGGTTTGTGAAGCAATCATCTTCAAAATGACGCGAACACAGAACAAGGTTTGGGCTATACTTGTGTGGTATAGCAGTACTTGTATATATGAACTGCAGCCACTTAGTCTTCAAATACTCCTCACTTGGCAGGTTAAAAAAGTTCGCTTTTGCGTCGCACTTCAAAACACAGCGTCTCGTCGACATGATTGTTTTCCGAAGCCCAGATCTCGAAAAACGACAGAGTCCAAAAAGGTGCGGTGGGTCCAAACCTCCATGCTCTCAGACCTCCCTGGCCAGCCCAGGCAGGGTGGCCCGTCCTGGGCCAGTTTCAGATTTGCCCGCCACCCCTGGAGCTCCGGTTTTCCATAGCGTCTCCGAGCGCAATAAGTGGGCGTTTCTTATTCAAATAACTTGTCAAGTTGACGTCAACCAGACAAAGGAAAAGCATCGTTCTTCTAACGATTCATATCAGCGACTCAGAGTCGACTCTTGTTTTTGAGAGACAATAACTTTGTATACGATGAACTTTCATGTTTAAAACTTTGCAGGATGTTTTCGTTCACTTAGATCTATGTTAAACACTACATGAAGGGCAATTTTCAAAAACCCAAAATAGGTACCCTTTAAATGTTTAAAAGTAGTATCATTCTTTCCAAGTTTCTTATGTAAATTTAAATAAATTTCATAACATTATTTTATGCAATTGTTATTTTTCAGTGTAAATGATTTAATTTGATCAGCCCCTAGGGTAACAGCCCATAGTGTCTTATTATTCGAAATAATTGAATTTATTGATCGAATTTAAAATGAAAGATGAAGCATACATTTACTAAAATTGGGTGAGGGGATGCCCTTTAAAGGTGCAGATATTAAAATAATGTGATTTAAATATCAAAGCTGATTGAACACTGATGAAAATATTGTTTCAGAATAAATGAACGCACAAAATAAAAATAAAAAATCCGGACAAGCAACTTTTTTACTCAGACAAATGAATGTCAGATTTACTTGTCCAAAGGACAGGCGTATTAAAAGGGTTAATGTCGAGGCCTTCCTATAGCAATGTTATCAGGATACACATACACCGGTAGACAGTGGCCCACCTTACCTGGTGACCACGTCGTGGTCCACCAGAATTTATAGTTTACCCACCTCTTTTTTTACCACTACACCTCTGCCCGCGCCTGTCTGCCATCCAGTGCGTGCTCCAAACTCCGCACACACTCTTGGATATTGGTCAAAATCGAGTGTTTATTTGTGATAATCTTAGCCCTATTATTGTCCAACCTGTACTATGAATGAGATGTGACGAATTTGTTCCTTTTTTGGATAAAAGTGTCTTCTACGTAATGTAGCCTAATAAATGTTATAATAGGCTAATGATGATAATTATTATTATTATTTGCGGACACGGACCTGAAACACACTCCGCCTTCTAAGTCAGGTGACTGTAAATGCGCAAAATCCGTTTCCATTGCAGTTTTGCGAAAAAATCCTTTTTCAAATTGCCTGAAAAACCTCCTCATGCGAGCGTAACAACTTTTTTGCGACAAACGGGAGTTTTTGCGAAATTGAGCGTAGGCTATTTTAATTTCGCAATTTCAATTTGCGCAAATTGAAGGGTAATGGAAACGCAGCTTCTGACACTGTTGCGCTTACTTTTTTACGTGATATATTGAATAATATGTCCCAAGCTTATTATCGAAATCGTTCAAAGTTTTATCGCGATCCCGTATCGAGAACGAATTATCGCCCAGCCCTACCTGTGCTGTAAAATATGATGATCTCATCTAAGTTTTTCATTTTTTAAAGGGTACCTATTTTGGGTTTTTGAAAATTGCCCTTCTTGTAGTGTTTAACATAGATCTAAGTGAACGAAAACATCCTGCAAAGTTTTAAACATGAAAGTTCATCGTATACAAAGTTATTGTCTCTCAAAAACAAGAGTCGACTCTGAGTCGCTGATATGAATCGTTCGAAGAACGATGCTTTTCCTTTGTCTGGTTGACGTCAACTCGACAAGTTATTTGAATAAGAAACGCCCACTTATTGCGCTCGGAGACGCTAGGGAAAACCGGAGCTCCAGGGGTGGCGGGCAAATCTGAAACTGGCCCAGGACGGGCCACCCTGCCTGGGCTGGCCAGGGAGGTCTGAGAGCATGGAGGTTTGGACCCACCGCACCTTTTTGGACTATGTCGTTTTTCGAGATCTGGGCTTCGGAAAACAATCATGTCGACGAGACGCTGTGTTTTGAAGTGCGACGCAAAAGCGAACTTTTTTAACCTGCTAAATGAGGAGTATTTGAAGACTAAGTGGCTGCAGTTCATATATACAAGTACTGCTATACCACACAAGTATAGCCCAAACCTTGTTCTGTGTTCGCGTCATTTTGAAGATGATTGCTTCACAAACCTAAACGCTATAAAGTATGGATTCGCGAGCCGGCTCTATCCTAACGAGCTGAGGATCTGAGGTGTGTTAAATAAGGGAGACATACACAATATGCAGAGCAGTGGGTCTCGAGGACTGGAGTTGAGAACCCATTTAAGGTGATAAGAGTTCCGTTTTTCTGCACAGAGAATACCAATCACAACTGACTAGGTCATCTGACCAATCACCGCAGATTAGCGTCACGCAAAGGTGGGTTTTGGTATAAGGACTCGCTAAAACGATTCATATGGGAGTCGGTGGGCAATTCAGGTAAAAATAAATGCATATTATAAGACAACAAAAGTGTTTTTTGTCATTGCATGCTTGTAAAACTGTTGTTGGGGACTCCCAGAACAATATTAGGAACATTTTAAATGACATAATAGGTACTCTTTAAAAAATCATTTATATGAAGGTAAAAAAATGACATAAAGAATCGCATGCGCAGTGCAAGACTTGTGAAAGAGTTCAAATGAAGTGCTTTAAAATGTCCAATGTCATTTTTAGATGTACTGTGTGTGTGTTTGCAGGACTTGATGCAGCAGTTGCTCTGTGGTTTGACGTTCTTGCACTCGAATCGGGTTCTCCATCGGGATCTGAAGCCGGAGAACATCCTGGTGACGAGCAGAGGACAGGTGAAGCTGGCCGACTTCGGTTTGGCTCGGATCTACAGCTGTCACATGGTGCTCACGCCAGTGGTAAGAGACGAGTGGCTCGTACGCACACACTCAAACACACACGCACACACTCTGATGGTTTTTCCCTTCGCTCAGGTTGTGACGCTGTGGTATCGCTCTCCTGAAGTGCTTCTTCAGACCACATACGCCACACCTGTGGACATCTGGAGCACCGGCTGCATCTTCGCTGAGATGTTCAGACGCAAGTGAGTCGGTGATGCGCGGCAAATCAATGAGTAAAATAACCGCGCACACCTGACGATTTCAATGTCTTTGGTTACTTCCACTTTCTCGGAAGTCAGTTGTGATTGGACGCATGTCCATTGACCCGTAATTCATTTGACTTGAGACATGAGACATCGCTTAATTTGTTTTATTTATTGTGATGTATCAGTGTGTAATGTGATTTAATTCATTGTTAATATAGAATCAATTCTTACCAGGCACTTTATTAACAGGAAGTCTTACTAGTGATTGGATTGTGGTGTTAAAGGAGTAGTTCACTTTTAAAAAACTTGCTGATAATTTACTCACCCCCATGTCATCCAAGATGTCCGTGTCTTTCTTTCTTCAGTTGCAAAGAAATTAAGGTTTTAGATGAAAACATTCCAGGATTTTTCTCCATATAATGGACTTCAATGGGAACCAAACGGTTCAAGGTCCAAATGAGAGTTTCAGTGCAGCTTCAAAGGGCTTTAAACTCTCCTGTTCCACCTCGTTCATCAAAGTGAACAAATCTTTTTGTTGAGTCATTTGGTTCATTCAATGAACAAAATGAACGAAATGACTCGAAAAAAGATTCGTTCATTTTGATGAATGAGTTCGAACAGGAGAGTCGAGCAAGGTGAGCATTTGAGCTTATAAAACTTAAACTTGGTAATTTTTTTTTTAAATGAGCGATCGTTTCACTTGTTAAGACCCTTATTCACCGTCTGGAATCGTTTAAAGCCCTTTGAACAGTTTGCACTGAAAATGTCATTTGGACCTTGAACCGTTTGGTTCCCATTGAAGTCCATTATATGGAGAAAATCCTGGAATGTTTTCATCAAAAACCTTAATTTCTTTTCGACTGAAGAAAGAAAGACATGGACATCTTGGATGACATGGGGGTGAGTAAATTATCAGCAAAAGTTTTTTCTAAAGTGAACTTCTCCTTTAAGAGATATTTACAGACTGCAATGATGCATTTCCATGGTTATGAGCATTGTAAATGTACCAAAATGTGTATAAATTTATACAAGTTAAGATACAGTACACAGCATGAATTATAGCTTACAAATGCCTTTTCAGAATTTGCTACAGAATACAGAGGAAGATATTAGAGATATTAGTTTCTGCAGCTTTGCTTGATGACCTTCAATGTTGACCTTTCTAATCCTGTCTGTCGATTAGTTCACTCATTAGTTGTGCTTTCTGTGTTTTTTTTTAGACCGCTCTTCTGTGGAGAGTCAGAGGTGGATCAGCTGGGGAAGATTTTTGCGTGAGTAAAAAACACACACTTGTGTGGGAGAGACACTGAACACACAACACGTGATTGGTAACGAGTTGTGTTGATTGACAGGGTGATCGGCCTGCCGTCTGAAGAGGAGTGGCCGAATGATGTCACTCTCTCCCGTCAGAACTTCAGCCCTCAAAACCCTCAGCCAATCACAGACTGTGTTCCTGAGATCAGTGAGAAGGGGGCGGAGCTCTTATTGGTATGTGTACAGTCATTATCACTTCACATACAGCTAGTTTTACCGTAGTAAAAACTGAAAATGAAGTAAATGAGCTATAAAAAGCTATTAAATATGATTTTTTTTAGAGGTGACGAAAGGATCATATATACAGTACTGGTTAAAAGTTTGGACACATTATTATTTATGATTTAAGTCTCTTATGCTCATCAAGCCTGCTTTTATTTGATAAAAAACTGTAATATTGTGAATAATATCATTAAATAAAAAAAAAATTTTTTTTTTGTTTTTTTATAACCTGTGATACTTTTTTCAGGATTATTTGAAAAATAAAAAGATAAAGAACAGCATTTATTTAAAATAGAAATCCTTTGTAACATTATACAGTACTGTTCAATTTTGAGTTTCTTTTTTTTGAAAGAAATTAGTACTTTTATTCAGGAAGGATTTGTTAAATTGATAAAAAAAGTGACTTATATAGTTGAAAAAAAAAATTATTTTGATAAATGCCGTTCTTTTTAACGTTTTATTTATCAATGAATCTTGAAAAAAATCCAAGGTTCCAAAAAAAATTATAAGCAGCACAAATGTTTCCAGCATTGATCAAAATGAGGCATCAGATCATCATATTAGAGTGATTTTGAAGGATCATGTGACACTGAAGACTGGAGTAATGATGATGATAAATTCAGCTTTGATCACAGGAATAAATTACACATTTTTTAAAAATATATTAAAACGATTATTTTAAAATTGTAATAATATTTCACAATATTACAGTTTTTTTTTAAAACTTAATGCTGAAATAAAATAAAATAAATTTAAAAATTCACTTATTTTATTTCAGCTGGTTGCAAGACTAGCTAATTTAGATTAGCTGGAAATACTAAAATAAATAAAACTGAAATAAATGTCTATAGTTATGCTTTTTTATTTCAGTTTTAGGTTATTTATTTCCAGTTGGAAATTTTAGTGTTTCAACTTAAACCTATTTCAGTTTATAAGGCATTATTTCTAATTATCATTTAATTTCTCAACTAATGTTAATATGTAGTTTTAAATCCGCTTTATTTGACTGAACAAAAATGCTTCTAATAATTTTGAGGATGAGAACCCTGATAATAATCTGAATGACGAATGTTTTGAAGGGCTCAGATCATCTTGTGACTCTTGATCTCCTCAGGAAATGCTGACGTTCGACCCGTTGAAGCGGATCTCGGCGCTGAACGCTTTGGACCATCCGTTCTTCACCGAATGAGCGCTTCATTCCCATAATGCACTGCCGCCTGGGACCAGCAAGAGTGTTTCTCTACCACATAAGAACTGAATATTCAACCGTAGCCGTGTGTGTGTGTGTAAACGTGACTGTAGTAAGCAGCTTCAGTACCTGTGGCGTCTCATACGTGATGATGAGGAAGATTCGAGCATCATGTTGGCCTGTGATGATAGTGTTATATTTCTCTTCCTTTTCAGTGTGAAACATTATCATTAGCAGGTCTAAACATCCTTCCACTCGTATCTCTCATCCAGCATCTGATTCCTCAGAGTAAACGAGTGACCTGGCCCCTAAGACTCACGGATCTCTGAGCCAGGAATCAGTACATCGGGTCGGGATCATGTCTGACGCCAAACCAAACCACCATAAAGTGTTCACATAGATTTCTATTCATTCCCTTTCACCTGAAATAAAAAGCTTTCGTTTATAAATATGTGTGGTTTTTTTTTATTATTAAATTATTCTTCATGCTCTATAAAGCATCTGATTATTCTATTCTATCAGATCTAGTGATGACAGAGTTTGAGGTGACATAATATTGAGATTTCAACCAGTAAACAGCTGGAAAGTTTCGTAAACGCAGTTTTTCTTTAACAAATAAGAAGAGTATGTTACAAATACTACAGTACACAAGAAAATACAACACATGTAACAGAGATGCACACTACTGTAGATCTAAACACATTGATTGTAACATCTGTACATTTTAAACTAGTTTTTGCTTCATAGACAGTCAAAATAAAGCTCCTTTTTAAATGATGTAAAACCGAGTTTATTGGAAGTTACATTTGTGAACAAGGAACTGTGCTTTCTACAGTTCTCCAAAAAACCTTTGTAATATAACGATGTTTAATGTAAAATAATACAAATATTCACACAGCATTATTCGAATCATATCACGTGACCGATGTTGTTGTGGTATTTTTTACATGTTTAAATCAAAATGTTACTATTTTAATACATTAAATTAAATAAACAAACATTTTAAAAATGCCGAAAAAGAAATAGTTTTATTTATTTAAAAAATAGTTTTTAAAATACAAATCTTTCAACAGTGCAGGAGAAAAAACGAGTTCAAATCGGCGGGGAACGACTAGGAGTGTCTGCGTCTGCACATGCGCATAACCGGTAAGTAGCAAATCTCGATGGGTAGCATGAATTGTCAGAACACCGGCCATACATTTAGGTAGGGCAGATTCTTAGCTATAGTTATGATTATCATTTTGTAAGCTTTTATATCCTAAAAAACACTAACACGTCAGACACTTTGTCAGTATTGTAATGCGCTATTCAGCCTGAGGGAGGCGCTCTAATGATGAGTGACAGACTTCAGCACACACAGAGGTTCGCTCCTGAATTACTTGGGAGAGAAGTAAGTAAATCCCAGAACTCAGAGATTAATCATATGTTCATATTTTAGAAAGATTTGAGTGAGGATATGGGGAGAGCTAAAACATAAAAAACAATGCTAAAAAAAGAAAAAAACACGCACGCTCGCCTCACGATTCGAAACGTCACTACGCCGTTGACGCAGGCGTGACGTAGCGCGGATGTCCCAGAATGCCGCTGTCTGCCAGCGCAACAGTGATCAATGGTCAGGCTTGTCGGATAAACCGGTGATTAAACGCGTTAAATGCCACAGATCAGCGGGTGATCGAAGCCGGACATCGCTTCACGTGACAGTTCATGAGTAAATGAGATCTACTTAGAGAAATCATCATCTTCATCACCTTCATCTTCAGAGCTGAAGACAACCCCAGCAGGTAAAATCATCACAATAACATCACGATCGGTGTGAGAATTACTCAGATTGTCATCAGTCACAGTTTCATCTGAAGATCATAGTCGAGATTAACCAGTTCCTCAACAAACATCATCATCATCATCATCACTATCACTTCTCTGATTGATGTTATTATGATCACACACAGTCAACGACAATCACAGCTGTAAAACACGTTACAAACTCACACTCAAAAAGACAACTGTCATTTTTTAATTTACTTGTATTAACGTGTATATCGAGGTGAATGTGATCGTTCAGTACAGTCTCAGTATTTCTGTGATGTAACATCATCACTGAAATTAGTTTTCCTCAACTTTGGTCATTTCAGAAAATAAACCAGAGACGATGTGAAAAGTGTTTATTAAATTCATACACATACACCATAACAATATCAGCACAGCTCAAATGAATTGATTAGCAAAAGCTAGTGGTGGAATTAACATTCTTAAAGGGACAGTACACCCAAAAATGTTAATTCTGTCGGTAATGACTCACCCTCATGTCGTTCCAAACCCCTTTCGTTCATCCTCAGAACACAAAGCAAAATCTTTCTTGATGAAATCTGATGCTGTGTCCGAAATCTCCACTCAAACCCCTACTCCCTACCCCTATATATGGGGGAGAGAGCAGAGCACTATATAGTGAGCTCACCAGCATAATAGAACAACACTTTCGGACACTACTCGATCGTCTCTCGGCGCCGTTGATTACATCATCTGTCACCTCGTGCCGTGGCTAAATATATTTTTTAAAATAAATACATTGCATTATATTAAGCTTATTTCTCCAAAATTTGAAAACTAAAAGTGATCTCTGGCCGTTTTTGCTATAATGCGCTACTCCACACATTATAACTTATTTTTACGATCAGCGCAATGCATGATGGTATGTAGGGCTTAGGTTAGTGACCATCGGTTGTACACTACTTTTCAAAATGCATTCTGGGATACATTGAGTGGACTATACTGTATAGGGTATAATAATCATCACTATACATTCGGACAGCACTACAAAATGGCGAGCTCACTATATAGTCCACTATATGGTGAGTAATGGGTGATTTCGGACACAGCATGAGAGATTTCTGTCCCTCCATTGACAGTCAATGTAGTCAAAATTCATAAAGTAATCCATGTGACTCCAGTGGATTAACCTCAATTTTACGAAGAGATGTGAGTGATCAAAAAGCTCATATTTCATTGAACGTATTTTCGTTTGTGTTTTGAAGACAAACGAAGATCTTATGGGTTTGAACGACATGACTAATTCATGACAGAAGTTTCATTTTTGGGGGAACTCTCCCTTTAAGTGTCTTTAACTACTATATGTAGCTGTAGAATCTGATCACCTTGCTTTATTGCCGAACTGAGAGAAAAGAATACAAACAACATTAAAACAGCATTCGAATTAGGCAAATCTTAAAATATGAATTACTACTGAAGTCTATTTTGTGTGTGGGAAACTTATTTTATTAAGCAAAAATGTTTGTTTTTTAACCTCTTAACTGTCACTCCCCCTTTTTTGAATAGACATGAAAATGCACATTTCAAACTTAAATGGTTGTAATTCAAGAATGCTTTGGAATATAGACATATGATTGGTCTTGTTTTAAAGAAGACATTTGGCAGATTTACATAAAATATATATTTTCAAAAATCTGAGCTACTCTAAAACGGCAGAAAAATCAAAGGCAAAAATCTGAACAAGTTGTGTTTCTATGGAAGCCCGTTTCCGCCACAGTTGAGTAAAAAAATATAATTCTGTAAGTCATAATAATGAGAAACTTTCTCATAATTATGACTTAGTTTCTCATTATATTGAGAAAGTTTCTCATTATAATGAGATATTAAGTCATAATAATGAGAAAGTTTCTCATAATTATGACTTAGTTTCTCATTATATTGAGAAAGTTTCTCATTATAATGAGATATTAAGTCATAATAATGAGAACGTTTCTCATAATTATGACTTAACATCTCGTAATAATGACTTAACTTCTCGTAATAATGAGAAACTTTCTCATAATTATGACTTAACATCTCGTAATAATGAGAAACTTTCTCATAATTATGACTTAACATCTCGTAATAATGAGAAACTTTCTCATAATTATGACTTAACATCTCGTAATAATGACTTAACTTCTCGTAATAATGAGAAAAGTTTTAAATAAATAAATAAATAAAGTTTCTCATTATTACGAGAAGTTATGTCATTATTACGAGATGTTAAGTCATAATTATGAGAAACATTCTCATTATTATGACTTAATATCTCATTATAATGAGAAACTTTCTCAATATAATGAGAAACTAAGTCATAATTATGAGAAAGTTTCTCATTATTACGAGATGTTAAGTCATTATTATGAGAAACTTTCTCAATATAATGAGAAACTAAGTCATAATTATGAGAAAGTTTCTCATTATTATGACTTACAGAATTATATTTTTTTACTCAACTGTGGCGGAAACGGGCTTCCATATGTTTCAAATTTTAGGTTGATATCTCAAAAAATGAGCTTTCAGTAAGATTTTGTTTGGGCGCAGTACCAAACTTTTTCACTAGGGCACAATCAGACTCCATTACTGCCCATATAAGGGCGCCTGCATTTCCATTCGTGTTTTGAGTGATATGAACCATTATTTCCACAATTTTCATTCAATTTCTGAAGTAGAGAAGATCCTATTCAGAAGTAGTATGGGAAGTTTGGCAGATTTTGATATGAATTCAACCTCTAAGAAACGCATACAAAGAACATGCATGTAAGTTATAGCTAGCTGCCACATCACAAATGGTGAATTTATTATTTTTTTCTTGATATTTCAAACTTTTCAGACCTTTTTTTTTCCAAAATAATTGAATGGATTCTATCTTTTGAACTTTTGGCATGAAAACAAACTGAGGTATCTACCCTTTTTTCATGATTTTTCATGTTTACTGCTATTTTAAAATAAAGGTCTGAACACGCCTTATGAGTATGAAAATATTCTTGTTGCATATTGATAAATTATGGCTCCTCTGTAATATATTTTAAAAATCAGTCACAAAATATGGAAACTAGAGATTGTAAGCTTTCAAATGATATATAGTTTGTCAATATTTAAGGTATTTACTAAGATATTATTGTTTTAAAAATATAGTGGCAAACGTCCCACCTGTGGGACGGTGACAGTTACTTGCATTACGCTGCTGTCATCCAATTGAAACTGTTTAAATAAAGGAATATTTCCAGCCCATAGACGATTTCCGAAATAACCAGTTTGATTATCATAAACGTATCATCCTTGTTTGAGTGCAGTGATACTGTAGACAATTATAGGTGGTAATAAAATGCAAAAATAAACAAAATAACATTTAAAATAAAAGTAAATCATTCCTCTGGCAGTAACTTTGTAATCTCGGCTTACATTTGTGTCTCTCGGATTATGTTACACATTAGAATGAAAGATTGCATATTTATCATGTCAATATTTGAAACTGTTTATTTAGACTTACATTTATTGTCAAGTGAAACTAAATGAGTATAATTTTCTTCTCAAAACATAGGCGGAAATTCCTTTACGCTGTTAACCGGAGCAAGATTTGACACGCGGACTGTGATTAAAGCCTTAAGCACAAGAGTTTTGCAAAAAAAAAAAAAAAAAAACATCAACCGAATAAGTACATTCAACCTGATTTTCTTATCACTGTAAAGCTGCTTTGAAACGATCTATATTGTTAAAAGCGCTATGTAAATGAAGGTGACTTGACAGTAGTTAAAAACACCTGATATTAATTAAGTGTGACTCTCTTTTTTCTGGGATAAGGATCAAACAATACGATACTTTTGAAAAGTAGCACAGATACATGTTGAATGCATGATATCAGACTGTAATCTGTGAGTTTAAGCTGATGTCATGATGATGTGACTGTGTGTTTCAGGGCAAATGGCCAGTCCCAGAACCAAACGTGTGCTGAAGGAGGTGCGGACCGAAGACGAGAACAATGTGAGTGTCCGTCTCCATCAGCATGTACATGAAAATGAAATTTAGCCAATGAAAATTAGCCCATGATTTACCTGCCCTCAAGTCATCATTGGTGGATATAACATTCTTCTGTCAGACGAATACAATCAGAGTTATATTAAATGTCTTGGCTCTTCCAAGCTTTATAATGGCAATGAATGGCTGTTTCTGTTTTGGAGTCCATAACAGTGCATCTGTCCATCATAAAGCACGTCTATCCATCATAAAAGTGTGTCTATCCATCATAAAAGTGCATCTGTCATCATAAAAGTGCATCTCTCCATCTATTATCATAAAAGTGGATCTATCCATCATAAAAAGTGCATCTATCCATCATAAAAGTGTATCTATCCATCATAAAAGCACATCTATTATCATAAAAGTGCATCTATCCATCATAAAAGTGCAACTATCATCATAAAGTGCATCTGTCCATTATAAAAGTGCATCTATCATTCATAAAAGTGCATCTATCCGTGATATAAGCGCATCTATCATCATAAAAGTGCATCTATCTATCATAAAAGTGTATCTGTCCATCATAAAAGTGCATTTATCCATCATAAAAGTGCATCTATCCATTATAAAAGTGGATCTATCCATCATAAAGTGCATCTCTCCGTCATAAAAAGTGTATCTATCCATCATAAAGCACATCTATTATCATAAAAATGCATCTATCCATCATAAAAGTGCATCTATCATCATAAAAGTGCATCTATCCATCATAAAAGTGCATCTATCATCATAAAAGTGCATCTATCCATCATAAAAGTGCATCTATCCATTATAAAAGTGGATCTATCCATCATAAAGTGCATCTCTCCGTCATAAAAAGTGTATCTATCCATCATAAAGCACATCTATTATCATAAAAATACATCTATCCATCATAAAAGTGTATCTGTCCATCATAAAAGTGCATCTATCCATCATAAAAGCGCATCTATCCATCATAAAAGCGCATCTGTCCATCATAAAAGTGCATCTATCCATCATAATAGTGCATCTATCTATCATAAAGCACATCTATCATCATAAAAGTGCATCTATCCATCATAAAAGTGCATTTATCCATCATAAAGTGCATTAATCCATCATAAAAGCGCAGCTATCCATCATAAAAGTGCATCTGTACATCATAAAGCACATCTACCCATCATTAAAGTGCATCTATCCATCATAAAGTTTATCTATCCATCATAAAAGCGCATCTGTCCATCATAAAGTTTATCTATCCATCATAAAAGCGCATCTATCCATCATAAAAGTGAGTCTCATCCTCCATTCACTCCCATTATAAAGCTTGGAAGAACCAGGACATTTTTTAATATAAGTCTGATTGTATTCGTCTGACAGAAGAACGTCATATACATCTAGGATGAGTTGAGGGTGAGTAAATCATGGGCTAATTTTCATTTTTGGGTGAACTATCCCTTTCAAGCGTGCTGTGTGTGTTGTCAGGTGTGTTTCGAGTGTGGAGCGTTTAACCCGCAGTGGGTCAGCGTGACGTACGGGATCTGGATCTGTCTGGAGTGTTCTGGGAAACACAGAGGCCTCGGCGTCCACCTCAGGTCAGACTCACATTTGGATGCGTTTCCGAATCTTTATTTGTCATGATACAAAAGAGAACAACGAAGTTTTCTATAATCCTATTCAGCACAAAATCAATCAGTCTCTCACTTTACAAGCAATTATCCTATATAGCACAATTTAATGGTAAACAGTAAACTGTAATGTATATGTAAGCAATAAGGGACTCGAGGCTGTGCTGTATTGTGTACGTGACGGCCGGCTGAAGGGAGTTGTTTGGCATGACGTGAAGCAGAATTAGCCCTGACTTATTCATGTTACAGCACTAGCCTCGAGTACCTTATTGCTTTTATGACACGGTTACCACACAATATAAATATTAAAGCTGAAAAATATGTATCTATGCAACTTTCATGAATTAAAATCACTAAAAGCCTTCCTTCCGCTGGAAAAAATAGTCCCTGACCGGGAACAGCAACAGAAGTTACACTCATTATTTGGCCAATAGATGGAGACAGAGACCATCTTGATGAGTCAGTCCATCAGTAGAATCAAGTATTGGAACTAACCGTTTTATAAATGTGTGTGTGTATATATATATATTTATAATATATATTTTTTTTGTTAATTGAGGATATATTATAAGCGTATGACTATAAATAATTACAAAAAAGTAATAATTGGTGTGCTCCATCTTCCTCCTCATAGCTTTGTTCGATCTGTTTCGATGGACAAGTGGAAGGACATCGAGCTGGAGAAGATGAAGGTGGGAGGGAACAGGAAGTTCCGCATGTTCCTGGAGCTGCAGGACGACTACGATCCCGGCTGGAGCTTACAAGAGAAGTACAACAGTAAAGCGGCTGCGCTCTTCAGAGACAAAGTGAGACACGGCGCTAAGATCATGTTAGCGTACGTGTGTGTAAAGAGCTTCTAACCGCTCCTCTAGGCTCCTCCTTCTCTATTTGAAGGAGCCGCTATTTACAGTGGTGTCTGAAACCATAGTGTTTCTCATTCACTGCTGATAAACATTATCTTTTGTTTAATTAATCAGTTCGGTCAACACACTCACCGTGCTCTCACAGATTATCAGCTACTGAGACACACACACACACCCATCCTAAAGTTGCCTAAAAAGAGGAATCAAAAATCATCCTTTGGAAATTGATCATAATGCCTTAATTTAGAAAAATGAGGAAAAATCCAACCTTTAAGGACACCAATTTTCTTTTTGAACGAATAATTTATCCGACATAAATTAATGTTCCTCTTTAAAATACTGGGGTCATAAGTCAGGACACCCCTGTGTTAAATCATGGATCCAGGATAATATGCATCCTGATAAAGTTCCCCAATCATCACACACCCTTCACCACACCTAGAGATCAGCATCCTGGATCCATGAAATAACTGGCCTTTAAAAATATAAATCTGCCCCTCTATGGGGATTTAACCCTTGTGCATCAATTTAAAAAAGTTGGTAAAAAGAGGACAAAAATGTCCATGTCAAAAAACTGTCATAAAAATGTGACGCTTTGGAGCACAGACTTAAGTTTGGTATCATTTTAAAGAAGACCCTTTGCAGATTATTGCTGAAGTAAAAAAATAATAATAAGTAAATCCAAAAAAAAGTTATATAGGTATAAGTTTATGAAAATTATTTATAAAAAAAAATATTTTATATAAAATATATATTTTATAAATCAGGTTGAACTCAAAACTGCAATAAAATCAAAGCCATAAATCTAAATAGGTTGTGTTCCAAATTTGAGGATGATATCTCAAAAAATGAGCTTGTTTGGGCGAAGTAACATATTTTCCCCATTGGGTGCCAGCAAAACCCTACTGGTGCTTACAGTGATTGGATTATTATTTGCATTTTTTCTCTCTTAGTATTACAAACACACACATGCGCACACATACGCATATTTTTTATAACACACATACTAACCACACTCTGACATCCATACCAACACACCCACACAAATATCGTTGCATAATTTATCCAGTTGGCTCTATAGTATGCCGAAGCAGAAAACAGGAATAAAGCGATATTTGTTTTATAGGCCAAACTTAAAAAAACAAATGGCACCATCTGATAAAAAAATTTTGAAGCATTGCCTTCAGAATAAAAGCCTCTTAACAAAGATTGCATAATTTTATAGTTAACTGAACCAGGGATTAAAAATGGCATTTTTAATGGGTTTCAATGGGGACATTTTTGTCCAAAAGGTGCTGAGAGGGAGTATTTTTGTACCTAATGCAAAAAATATATTTTTTTAAGAAAATGACGGTGAAATAGTAAAATTCCAATAAAAATACACACCTGTGCCAAGTTTTTTGCAGTTAGCTTTAACACAGGCAAAGTGATCCAAAAAACAAAACTGAAAAGGACAAAAATGTCCATAAGGATGCACAAGGGTTAACACTTTTAGTCAACTTAAGCATGGGTGTGTTCACTTCTGCTAAGCACTGTATGTATCAATCCAAAAATGCAGAAAAGGTGTGCACTCTAAAAATGTTCTCTTGTAAACAGGAGATAAAGTTCACAAATATCACTATATAGATCTTCAGGTGATCGTGATCATAATTAAACAATCAAATAATTAGTCCATAGACTCCAGTTTAAGTCCGTCTGAAAGTAATGATTATAATCGATGTTGGGAACAATTACAAAATGCCGAAAAACAAACACATTGCATTTTTTTGGATCAATTGGTGGAAAACCGTAATTCAGGCGTGCATAAACTTTACAAACGAAGGGCCAAAAATCAACGGGAGGTCTGCGGGCCCAAAGTAAAAGTTGCATTACATCAAACTTCTTTATTACATTTAAAGTGGTTAGCCTTGGTTCCTCTGATTTATGATTTCAGAACTTTAAAACATTAAGCAATCCAGTTAAAACTAATCCAGTTTTATTCATCACATTTTCAACAATGACACTTTTTAGCTCTTTTAATGCTTTAGTTATTTCAGAAAACTGAAATACAAAAGAAAATCATGTTGAACATTTAAGAAACGAAACAAACATTTCAATTAATCCAACAAACGAAACATTTTTTTTTATAATATGCAAATATGAATAGTAGATTTGTATTTATTTGTATTATTTAAAATAGAAATAAAGTCTATTATAATTAATAATGGAATAAAACAATTATTATTAACCATTCATTTTTTCTTTGATTTAACCAGTTGAAAACCGTAATTGTTAACCCTTTGCCAGCCAACGGTGGCATTTTTGATTATATTCACAAAACTCCCAAAATATTTTGTCATTGTAGCCGTTTCCTCTTAATGGTTTCGAACTTTCATTAACGTTAGGGAGTTTATAGGAAGTAAAAATGTAAGTGAAATCGCCCCAAACTCTTAAATAGGGTGCTATTTGAGGGAATAGACATTTGTATATATGTCTAACCATAGTGAACGTTATCAAGTGCACTCATTCAATCCCACAATGCACTGCAATAAAGAGTGTACATCTGATGCACGCTCAACGGCTGGTGCACTGTGAGAGTCGCGTGCTGAATGAATTCCCGCGTCTGACCAGAAGAGGGCGCTCGCTGAATCAATCATCCATCCATTTCCCAAACCACTGATCCAGCGTAACATCATACAAGTTTAAGCTCCTTTTTAATAGAGTATAAAAATGTTTAATTATAGATAGTTTCCATGAGAGTGTTCAAGATAAATCTGTTCATCACTACTGGAGCGGCTAGATTGCAAAGTTTAAAATTATCATTAAATGGCAAGCAGAAACTTTGGAAAAGCGGCACTCAGACTCACTGACTCACTCTCTCTCTCTCTCTCACTCACTCGTCTTCATTCTCTTCAAGTGGACTATTTTAGTGAACTGATGTTGGGAAGAGTGAATGAGGGAATAGTGGAAGACTTCAGACACAGCCAATGTTTACACTGATCCTCTTCAGTTTTTTTTTTTTTTTTGATACAGAGATTCTCGACTCTTTGTGTTGAAGTTGTGTGTGTGTGTGTGTGTGTTTTAAAGGTGGTGACTCTGGCTGAAGGGAAGGAGTGGAGCATCGAGGACTCGTCTGCGAGGAACTGGACACCTCCACAAGCCAAGAGTGGCCTGAGCGCTTCACACCGGTACGACACGCAAGTCGAGTCTAGTTTATTTCTAAAGGATTGTACAATTAGAAGCAGTCTGCAGATAATGACACATCATGACTAGGGCTGGGTATCGATTCACATTTCAATTTCGATTCGCAAGCTCTCAGTTCGATTCGAATTCGATTTTCGATTCTCGATTCCTGATTTGATTCTCGATTCGACTATAAGGAAGATGTAATCCAACTCCTATATTTATAATTTATAAAAAAGAACAGTGGACATAAGTTTACTAGTGGTTAATTCATACAAGGAAATTAAGAGCCATAAACCTATATATAAAACACGTTTTATTTTAGGTACACTAAATGCATACAAAGACTAGACAGGATTTTGATGCAATTTGCAAAAAAAGTCAGAACAGTCGCACAGCTTGATCAAACAGTATCATGTTATTTTATGTTTAAGATAGATAAATAAATATATACATAATATGCAAATAAATATATATAAATAAATATATTATAAATAAATATATAATAAATATATATAAATATAAATATATATATATTTATAAATATAAATATATATAAATACATATATATATACAAATAAATATATATAAATAATATATACAAACAAATACATTTAGACATTTTTTACATTGATCTTACCTAAACGTTAATGTATATTTTTTTGTTAAGAGTTTATGTATGGATGCTTGTTTCAATCTTTGAATTAAATTGAAAAAAGTAGCACAAATAAATACAATAGAATAAAGACACAAATTAAGAGACATTTTGGGGTAGTTTTTTGGGTATGTCAGAAATACTACAGAACTGAATAAAGTAATCCAATGTAAAATAACACTAGATAGTCTTTTTAGTCAAGACTGAATTAAATAGAAAGGCTATTAATTCTGATTGCTTACAATTAATACTATATTCTGTTGTTATGACAACAGAATTAATGACTGTTGAATTAAAGCCCCATCCACTGTGGCCACCTCTGAACGAGCAGTTGATGAGTGTTGATGATAATAAGGATGATATGATGATGTCGTTGCAGGTCCAGTGCCGCTGCGGGTCAGAATCACTCTCACTCTGATAAAGCCTTCGAGGACTGGCTGTCTGATGATGTCAACTCTTACCAGAAGTGAGTTTTACTCCATCATTGATCAATCTGTTCAGTTGACACATGATTCAACAGGACCTATATTGACCTTTAAGAGTCTTATATATAAATATATACAGTATATATATGTATATATACACACACATACACACACATACATATATATTCTCCATTGTTGCAGCTCCTCTTTTTCCAGTCTGTCAGTAACGCTATGTTTACTTCCCATTTCTATGAAACCCCTCCTTCTGAAAAGCACACTATGCTCTGATTGGTTGGCTGGAGCAGTGTTGTGATTGGTCAAACTGAAATAAAAAATAAACCTAAATAGCAATTTTAAATAAATAAAAAAAACGACTAAAATGACAACTACAGAACGAAATGACTGACTTATACTAAAATTTATGTTTGAAAAAATATCTAAAAGGTAATTTAGAATATTAATATTATATTATATATGAATACAACTGAAATAACACTGGTTTGTGAATATATTTATATCTAATTTATTTATCTTATTTTACATACATTTTCAACAAATGCAAGTCAGTGATTATTGTTAAATAATTGTGATCTCGATATAGACTCAAATGAGTGTGATTTGTGCCATACTCAAGCAGCCCATGACTCAAACGCTCGTGTCTTACTGGCTGACACACAGATACACAGACAGCCCTAGATAGTGATGTAACGAGTGTTCACAGTCTCGTGTGCAGCTCTGATCTGTGATCAGTAATTATGATGTGTTAATAATAATGTATTATTATTTCAGTGCCGGAGCGTCCGGCGCACAGGAGAATCGATATGTGGGCTTCGGAAACACTCCCAACCCGCCCAAGAAAGATGAAGACTTCCTCAATAACACCATGTCCTCTCTCTACTCGGTAATACAGCAGCTCTGTTATAATAACTGTTATAATCACTCTCGGTTATAATAACTGTTATAATCACTCTCTGTTATAATAACTGTTATAATCACTCTCTGTTATTATAACTGTTATAATCACTCTCTGTTATAATAACTGTTATAATCACTCTCGGTTATAATAACTGTTATAATCACTCTCTGTTATAATCACTGTTATAATCACTCTCTGTTATTATAACTGTTATAATCACTCTGTTATAATAACTGTTATAATCACTCTCTGTTATTATAACTGTTATAATCACTCTCTGTTATAATCACTCTCGGTTATAATAACTGTTATAATCACTCTGTTATAATCACTGTTATCACTCTCTGTTATTATAACTGTTATAATCACTCTCTGTTATAATAACTGTTATAATCACTCTCTGTTATTATAACTGTTATAATCACTCTCGGTTATAATAACTGTTATAATCACTCTCTGTTATAATAACTGTTGTAATCACTCTCGGTTATAATAACTGTTATAATCACTCTCTGTTATAATCACTGTTATAATCACTCGGTTATAATAACTGTTATAATCACTCTCTGTTATAATCACTGTTATAATCACTCTCTGTTATTATAACTGTTATAATCACTCTCTGTTATAATAACTGTTATAATCACTCTCTGTTATAATCACTGTTATAATCACTCTCTGTTATAATCACTGTTATAATCACTCTCGGTTATAATAACTGTTATAATCACTCTCTGTTATAATCACTGTTATAATCACTCGGTTATAATAACTGTTATAATCACTCTCTGTTATAATAACTGTTATAATCACTCTCTGTTATAATCACTGTTATAATCACTCTCGGTTATAATAACTGTTATAATCACTCTGTTATAATCACTGTTATAATCACTCTCTGTTATTATAACTGTTATAATCACTCTCTGTTATAATAACTGTTATAATCACTCTCTGTTATTATAACTGTTATAATCACTCTCTGTTATAATAACTGTTATAATCACTCTCTGTTGTAATCACTGTTATAATCACTCTCGGTTATAATAACTGTTATAATCACTCTCTGTTATAATAACTGTTATAATCACTCTCTGTTATAATCACTGTTATAATCACTCTCTGTTATTATAACTGTTATAATCACTCTCTGTTATTATAACTGTTATAATCACTCTCTGTTATAATCACTGTTATAATCACTCTCTGTTATAATAACTGTTATAATCACTCTCTGTTATAATCACTGTTATAATCACTCGGTTATAATAACTGTTATAATCACTCTCTGTTATAATAACTGTTATAATCACTCTCTGTTATAATCACTGTTATAATCACTCTCGGTTATAATAACTGTTATAATCACTCTGTTATAATCACTGTTATAATCACTCTCTGTTATTATAACTGTTATAATCACTCTCTGTTATAATAACTGTTATAATCACTCTCTGTTATTATAACTGTTATAATCACTCTCTGTTATAATAACTGTTATAATCACTCTCTGTTGTAATCACTGTTATAATCACTCTCGGTTATAATAACTGTTATAATCACTCTCTGTTATAATAACTGTTATAATCACTCTCGGTTATAATAACTGTTATAATCACTCTCTGTTATAATAACTGTTATAATCACTCTCTGTTATAATAACTGTTATAATCACTCTCGGTTATAATAACTGTTATAATCATTCTCGGTTATAATAACTGTTATAATCACTCTCTGTTATCACTCTCGGTTATAATAACTTTTATAATCACTCTCTGTTATTATAACTGTTATAATCACTCTCTGTTATAATCACTGTTATAATCACTCTCGGTTATAATAACTGTTATAATCACTCTGTTATAATCACTGTTATAATCACTCTCTGTTATTATAACTGTTATAATCACTCTCTGTTATTATAACTGTTATAATCACTCTCTGTTATAATAACTGTTATAATCACTCTCTGTTATAATAACTGTTATAATCACTCTCTGTTATTATAACTGTTATAATCACTCTCTGTTATAATAACTGTTATAATCACTCTCTGTTATTATAACTGTTATAATCACTCTGTTATAATAACTGTTATAATCACTCTCTGTTATTATAACTGTTATAATCACTCTCGGTTATAATCACTGTTATAATCACTCTCTGTTATAATAACTGTTATAATCACTCTCTGTTATAATAACTGTTATCACTCTCTGTTATAATAACTGTTATAATCACTCTCTGTTATTATAACTGTTATAATCACTCTCGGTTATAATAACTGTTATAATCACTCTCTGTTATAATCACTGTTATAATCACTCTCTGTTATAATAACTGTTATAATCACTCTCTGTTATAATAACTGTTATAATCACTCTCTGTTATTATAACTGTTATAATCACTCTCGGTTATAATCACTGTTATAATCACTCTCTGTTGTAATCACTGTTATAATCACTCTCGGTTATAATAACTGTTATAATCACTCTCTGTTATTATAACTGTTATAATCACTCTCTGTTATAATCACTCCGCTATAGTCACTCACGGTTATAATCACTCTGTTATAATCTCTCTATGTTATAATAATTGTCCATCAGACATCATTAAGGTCGTCTCTGTCGCGTGTGTTTCAGGGCTGGAGCAGTTTCACTGTTGGAGCCAGCAAGTTTGCATCTGTCGCTAAAGATAGTGTAAGTATATCACGTGTTTTTTTGTAGTGCGTGTGAGATTTTGTATGTGTGAGAGTGTTTGTGTGTGTGTGAGTGAGAGAGAGAGTGATCAATCCACTACAATGAACTTCTCATGCATAATAACTGATGGGATTGTGATTATAAAGAAACCTATTTTGATCTTCTCTTCTTCACAGACCACAAAACTGGCCAGTCAAGCAACTCTGAAGGTGCGTGTCATGATGTTTGAGTCTCACCAACACACAAATCTGATCTGACGCTGGTTTAGGAGGGCTGGCTTGAAAATACCAATTTCCAGATTTGAATCCAGAGCTGTCTCCGATTCTTCTAGTTGACTTGTCGCATGTTTATGATATTAATTTGATTACTCGGATATATACTGGGAGTGGCATGGCATTGGGAACTGGTTTCAGTTTCAGGGCTGAGAAAGAATATTATACAGAACATTCTACATAACAGAAATACTAAACCATAACAATGAGCCTTTAAAATACAAATGAAGCGATCAAGTGCACACATAAATCTCACCACCAAAAGTAATTATAATAATACATATTATTTGTAATGCACTTTTCATTTGAGAACCAGTGAGAATGATTTTGATGAATTTGTCAGAGGTAAAGTATCAGCTTTCAAATGAAGCCAATTTCATCACAAAGTTTGGTGCTTTTAAATTGAAATTGAATTGAGATCGCAATCGAGACCGAGAGCTTGTGAATGGGAATAGACTCAGCCATCGGATCTGGATCGGTCTCTAATTTCTCACGTGTGTGAGTGGTTGAATACACACATGACTTGTTAGATGAAATACTGATTGGAGGAACACATGGAATAGTTCACCAAAAACTGATGTATTTACTCACCCAAAGGCCTTCCAAGATGCATATAACTTTCTTTCTTCAGCCAAAGAGAAATATAGGGCTTGGAGCAGGAGTTTTTTCTCCATATAATGCCCATAGTCCATTTTTGACAGCACAAAATTCATATTTCGGCAGCTTTATTGGACTCCACATGACCCCTGCTGATTAATAAGGGTCTTTTTCTAGCGAAACACTTTGTCATTTTCATCTACAAATCCTCACCTTGCTCCAGCTCTACGAAACGCTTTCTCAAAATGGTTGAGTTCATGACCTCTTGCATGACATGTGCACATTACATCCAGGATACACAAACGGACTACTTTTAAAGTCCCCCTGTCGTCTATAATTGTATCCATTCATCGTTGATCACCAAAATGACATATTGAAACGTTTTGTCCTTGAAAAAAATTATTCATGTCTTAAAATATCTTGAATGTAACTCGACACCCTTGCCTCATTTAGTATGTGGTAAAAAAAGAAGTTTTTAATGCCGTTTATGTCCATGTGGTGTTTTTAATAGTGTTCAAGTGTAAATTCATAAGTCGACAGCATTGCTGAGTGTTTTCTCCTTAAAACTGCAGTGAACCAAAGACAGTCTCAAAAACACGGTTTGAAATCGCTGGTGTTTCCTTGTAACCAATCAGATCAACGTGTGATCGTCAACCAGTGTTCTCTGAGTGAGTGGAGGCGGGACTCATTTGCATATTCTAGGGAACCACCTATACTAAATGAGACAAGGGTGTCGAGTTACATTCAAGATATTTTAAGGTGTGAAGACATTTTTTGATGGAAATAACTTGATCAAAGATGAGTTCTAAGGGATAAAATGATTGACTACAGGGGGACTTTAATTTTTCTTTGGATGAGAAAAGAAAATCATATACATCTTGGATGGCTTTGGTCCGGGTAAAAGAAAAACAGGAAATGTTCTTAAAAGGCCTTAAAGGAGAAAGTGTTTTTTCCCATTCTTCGCTTTGGGCTAAAAAGAAGTTTGCATTACGCTGAAGCGAATTACCGTTAACCAACATCCAGACGCCGTCCAGATGAAGATGTGAATATGTGCTGTACAGAGATTCAGCGTTAGTCACGTCATGTTTATTCATACAGCACTTTATACAAAAGATTTCATCCCTCCCTTGAGCTTGTAACGCATCTTTCCCTCTCGGGTCAAAACGACCCGAAGCCCTAAAATTGTACTTAATTTCTTTTTTTCCCAGAAAGCGTATTTTATTTCATTTAGATTTTTTTTTTTCAATTTTTAATGTGAATTTTTAGATTTTTTTTTATTACTAGATTTGATCAATAAATAGCAAATAAATAGTAATTTAAGCACATTCTTCACATTATTTCAACTCTAAATAAAATGTAATTTAAGCACATTCCTCGCATTTTTTTCGACTTAAATTTAAAATAACTCACAATTTCACGCATAAACCTTTTAATTCAGCTCAAAATATGTCTTTGCCGACCTCATGTGGAAAAAATCATATAACATGATATTTTTCATGACTCTAGATGGCCTTAATAGCTCTATATAGAGCAAATGAGCTGTTCCGCTGGGTCCTAAAGTCAGTTTCTCTTCAGTATGCATTCAGATACACATGTAGACATTTATAAAATCATTTATTGGTAAAGTTTTAGCATTTTTAGTTTGAATTTTGAGCATTTTAGGTTTTCTATGTGTACTGAAGCATTCCTAAGGGGGTCAAATTGACCTGCGGGAGAAGGATTTGTTACCGTTTTAAATCCCCGAGTCCATTTTTGTGTATGTGTGTATTCATGGTTCAAGTGTAACAGAAGTCCTAGGGCGAAAACTCTGATGAACACTCAAAAAAGAACTTAAAAAAGTTTGTGGTCAGAATGACCCACGGGAAGGATGATAGTTTTAAAGCTGCAGCTTTACAGTATTACACATGACCACAGAAGCTGTATTTGTAACTGAAAGCGACGCTGACAGTGTGTGTTTGCAGTGACGGCTGCCGTCTGTAGTTTATATCCGCTGCTTTATTCTGTCTCTGCCGCTGCTGTGGATGAAGTTACGGGGTTATAAACCACCGCCTGAGCCGGTAACACTCACCGCATGCTGTGTGTGTGTGTGTGTGTGTGTGTGTGAGAGAACACTGAACACTTGTCACTTGCATCGTGTGTGATTCAGTGTGTAGACTCTGGTCATTTCCAGTGTGCATGTCATCGCTTTACTTCATTCCCACAGTTCACTGCGGACAATACAATCTCCTGTTTCATTGGGTTCAAAGGTCATGTGACCGATCGGTCCTCATGCAGTGGCTCATGGTCTGTCATGCATGTGCTGTGACTCATGTTGTCATCTTGTTTTATGTGTGTGATCAGGCTGGGCAACGATTAATCGTGATTAATCGCATCCAAAATAAGTGTGTGTTTACATAATATGTGTGTGTATAAATAAATACTTTGTACGCACACATAAATACGCACGTAAATACGCACACATGTATGTATATATTTAAGACATATTAGCATGTATATACTGTTCATATTTGTTATATAAATATATACATACATGTGTTAATAATTATACACAGTACACACACATATATTATGTAAATCATTGCCCAGCACTAGTGATATATAGGTCATATTCTGTGTGTGTGTGTGTGTGTGTGTGTTCACTCTTCTGTTTCTCTCTCAGGCTACTGAATTGGGCCAGACGTTGAATGACAGTGTTATCAAGCCCACACAAGAGAAGGTAAAGTCACGTTTGTAACGGCTCTAGTTAAGAGCGAGTGTGTGAGCGGATGTGCCTGTGAATGAAAGGTGTCAGATAACATTTTCTACATGGTTGTCACACAAATACATTTTATATCCAAGTAAATTCCTCCAGGTTTAAAAATGGATAGCATTTATCTGAAATATAATCTTTTGTAACATTATAAATGTCTTCACTCACTGCGTTTACATGCAGCCAATAACCCGTTCAAATCCGGGATATTAGCAATAACCCGGTCGCGAACGTCCATGTAAACACCGGCAAAAACCCGAAAAATGCTCATATCCCGGATTTTAAAAACCGGGATATTATACCTGGGGTACCCCTTTTCTAACCCGAATTTTTGGTCATGTAAACGCGTATCGGCATATCCCCATAGTGATTTGTGTTCTGCGCATGTTCTATTCGCAAGGAATCTTGGTCTTTTGAGTAGAGAAACTTCTCGGAGCATACAAAAATCCGCGTGCAGTATACCGGAAGTAAACATGGCGAGACCAGGCGAGACACAGCACAGCATACTTTTGGAGCGAGCTCAGTAACGTTACCAGCATCATAGCGCAAACAAAGGCGATCGCTATCTGCCCCGAACTATTCATTATCCGCATACTGCTGTTATTTTTGACTTTGGATACAGGAAGAAGAATCGGAAATTACGCATTTTGCGTCTTAAGGTTGTCCGTACGTCTAGACGCTAACCGCGCGTCGCCGTTTACATCGGGATATTGCAATTCCATGTATACAGGAGAAACTCTCTCTGCTCACGCATGTAAACGGGTTATCCCTAATGTTTCAGAAACCCGAAAAGTGACCTTAACCCGACCATAACCCGAAAATTGGCTGCATGAAAACGTAGTCACTGTCACTTTTGACCCATATAATGTGTCCTTGATGAATAAAAGTATTAATCTGTTTATTAAAAAAAAAAAAGAACCCCAGATGTCAATGTATAAAAGCAAACCTTAATGTTAGTCGTGAATTGAAGTATTTCACACGGGTCACATGTGCTGCGATCCGAATCCAAATGTTAGTTGGCCTTTTTTTTTCCCCATGAATCACACATAAAAAGTCATTAGACAATATCTGTGACCATCATTGATGAAAAAAAAATTTTTTTTAACGTTTAACTTTCAAACGTTTCATCTTTCACGTTTGTGGTTGCCAGACTTGTTTATGATTTGAAGTCCCCCAATCAAAGCTTTTCTGTTGATGATGCATCTTCTGCCCGGTGCTTTACTTAATAATTTGCGATCTGGCAACCATGAGCGTGATCTGAAAACACTCTTGCTAGTATTCCAGGTAAATCATCAGCACTGTCTGCCCCTTACATGTGTTGTTTTGAACTAATGACATCATCATCAGCTATGATGACACATGAACGCTTTCACGTCACCCGTGTTTCATGCGAACCGCGTCCAGTTTCGAACCAAAGTGAGTTTAAACCAAACATTTAAAAAAAATCACTGTGAGCTGAAGTGCAGCAGAGGTTGCGGGGTAAGATGTGCCAGCGACTTGATTATAGAGTGCCAAAGTTACCGGTATGACGTCATTTTGTGGGAAAACTCTGAAGTTAGCGTTGCATGGGTTCCCTCGATCGAAAAGCTATGCATTTTCATCTGGCATTATCAAGACACAAATATCCCCCACTGCATTATTATACATTATATTCAACATTATATATAGACCATTTCACATGATGTAAACAACACTGGTCCAGAAGCACTTCCTGTTTCAGTTTTTGAACACTACATAAAAGCTGGGATAAAATACAACCAACAGAACATTTAAAACTGAATCAAAAAGTTAAACAAGCATCTTTAAGATGTTTTTTCTTTAAGATAAGATGTTTGTGTCTTGATAATGCCTTTTTGACCCGCAAATGACTTTTGGTCAATTTTTAAAAAATGTTCTCTTTTTCCAAATGGAATGAAACTTTCTACGACTCTTTACACTGTCATGATCTACCAAAACAAAAATATTTTGGAATGATATCTGTTTTTATGTTAGCATGAAAAAAATGCCAACACTCTTTATCTTCGGGGTCCCTGGAGACCCCGCATAGTAAATATACAAAATTCATCATTAAAATCAGAAACAACGAAGAAACAACACAGATCACATAGACAGAAATAAAGTGGCACACTTCCAACAACGCAAAAAACATCCACACTCACACACACGCACACACACACACACACACTTCAAATACCAACACCTCCAGTAAACAATAAACACCTCCAGTGCACCACCAGTTATTGTTCCTAATTGTTCAAAAAAAAAAAAAAAATTAAATCTTTTTTTTAGGAAATGTTTTATTTATTACAATGATTTTATTTATTTTTTTACTGCTTTATTTGCTCATTTGTTATTTCTGTTCAGTTCATTGCATGTGTTTTTCAACATGTAATATAACTGTTCATTTCTGTTAATTTTTTTTTCTTTTACAGTTCGTAACTGAAACATTGATTTAAAATTATAGAATTATACTAAAAACAGATAATTGAAATAAATGATCAAATCTAAAGACTCCAACATTTCTCTTTGTAACATCTTGTTCAGGTTTGATTCTAATCATAATGTAACATTATTGAAAAATTTTCCAGTACAAAAAAATACTCAACTTTGACAAAAAGCTTTTTTTTTGTGTTATAATTGTGATTTTATAATATTTAGATATGAATCCAACTGGAAAAACTTGTGAAATAAATATAGTTTGGTTAGTCAAATAGCAAATAGCTTATAGTGGAGGTCTATGGCCATCTAGTGGTTAAAGTGATATTTTTTTATTTTAAAAGTGCATTTTCCAAAAAATTGTCAGAAATCTTACAGTAAACCATATTAAATGATCCATGTTATCTCCATGAATGATAATTAGAAATCTGTATCTTTTATAAAGTGGATTTTACATACAATGCCGTGTTTTTGTAAAAAGCCTATTTAAATAAATATTTATTTATTAATTTATAGAAATGTAAAAGATTTCAAAAATCCTCCAAAAACTGCACAAATGTTGAGTAAAAACATTAATAAATACAGTAAAATTACATTTGCAAAAAAATATATATATTATACTGCTTCAAAATTAAATGTTATTGTCTGGGGTCCCTGGAGACCCCAAAGATAATGAGTGTAGACACAAATGAAGATAATAGAAGGGTTAAATATATCTAGTCAGTGACAGAGATCAAGCATATTCGTCTAAAATAATTCAGTTTTTAGCTTCAGAATCATGAATATTGTTATTCTGGTGTCTCTATTGTCCTGTGCTTTGGGTCCAAGACTATTGACTTACAAACTCAATGGTCATGTGTCTTGGAGTATCGCATTAATATCGAATCGTGAGTTGCATATGCATCTAATCGTGACATGAGGGGATCGTTACACTCCAAATAATTTCTTTAGATTTTGTGGTTTAATGTAACTGAATGAACTCATGGAAACACGATGAAGCCGGTTGTTGTCCTGCCGAGTGTGAAGTGTGTCGATGACGTTCACACACCGTGCGTTTCTGCTGTGACTCGTCTAGGTGAAGGAGGGGAAGTTGTTTGATGAAATGGCCGTCGGCATCACAGGTCTGGCCAGTAAGGTACGAGTCTGAGGCGTTTCTCACACACTTCTTCTGCTCACACACACCTGACGCTGGTGCGTCGTGATCTGGGGCAGACGAGGCGTGTGAGAAACCATGTGCTCTCTCTGTGTCTCAACTCACTCTTCTTTCTCTCTTTGCTTTTTTTGCTGGCATTGTGATTATGATGGTGAGTATGATGATCTAGAAATAACATCTAATCATGAGAAGGAAGTGTGTGCAAATAAATCAGTGCTTGTGTTAAAGACCCCATGAAGTCCAGATTGCTGCTCGTGAAGATTTAGCAGATTATCACTTTTTAAATGGGATAACGGACCAAAATACTACTGACATTGAGCATCTCATCAGGCTTTATGCATGTGGCGCATCTCAAACCTGGATGGATCTTAAACAACCAATGCCACGAGCTCTCCCTAATGTTATGCAAAACTGTTATGCATCAATTCATCGGGGTCTTTAATGCATCATCATCGTTCTGAGCATTAAAAGGAATAACCTAAAGGCCCTTTCACACCGCCGCAAAACAACACTGATCATCGCTCTGTCCATACTGAGAATGAAGCCGCAAACTAATGAAACGCATTGCTAAATCATCAGTTCAGCAGCGCCAACACTGATAAATAAGGTTAGATTAAATCCAGAAAGTCTATTTGTCTGTTATTAATGCATTATTGAAGGTTTTCTATTTACCTGGGTGTTTGATTTTGCTGCTAAATATTTGTTGGCTGTGAAAGGGTCTTTAAACACTGTGATTTGATCCTTTCTGTGTAATCTAACAGCTTCGGGTCTGTGGTGTTAAAGGGATAGTTCACTCAAAAATGAACATTAGCCCATGATTTACTCGCCCTCAAGCTATAATAGGTGTATATGACACTTATGTCAGACGAATACAATCAGAGTTATATTAAAAAATGTCCTGGCTCTTCCAAGCTTTATGGCAGTGAATGGCCATTATATGATGCGCTTTTATGATGGATAGATGCACTTTTATGATAGATAGATGCGCTTTTAGATGGATAGATGCACTTTTATGATGATGGATGCACTTTTATGATGGACAGATACTCTTTTATGATAGACAGATGCACTTTTATGGTAGATAGATGCACTTTTATGATGGATAGATGCACTTTTATAATGGATAAATGCGCTTTTATGATAGATGCACTTTTATGATGGATAGATGCCCTTTTATGATGGATAGATGCAATTTTATGATGGATAGATGCGCTTTTATGATGGATAGCTAAACTTTTATGATGGATAGATGCACTTTTATGATGGATAGATGCACTTTTATGATGGATAGCTAAACTTTTATGATGGATAGATGAACTTTTATGATGGATAGATGCACTCTTATGATGATAGATGCACTTTTATGATGGATAGATGTGCTTTTATGATGAACAGATGCACTTTTATGATGGATAGGTGCACTTTATGATGGATAGCTAAACCTTTATGATGGATAGATGCACTTTTATGATGATAGATGCACTTTATGATGGATAGTTGGACTTTTATGATGATAGACGCACTTTTATGATGATAGATGCACTTTTATGATGGATAGATGCGCTTTTATGATGGACAGATGCGCTTTTATGATGGATAGATGCACTTTTATGATGGATAAATGCACTTTATGATGGATAGATGCACTTTTATGATGATAGATGCACTATTATGACGGATAGATGCACTTTATGATGGATAGCTAAACTTTTATGATGGATAGATGCACTTTATGATGGATAGATTTGCTTTTATGATGGATAGATGCACTTTTATGATGGATGCACTTTTATGATGGATAGATGCGCTTTTATGATGGATAGATGCGCTTTTAGATGGATAGATGCACTTTTATGATGGATAGATGCACTTTTATGATAGATAGATGCGCTTTTATGATGGATAGATGCGCTTTTAGATGGATAGATGCACTTTTATGATGGATAGATGCGCTTTTATGATGGATAGATGCGCTTTTAGATGGATAGATGCACTTTTATGATTGATAGATGCACTTTATGATGGATAGATTTGCTTTTATGATGGATAGATGCACTTTTATGATAGATGCACTTTTATGATGGATAGATACACTTTTATGATGGATAGATGCACTTTTATGATGATAGATACACTTTTATGATGGATAGATGCACTTTTATGATGGATAGATGCACTTAAATTCATCTGACAGAAGAATGTCATATACACCTAGGATGACTTGAGGGTGAGTAAATCACGGGCTAATTTTTCAATTTGTGTGTGAACTATCTCTTTAAGTCGCTCTGTGTTCGTTCAGGTTCAGGGTGCAGGTGCTAAAGGCTGGAAGGATATGACATCGTTCTTCAGTGGGAAACAAGACGCCGCTGAGGATGGGTAATTACACTTTTAATTCAACAAGGATTGAATAAATGGTTACACTTTATTTTAGTGTCATTGTTACAGTGTAATTATATATTTAAAGGGATACTCCACTTTTTTTGGAAATAGGCTCATTTTACCACTCTCCCAGAGTTAAACAGTTGAGTCTAATGCATTCAGACGATTTTCTGATAAGTAAATTATCCTACTTCCATAGTAGGAAAAAAAAATACTATGGAAGTCAATGAGACCAGAAACTGTCTGGGTAGAAATATTTAGAAGAAATATTGTTCTAAATATCAGAAAATCGGCTGAATCGATTCGAAAACGGTTAAACTCAACTGTTTAACTCTGGGGGAGTTGTAAAATGAGCCTTTTTCCAAAAAAAGTGGAGTATCCCTTTAAGTAACTACATGTACTTTCTATAGGGTTAGGGTAGGATTAGGGTTTGGTTGAGGGTTAGTTGCATATAATTTACTGCTTTTACTATAGTTTGTAGTATTTACAATATACCAAGAACACAACAATAACATATTACAGGAAAAAAAAAAAAAAAAACGATCTAAATTAGAGTTACTAAAGTTTTGGGCTGATTTATTTTTTTCTTTTCTCTTTCAGTTCTGCTTATGAAGAAGGTTATCAGAACCAGGATTCCTTCGGCACTCAACCTCCCAAGAAGGACTTCTGGGAAACTTTCGGGAGTACCGTGTCTCCCAGCGATTCTGCGGAGAAGACCTGGAGCATGGAGGCTCACGCCGACAATAAGAACAGTGCCGGAGAGAGCTGGGACACCTGGGACAACGACTGGGAGAAAGCTGGCGACGCCAAGAACAAGAAGAGCCCGTCGAAACCCAACGAGGACTCCTGGGACAACAGCGGCTGGTAGACCGGCTCAAACCGGCCCAAACACTCCTCTACCGCTCGTCTCGTTCGTCGCTCTTCGTTTAATGTTGAGAATGAGTTTATAAAGGTCTTTCTGAGCCTTTCTCTGTCCATGATGGAGATGTTTGATATCCCAGTATCATGTTTCATGTCGACACCAGCAGAGATCTGCATGTCATCTGCTGTTTGTGGTCTGTGGATCATAAACTTTCTGATCATGCCAGCGGATCGCAGTCATGACTGACTCCGTTTGTCTGTTTGTTCATGAATTTTTGTTTTATACGTGTATATGACAGATTCCTATTAAAAAAGCATTTTTATCAGCAGAATCATAAGTCATCCTGTGTATTACGCGTTCATGTTTTACGTTGTCATCCTGTTTATTATGTAATCATGACAATAACCAAACGTTTGTCAGTAGAAGCATGAAACACATAGTTAACATCCTTCAGTTCGACATCATCACCTCATGGCCTTTTGTGGAAATCGCTAGTATTTTTGAAGATATTTTGGGCGTTTATAATCACACTATGTATTTTGTTTGTTCGTTTGTTTCCTTTTTCTGTATTGGCTTCCATGTGTTGTTCATATCGTCATTCCAGATGTGAAATGTGCAAGAACAAATGATATCATAAGGTAAAACTCAAGGCATGGACATCAAACATTATTTATTCCTCTTTTATTTGTGATTTCGGCTGAACGGGACGTTTCTCTTTACCTCGGTAATAAGGTGGTTGTTTACTGTGTTATTGTCAAGGTCACCCTGAACCTCTCTATGATATTGAACATTGCTATTTCCCACGCGAACATCATGTGTTCAACGACCCGCTGATTTGATATCGTCTTCTGTGTGGGTGTACCGGACGGGTACGTCTGTGAAACACCGTATGTTTGAACTGTAACAGCACCTGATGTGTCTGGGGGACATGGGCGAGCTACACTATATTCTGCTAGTTAAATGGTATAGTTAATAAAGCGTTAAACACCACCTGACTTCTGAACTTGGTCTCATTTGAACCAGATTTTACTGAGAAGTGAAACCAGTGAGACTAATAAAGGTCATGATTTGACAGCTGAAGATGTTTTCTGTGGAGATTTTGAGCATGTAAGCATGCTGTTGTCACACTGGGTTTATGACACATATTCAGTTCATTTTACATTTATTTGTGTATCACTTTTCACAATGCACATCGTTTCAAAGCAGCTTTACAGAAAATACATCACATTATGATTTACAGTGATCTTTTATCAGAGGAAACAGTCTTAAGTTATGTATTTCAGAAATGTACGTATAAATGTACTTTATGATGGATAGATGCACTTTATGATGGATAGATGCACTTTTATAATGGATAGATGCACTTTTATGATGGATAGATGCGCTTTTATGATGGATAGATGCGCTTTATGATAGATAGATGCACTTTTATGATGGATAGATGCACTTTTATGATGGGTAGATGCGCTTTTATGATGGGTAGATGCGCTTTTATGATGGATAGATGCGCTTTTAGATGGATAGATGCACTTTTATGATGGATAGATGCACTTGTATGATGGATAGATGCACTTTTATGATGGATAGATGCACTTTTATGATGGATAGATGCGCTTTTATGATGGGTAGATGCACTTTTATGATGGATAGATGCGCTTTTATAATGGATAGATGCACTTTTAGATGTATAGATGCGCTTTATGATGGATAGATGCGCTTTATGATGGATAGATGCACTTTTATGATGGATAGACGCACTTTTATAACGGATAGATGCACTTTTATGATGGATAGATGCACTTTTATGATGGATAGATGCGCTTTTATGATGGGTAGATGCACTTTTAGATGGATAGATGCGCTTTATGATGGATAGATGCACTTTTATGATGGATAGATGTGCTTTTATGATGGATAGATGCACTTTTATTTTACTTTTAAAAATTAGAATATCATGCATGAAATATCTTACTTTGCATGTAATGAATCTATATAATATATTAATTTCACCTTTTAAGTTGAATTACTGAAATAAACTTTTGCTCAGTATTCAAATTTTTCGAGTTTAAAGGTATAGTTCACTTTGAAATTAATTTTTGGTATGTTTTAGCTTACCTCAAGGGCATCCAAGATGTAGGTGTCTTTGTTTCCACAGTATTTTCAGTTTTGATATTTTTCAGTCCAACCATTCTTGTCTATCAGTCATATAATGGAGGTCTATGGTCACCACCTCAAAGAGCATGCACAGAGAAGTCCAAATTAAACATGATTTAATGACTCGTAAATGTAAGTACACACTGATGGCCTAAGACACAAAACGAGCGGTTTGTGTGAGAAAACGAACAGTATTTATATCGTTTTTACCTCGAGTAACCACAGCCAGTCTGCTCAATGTGTGAAATTATTATGGTTGTGAAAAAAAATTCAACGTTGTCTGTTGAGATATCGAAATCGTCTTCCATTGTGATTTCCTGTATATCTAAATATGTTTAGATCTTCACAGTGAAGAGTAACACTTCCGAAATCTCTGTGCAAACAATGAGTGTTGTATATGCGCGAGAGATCACTTCCGGCGCTTGCGCAGACGTGGCTGTGGTTACATGAGGTAAAAACGATATAAATACTGTTCGTTTTCTCACACAAACCGCTCGTTTCGTGTCTTCGCCCATCAATGTGTACTTACATTTACGAGTCATTAAATCATGTTTAATTTGGACTTCTCTGTGCATGTTCTTTGAGGTGGTGACCATAGACCTTCATTATATGACTGACAGGCAAGAACAGTTTGACCTACCCAGACAGCAAACTGACATTGAATCAACGTGGAAACGACGTCTCTCATTCATATCTCTTCAAAGCTAAATGAAAATGGAAAATTGGTTTGCTTTCATAACGTTAAAACAGCGTTGATTTCAAGTTGATTTTCCGTTAGTTTTGAAAGAATGACGCGTCTGACGTTGGTTCAACGTTAATTCGATGAGCAAAACAATGTCAGATCATCGTTGTTTCGATGTCATGTTTCCACGTTGATTCAATGTCAGTTTGCTATCTGGGTAAAAATATCAAAATGGAAAATACTGTGGAAACAAAGACATCTACATCTAAAAACAAGCTAAAACATGTCAAAAATTAATTTCAAAGTGAACTATCCCTTTAACCTGTACATCACAGTTAGCTAAAAATATATTAATTTAAACAATGTGATAATTGAAGGCAGTAACAATAAGCTCATTGAAGTAATAAATACTTATTTGTTAACAAATGATTGACATTTGGGAAAATGTAATCTATGATGCGTCGACTGAATGTTATTTTCTTCGTGGAAATGCTTTCAAATGGGCCATGAACGAAGGCGTTACAGATGCGGTGTGCCTCAAGGCTCGGTGTTCAGTCCTCTCCTGTTCTCTGTTTACAGCCTCGCGTGATTTTCCTATCAGTGTTTGCAGTGCAGAAGCTCAGGCAAGCTCTTGTCATTTCAAGAGTTGACTTACATTGAATCTTTCTGTTCCTTCACACTGAGGTACAAAGTCACTTTCCAGACCTGAGCTGCCGATCTCCACCCGAACTCACATCTGAAGCTGAAGGCACGTCATCTACAAACACTGAAGCCATGTACCTTTATGTACCTCATATACCTTTTCACCACTAGATGGGGGTAAAAATCGCACTACTCTGTGCGATTTTTACCCCCATCCAGTGGTGAAAAGGTATATGACCATCCACTGAATATTAGTTTCTGTTTGGCCAATGTAGTCCAAGATTAACATGGCTTCCAGTTCGACCTTGTCCATGAGTGTTAACTCAAACGTAAACGCAAAAGGTGAAGCTTGGATTAAGGGGTATGTCCCTCTTTGGCTAATGTACTTTCAAGATGGAGGGGCAACATGGCGACCGACATTAGAACCCCTTACCCGCCGTATGTATTTTCAATGGCATATTACACTCATGAGAATACGTGATACTATTGCTTGAACGAATTAAATATAGTTAATCAGCACATATATTTTTGAAAGAACTAAGTGTTTTTAGCTAAGAATAAACTAAAAGAGTTACACACTGTGGGGGGTCGCGGCATATTTTGAAGGTTTGAGCAATGAGCATTAAATAAAAGTCCTTAACTTTTTTCTGTTCAAAATTTACAAAATGTATATAATGAGTGATTTCATCATGAATCAATTTTCCAATCCGTGTTTTTGTCTTATCCTGACCCACTATGGTACACCTATAATAAGTGTTTACATTGGGACTATTTTACACTGGTTCGGATCGCTGCCGCTGCGGAGTACTACAGTACCTGCGTGACTCGTCATAGACGTACACAGAGAGAAGTAGTTCCGGCTACACTGTTCTTTCCGAAAGACGCATTATTCTGTTAATAAATGCAAGTTTATTATCGCTCGCTATAGCGCCAAAAGCGTAAAAATAAAGCCTCACATTGATAAAGCCTCACAGAAAACATGCAAGTATTGAGGCGGCCCCAGATAACAGTCATTTAATAGCAGATATTCTTTTTTTAACCTAAACACCAGTGTGAATATTTTTGTTTTTGCATTTCAAATAGGGCCAATTGATAGGCTTCACCTAGGCTTACGTTGTTAAATTACAAAGGGCCTACTGATGTTTTAGTCATTGTATTTTCAATATTATAGGCTATTATTTGTGCTACCGTTTGTTTGAAAAAAAAAACATTTTGTTATCCTTGCTGCAAGCTTACAAGAGCGATAATACCATTAAATGTGAAGGGGGGCCCTAAAATATTTTCTTGGGAAAAGGGGGGTCACAGACGAAAAAAGGTTGGGAACCACCGCCTTAAAATACATTGAATGTAACTTTACACTCTCGTTTAGTATGCGCGGTTCTATCAATATGCAAATGATCCCCGCCTCCACTCACTCAGCTTCACTGGTTGACGATCACACGTTGATCTGATTGGTTACGAGATAGTTTGTGACGTCAGAAACACTAGCGATTTCAAACCGTGTTTTTGAGACTGTCTTTGGTTCACTGCAGTTTTAAGGAGAAAATACTCAGCAATGCTGTCGACCTATGAATTTACACATGGGGTGTCTTAAGCATATTAAAAACACCTCATAGACAAATTTAACATTAAAAGCTGGATTTTCACTTCAATGCATGCTGGACTTTATGATGCTGGATGAAAGCTTGACTTTAAATCAATGCACATGATGGATTGTTAATGATGGAAATGCGTCCTTCTAGTGTAATTTTAGAGTGACTTGAGGCTAAATATTGTAATTTTGTACAATGTCATCTTTAGAGATGTTATAATGTTTATTACATCGTAACACAGTTAAAATGCTGATGTCGGATGATTTAAGGGAATTTAATAGCTCGAACAGTAGTGTGGTGCTTGCAGTGATGAGGTCGTGAGTTCAAAGACAGGTTTCCATGACGACTGAGTAAAGCTGTATCCATAGCAGCCACTTGCAGCAATGAAGATCTGGAGGTGGCATAAGAGCATTAAACATGATCAGTCAGTAACGTGCTGAACGTGTGTTAGTTCAGATGTTCAGCAGAAAGGATGTCACTGATGTCACGTCATGGATCCTCCTTTCATGACGTCAGCGTACATGAATCAAACTTCACTGATGCATCCAGTGATGTACATGTGTGCAAGATTTTATTCAAGTTAAAGTTAGATGGAAACATGAGACTTCACATGTGCAACACACACACTATAGACCATTTCACAAGATGTAAACAACACTGGTCCAGAAACACTTCCTGTTTCAGTTTGTAACTGTTTTCTTTATTTCACATGTAAAGAAAACATCTTAAAGATGCTTGTTTAACTTTTTGATTCATATTTATATGTTCTGTTGGTTGTATTTTATCCCAGCTTTAATGTAGTGTTCAAAAACTGAAACAGGAAGTGCTTCTGGACCAGTGTTGTTTACATCTTGTGAAATGGTCTATAAGAGAGACCTGATGTGTTGATGTGCTTCTCTTCTCTGCTATGGTTTATAGGCCTATTTGCTTCTGTATTTTTGCATTTTACGGGTTAGGGTCTTTATTGTCATTCCATGCACATTTCCATATAGGAATGAAAATGAGTACTGAGGTCCCAGTCAAAACACAAGATAAAAACACGAATCAATAAAACATTAGAAACTAGAGAGTAGGCTATGTCTAAAAGCAGCTTTGTCAATAAGCAACAACAAGACAATTCAAGGATAAAAACAGTGCAATTTAATTCTACTTAACACGCATTTCTACAGAGCAGGTCATGATTGAGATATGTTCATTAAACCCATTTCTATATTTAATTTAATTTATTCATCCAGTTTCCACAGCATGTTTTTGCACGTCATCAACCTTTATTCCCAGTAAGCTTAAGTTTTACCCATCTGTCTCGAGTCAACCAGTCCTGAAGTCGTTCCCCATATCTGCTCATGGACTGATCCTGCTGCAGTGAACCACAGGGCGGGGCTTGATCACATCAATCACTGCAGCGCGTGTGCTGATTGGCCGCTGCGGTCTGTGGGCGGGGCCAGACGCAGGGCTGAATCACTCATGCACTATACAGCGGTTAAAGCTCGCTCTGTACTGGATCATATAGTACGATTAGAGGTATATAACAGATGAATGTGGTGATCAGATTGAGGAAGAGCGCGGTGATGAAGATGTAATGGCGTAGACTCCGCCCACCAGCCTCCATCTGAACAGCAGCTCACACACATCACTGTTTTATCGCTGGTTTTGGGGGTAAGAACATCACATAAGCATGAAAACACCCTCGCTTTCTGCATGACAGCGCTGTCAGGATGATATTTGCGCTATTTGCATGCCGCCATGGGAATTCATCTCCATTTTGACGTTTTATGATCGATGCGTCTGAGATTGCGGAGAACGCGTGACGTGTGTGAACGCTCCCGAAAGCGATGCGATTTTAATTCACATTAAATCGACGCACGTTCAATAACGTTCGAGTTTACTAGTGTCATCGTGTTAAAGCGTCATGTTCGTTCTTTCATCTCGATATGTGTCGAACTATCCCATTAATAGACACTATCAAACACTAAACGCACATCAGACACAGTGTCACAGATCATAACTAAAATCTATAAGCATAAATGACAAGAAAACACGGATTGTTTTAGTCGGTTCGCTGTGACGTCATCTCTATTATGTCATAGAGGGGTCGTTTGTGTAGCATTCTAGTTTAGAATCCTCTCTGTGTAACCATGGTGATTCATTTCTCTTAGGAAATATAACTTTTTTTTAAAATCTGGATTATTCTTTAATTTAAGGTGTCCTTGTTACAGTTATACAAGGACTTAGTGCTTAGTAATGTTAATTAACTACATGTATTTACTATAGGGGTTTGGGGTTGCACTTTATTTTACAGTACATGTAAAGAAAGTGCTGGGTAATGTAACAGGTTGTGGTTATTCAGGGTCATTTCCTAGTTATTATTGTACTATTATAGTACATACAGAACAGGAATAAAATAAAGTGCTACCGGGTTTGGTTTAGGGTTATTTGCTTGAAATTAGGGTTATTCATAATTTACTGTTATTACTATAGTACATAGTAAGATGTGTCATCTATAAATTAAAGTGTTACCTAAAATCTTGAGTTAAGAATTAAGGTTGAGGAGATAACATTGAGGAGATGAAATTATGAAGAATGAAACCATTGTAACTTTTGCCTGATCCAGCTAATCAAGTCCTTCAGGTTTATGTGAAAACTACAGGTATGATGATCCGAGTACTAACTAAAGTCTGCGGGGCGGTGGCTGTCTGGGAACTTAGACTTAAACTGGGAAGTTTTTGAAAAGTTAATAAACTGTATGCAACTCAATATGCATATCCTTCTGCGTTTCTAGGTAGTTTAAAGCAATATTATTCTGCTTTTTAGGAGTATCTTCATGAGTGATGCAGGCAATAATTGAAACACTAATGTAAAATGTGGATAAACACATAATAGAAACTATTTAAGAATCTTCTTGAGCCAAAATTTGATTTAATGTTCTCTCTGTTGTTATAATCCTGAAAAAAAATTACAGTTGCAATTATAACAAGGATTTTAAACACACCATGAGTGTTTGAGAGATTCATCTTGAGCTCTGTTCACATTTCTATAAGAAAGCATGTCAGAGTCGGTGGTGTGTGTGTGCAGAATACTGATGTGTGTTCAGCGTTTCACAGCCAGCGCACGTCAGTGAGTTTCTGTGAGAGTAGCCCACCGCTGGCCAAGCGACGGATATGCAAATGAGCAGTGATGCAGAGACTACCAATGGGAGAGCAGAAACTGATATATTCTGTTGTTTAAATGTGTTGTGAACGTGCCATTTGCTAATTTGTATGGAAGCTTGTTTCCACCACAGAATAAAAAATAAAAAGGTAATTTCGACTTTTTTTCTCAGAATTGCGTGATATATAGTTGTAATTGCATGTAATAAAGTCAGAACTGTGTCATATAAAGTCGCAATTGTGTGATATAAAGTCAGAATGATATGGTCACAATTGTGTGATACAAAGTCAGAATTTTGTGATATAAAGTTGCAGTTGTGTGTTATAAAGTCAGAATTGCGTGATATATAGTAGCAATTCTGTGTTATAATGTCGAATTGTGTGTTAAAGTCAGAATTGCTTGATATAAAGTCAGAAATTTGTGATATATATTCGCAATTGCATGTTATTCAGTCAGAATTGTGTGATATATAGTCGCAATTGTATGTTATAAAGTCCGAATTGTGTTTTAAAGTCAAAATTGCGTGTTATTAAGTCAGAATTGTGTTATAAAGTCAGAATTGTGTGATATATAGTCGCAATTGCCTGTTTTTTAAGTCAGAATTGCTTGATATATAGTCGCAACTGTGTGTTATAAAGTCAGAGTTGTGTGTTATAAAGTCAGAATTGCATGTTATTAAGTCAGAATTGTGTGTTAGAAAGTCAGAATTGTGTGATATGGTCGCAATTGTGTGTTATAAAGTCAGAATTGTGTGTTAAAGTCAGAATTGCATGTTATACAGTCAGAATTGTGTGATATATAGTCACAAACAATTGCGTGTTATTAAGTCAGAATTGCATGATATATAGTCCCGATTGTGTGTTATAAAGTCAGAATTGCGTGATATATTGTCGCAATTGTGTTTTTAAGTCAGAATTGCGTGATATATAGTCCCAATTGTGTGTTATAAAGTCAGAATTGTGTTATAAAGTCAGAATTGCGTGATATATAGTTGCAATTGTGTGTTATAAAATCAGAATTGTGTGTTATAAAGTCAGAATTGAATGTTATAGTTGCAATTGCGATTGCATGATATATAGTTGCAATTGCATGTTATTAAGTCAGAATTGCGTGATATATAGTCCCAATTGTGTGTTATAAAGTCAGAATTGTGTTATAAAGTCAGAATTGCGTGATATATAGTCGCAATTGCGTGTTATTAAGTCAGAATTGCGTGATATATAGTCGCAATTGTGTGTTATAAAATCAGAATTGTGTGTTATAAAGTCAGAATTGAATGTTATAGTTGCAATTGCGTGTTATTAAGTCAGAATTGCGTGATATATAGTCGCAATTGTGTGTTATAAAGTCAGAATTGTGTGATATATAGTCGCAATTCCATGTTATTAAGTCAGAATTGCTTTATATATAGTCGCAATTGTTTTATAAAGTCAGAATAAAGTTGCAATTGCATATAATAAAGTCAGAAGTGTGTGTTATAAAGTTAGAATTGCCTGATAAAAAGTCACAATTGTGTTCATTTAAAATCATTTAAAATATTTTATTCTGTGACGGAAACAAGCCATAGCTTTGATATCGGTGGTGAGAAAGCGTGTCATTGATGTGTGTGTGATCTGAGGGTGTGTGTGTTTCAGTCATGCCGCCGCCGTCGGACATCGTGAAGGTGGCCATCGAGTGGCCCGGGGCAAACGCTCAGCTCATCGAAATCGACCAGGTATTGTTCACCACTCCTGTACTAGTGTCAATAACACTGCTGTTGGGTAAGTTACTCTGAAAAAGTAATTCATTACTATTTACTCTTAATTACTCTTCAACAGTGTAATTCGACTGCACTGGACTAATTACTCTCTCTAAAAAGTATTTAATTACTTATAATTACTAATTACTTTCCAAATCCCATATCAACCTCAATCAGCTGAATAATACAACGATCGACACGAAACTTTTTTAATTCTTTCAAATAAATACTATAAAATTGTGTGAACTATTCTTAAACTGACCAAACAATTGAAAGGGAGGTTACATCATAAACATACTTTTTTTATATAAAATACCTGCATGTAATTATAGCTGTAATTAATTTATGTAATTAGTTCAAATGACATACATAGTTTTTTTTTACATCAAAAAACACTTTCAAAATAAAAGTCCTGCGTCCGACAGGAAATCCTGGGCTAAACAGAAAATATGATCAGCCGATGCTGATAATTAAACAAAGACTAATATAGACTGACATATCGGCCATGGCCATATATCGTCAACCACTAGTAATTACTGTAATATTTGTGCAGAAGCTACATGTGCTGTTTGATTAAAGAGATTCACAGCAGAGAGTCTGTAATGTGTGTGTGTGTGTGTGTTGCAGAAGAAGCCACTGGCGTCCATCATTAGAGAAGTGTGTGATGGGTAAGTCCATGCAGCTGAAGCTAAACACAGACATTGTGCTGTATTCACACTCTGAAACACATGAACCAAACCTGCATGACCTCAAATCTGAGTATTTCTCTCACTGCTAACTAAACACTCATGAATCTAGTGTGAAATTTGTTATTTTACATACCACTGGTTTATATCACCATGGAGTTGTTTTGTGAAAAATGTCCAATTTTAGTTTGTATTGCAAACATTTTTTGCATCACAAGTTTTCTGAAATTGTTTTAAACATGCAAATGAGTTATTATCTAATTAAAAGTGCACTAATTTGCGTATATTTCCACAACAGAAATCTGGGCCCGGTTCCCCAAAACACTTAGTTGTTCTTAACCTATTCCTTAAAGGAGAACTCCGGCGAACAATGAACCTTTGGTCTAATAAAACATCGGTACCTAGTCAACCGTTCTCTGAGATTTGTCGTCATGATAATCGAATGTAAAGAGTTTAATCTCTAAAAACTGTTTAGCGTATAATGCTAGTACTGTGGCATTGACTAAGTAAAAAGAAATCGCTAGTTTATACCACTAACAAGGCTCAAAATAGCCCCACACTCACACAGTAACATAACGAGGCTCCATACATGCAAAACGAAGCATACGAAGATACTTTATGAAGACACTTGACTTCGCGAATACAGACTGGAGCCATCTTAAAAAATAGTCTCGATAAGTCGAACCATGAACGTCGTGCTGAGTGAGCTGAACTGTATGAAGTTCAACGAACTTCTGAACTGTATGAACGGCAATCGGGGATCGACTTATCGAGACTATTTTTTAAGATGGCTCCTGTTTGTATTCGCGAAGTCAAGCGTCTTCATAAAGTATCTTCTTATTAAACGGTCTGTACACTTACAAAGTTCTCAATGCTTCGTTTTGCATGTATGGATTGAACGGATTAGGCACAGGAAATGATGACACCGGCTCGAGCACAGGACCCCATTGGCAGATACAGTATTTTTGCTTGTAAAACTCACTTAATTTTGCCATTTTACTACTTTTGTAAATGCATCTTCATTTAAGAATTTTTTGATATTTGGACTGAAAACAAACCTAAAACACTTTTTGGCAGTGTATCCCTCCATCAACAGACAGAAAAACATACCTTTTCACCACTTTCAAGAGTAAAATATTGTATAAACCAGGAGAATCATATGAACAAACCTCCAGAATATATAGGAAAGTTTGATTTCTGACTCTCAGCCTTCAAAGATATGGATCGGAATTGAAATCTACAGATGAAGTGCAATAAAATAAACACTTAAATGTGCATTTTAGATGTTTTCTTTCTACTAGTCTGAAAATAGACCTCAAAACTGACCAGTACATGGAAAAACCACATGATTGTTCACGTCTTGAGAGTTCATGTTCTCTCTCTCCAGTGTTTAGGTGATCACAGCTGAGCAGAACGGTGTGATAGTTTAGTGCATGAAGTGTTTCTGGGTCACCGTGACTGAGATGCTGGATCCGGTGACATGAATGTGTGTTGTGTGTGTTGTAGATGGTCTCTGTCGGGATCGGAGCAGTTCGCCCTGCGTTACGCTGACGGGCCGCAGCTCTACATCACTGAACTGGTGAAGATCGACTGGAACTGGATATTCACAGTTTTCACGTGACGTCACACACTTATAGGAACACCTTTAGGGCAAAACATTTTTGTTTTTACCAGTTTTGTACTTAGTGCTAGTAAGACATATTTCAGTATAAACGTTATTGAAGATGCGTATGTATGTACACGCAACACACAGTTTCTCGTTAAGCGTTTTTTTAAAGAAGACCTAAACCATTTATTGCGTTAATATCCTGGGTTCATCTGCTCATATGCGTCATTAATAAGCTAGATACTGAACTTGATCTTTTAATATCGCTGTTTTAGTACATTAAGGTGCTTAAAGTCCCCCTGTGGTCGACAATTTTATCCCTTAAAACTCATCTTTGATCAAAATGACATATTTAAATGTCTTTCCTTTAAAAAAAATCATGGTTTAAAATATCTTGAATGTAACTCGACACCCTTGCCTCATTTAGTATGCGTGGTTATATGAATATGCAAATGAGCCCCGCCTCCACTCATCCCCTCAGCTCAGAGATCCACTGGTTGACGATCACACGTTGATCTGATTGGTTACGAGGTAGTTTGTGACGTCAGAAACACCAGCGATTTCAAACCGTGTTTTTGAGACTGTCTTTGGTTCACTGCAGTTTTAAGGAGAAAACACTCGACTTATGAAGTTACACATGGTTTGACTTAAAGCATGTTAAAAACACCACATAGACACATAAACAACATTAAAAGCTGGATTTTCACCACAGGGCGATTGTTAAGTGTTTTTTCACGTTAATATCCTGCTGTAGTGATTGAAATAGCAGATGTCATATATGGATCACAAGTGCCCACAACTTGCATTTTGTTCACATGTTTTTGTTTTTCTTATTTTGAGACATTCACGTGGCTGAGAACTATGAGTTGATGTTTAATAACCCTCACAGTGTGCGATAACTGATATTTGATCATTGTTTAGTAATACTTTTTGCACATTGGTAACTAAAAAATAGGGCTGTCAAACGATTAATCGCGATTAATCGCATCCAAAATAAAAGTTTATGTTTACATAATATATGTGGGTGCACTGTTTATAATTATTTTCTTTATATAAATACACACACATGCTTGTATATATTTAAGAAATATTTTCATATGTAGATTTATATATAATTTATATTATATATAAATTAGGGCTGTCAAACGATTAATCGCGATTAATCACATCCAAAATAAAAGTTTGTGTTTACATAATATATGTGTGTGCACTGTGTATAATTATTTTCTTTATATAAACACACACACATGCTTGTATATATTTAAGAAATATTTTCATGTATATACTGTATATAGTTTTATATATAATTTATATTATATATAAATATAAATATTTTTTTATCTAAATAATATTTTTTTCTTAAATATACATGCATGTGTGTGTATTTATATATACAAAATATTTATACACAGTCCACCCATATATATTATATAAAAACAAACTTTTATTTTGGATGCGATTAATCGCGATTAATCGTTTGACAGCCCTAATATAAATATAAATATTTTCTTAAATATACATGCATGTGTGTGTATTTATATATACAAAATAATTATACACAGTGCACCCCCCATATATTATGTAAAAACAAACTTTCATTTTGGATGCGATTAATCGCGATTAATCGTTTGACAGCCCTACTAAAAAAACATAATATTCTGTATCATTATTTAATCATCATATCATAACATATAAATATTATTCGCAAACTCTGAATCAATATGCACCAATGCTACAATTTTTCATAATCATTATAACAGACAAGTATTCGTTAATTCAACGAGCTCATTGTTTCTGCCTTACATTATTACATTGTTTAAATTAATATATGTTTAACGAACTGATTTCTGAAATACATAACTTATAGAGTTTCTTCTGCTAACAGATCAGGGTTACACTTTATTTGAAGGTTTCATTGTTACAGTGTAATTATATATTTAAGTACTGAGTAATAATACTATTTGGTCGAGGGTTAGTTGCATATAATTACGCATCATTTACTGTTATTACTATAGTAAGTACACTGTAAAACAAAGTGTTACCCAGATCACTGTAAATTGTAATGTGGACTCGTGCATTTTCTGTAAAGCTGCTTTGAAACATGTGAATTGAATTGAATTGAATTGAATACTCTAGCCGGAGAATCGAGATGGTTCTCACTGCAGAACATGAAATTGACGCGGAGGAGTCAGATCCAGATCTAACTCCTCCCACCTTACATACACCTAAACCTACCCAACTCCGCCCCCTGATCCCTAAACCCACCCCCTTGGATCTTGATCCGACTCCTCCCCTTGGATCTCATGTACTGTATTGAGGTGCTACTGGGAGAAGCTGCTGTTCTGTTCGTGGCGCAGGAGTTTAACGGAAATAATCGGTGTTTGTGTTTCAGAGTCGTAGTGAAATGAAGAACGGCAGTATCCTCCGCCTGGCCATCTCTCCTGTGAGTCACACACACATGCTGTCAAAAGGATTTCAGTTCACAAGGATTCTGTGTTATGAATTTTTAAGGCCAGATAAGTAATTTGTAGAGAAAGACTACACGTCTGCACACATATACGGGCACTGTTGTTACACTACACACTACACTACACCACTGTTACACGGTGTGTGTGTCAGAGATCCTGACGGGTTTGTGTGTGTGTGTCAGATGCGAGCGGCTCGACAGTTGCTGGAGCGGATCCAGTCTCACGGGATCGACGCGCGTCTGGAGGCGCTGAAGGAGTTAGCCAAACTCTCCGCTGACCCCACATTCGCCACAGAGTTCATCAACATGGAGGGCCTGGCGACGCTGGCACGGCTCGTGGAGAGCGGCACACAGTAAGTGTCCCAACACACACACACACACGATGAGCTTGGTGGACTCATGTACAGTTGTGGCCAAAGGTGATGTTATTTTACTATTATTTTAACACATTTTTATTAGGGCTGTCAAAACGATTAATCGCGATTAATCGCATCCAAAATAAAAGTTTGTGTTTACATAATATATGTGGGGGCACTGTGTATAATTATTTTGTATATATATAAAAACACACATGCATGTATATTTAAGAAAAAAAATATTATTAATATTATTATATTTATATATAATATAAATTATATATAAATCTATATACAGAATATACATGAAAATATTGCTTAAATATATACAAGCATGTGTGTGTGTTTATATATCTAAAATAATTATACACAGTGCACCCACATATATTATGTACACATAAACTTTTATTTTGGGTGCGATTAATCGCGATTAATCGTTTTGACAGCCCTAATTTTTATTGATAATATGTAAATAAAGAGTCAAGATGCCAATCACTTTTAGCTACTACTGTAAACTTTTGATGCAAAGAGATTTAAATGGCTAATCACAAAAATATAATATGATAACATTTTACCTCTTGGTAAATATGTATATATATAGACCATTTTGCAAGATGTAAACAACACTGGTCCAGAAGCACTTCCTGTTTCAGTTTGTAACTGTTTTCTTTATTTCACATGTAAAGAAAACATCTTAAAGATGTTTAACTTTTTGATTCAGTTTTAAATGTTCTGTTGGTTGTATTTTATCCCAGCTTTTATGTAGTGTTAAAAAACTGAAACAGGAAGTGCTTCTGGACCAGTGTTGTTTACGTCTTGCAAAATGGTCTATATATGAAGAGTTTGGTTCCAAAACGCGATAAACGCCATTTTTAAAAAAAAATGAGTTATTGCAAAAATCGGACTTTTCAATACCAACCAGTTTAATTGACGTAAAATGCGATATCCGCCGTGTTATTATGTAATGTTTTCTCCCTCTCTTTCCAAACCGCGACAAACGCCAGTCTCCCTTTTCTGCAAAATGCAACATATCCGCTTAACTGATCACAACGCACCATTCACGCAATGTAAACAGTAACGGAAATGCCGGCTGTTGCTTGTTCTCACGCGACAGCATCAAACTTCTGTCACGATGACACACTGACCCCAGGGATCTTTTGAAAAACTTTCAGTTGTTTTATTCAAAGTCAACGAAAACCGAGCAGGACCAAGCCATTTTACAGCTGATCGCCGTCAAAAAAAGCTCAGCGGCGACATCCCAAGGTTGACAACAGCGATATGCAGAAGTAACGTTAGATCATGCTTAATAAATCATAATTCGTGATGATGTGCTCATCTTAGTTAATGTTTTAATTAAGGTGTTGTTCATCCATGAAGTCATGAATGAAAAACGTTGAACTGTTAAAAGAAATGTTGTTAGTTCCTGATGAAAATAATGAATGAATGAATGCATAATTCATGCATGATTCATTTTATCCGTGAATTCATGATAATTCATGACCTGTACCCTTAAAGTGTTACAGAATATTGTTATATTAAAGCAATGGATTTATAGGATTACACAAGAAATTCAATGTGTATAAAAGTTTTTTGATTAATTGCATTTTGAAAAAAATAAGTTAATGGATTTATTGCATTTGGGGGAAAAAATAATCTGTTTTTATAATAAATCTTTGAAAATCAAAACATGGATTTAATTTTTTATTGATATTATAACCTACAAATGCTATGTGAAAATTTGAAACTGAAAATAGTGTTTTTCATCTTCCCATTTTCTTGCAAAAGAAAACACAGTTTTACTCAAATTCATCAAAATGGATTTATAGCGTTTTGGAACTAAACTCTTCATATATATATATATATATATATATATATATACACTACCATTTAAATATTGTTTGCTCAGCAAGGCAATTTATTTGATCAAAAATACAGTGAAAACAGTAATGTTGTGAAATACTGCAATTTAAAGTAACTGTTGTCTGTGTGAACAGGGCTCAAAATATTTTTTTTTTCTTGGTAGCAACTTCAAACATTAAGGAGCACAGATTATAAATCACAGGAACGTCTGTGTGTGTGTCTGTTATTCGCATATCTCTCGAACCGTTTGTCGAGAAGGATTTCAGACTCGGCCGGTGTCTTGTTACGGAAACCAGTAAATGCACTGCCAAGTTTGACATTGTTTGGATTAGAAATGCTAAAGATATTGTTAAATATCTCGGTAAAAGAAGCACACATTGAAGATGTTTAGATGAACGTTTAAATCAGAATATTAATTTTTAAACCACACCAAAACAACAATTACTAAAAACCATTATGAATTGTTTTGCAACCATGTAGTTCAATTTTCCATATGTACTGTATGTCACTATGTCAGTATCAGTATTTGTTTTAACCATGTACAAATAAAAATGCCACTGAACTTTTGCTGCGTAATTGTAACAATTGTAGCACTCAAACACACCAAACCAACAATTACTAAAACACACACACAAAAGCTGACTAAAAAAACACTGACACTGCACTACAATAATATATTAACAGATTTAACATATATTTAATATATTAATAGGTGGTGTTAAATGTCACGTTGAGCTCTGCCAATTGAGCGGAACGGCTCACAACATCCTGACGAATAAAAGATTCAACAATCAAATATAACTCCCAAATATATTTTCAGGTCACGTAGATTAAATTCTGGGAGCGAATGTGAACAAAATGGTTGCAATTTCGAGCCTTGTGTCAATATATAGTAAAGTGTCATTTATTCCTGTGATCAAAGCTGAATTTTCAGTATCATTACTCCAGTCTTCAGTGTCACATGATCCTTCTGAAATCACTCTAATATGAGGATTTGATGCTCAATAAACATTTATGATTATTATCAATGTTTTTTTTTTTCCAGAATTCTTTGATGAATAAAAAGTTGAAATATAATCTTTTGCTACATTATAAATGTCTTTACTGTCACTTTTGAATCAATTTAATGTGTCCTTGCCGAATAAAAGTATTGATTTATTTTGAAAAATATTCTGATTCTTATAGTGTATAATGTTACAAAAGCGTATTTTTTGCAGTTTCTGAAGGATCATGTGACGCTGAAGACTGGAGTAATGATGCTGAAAATTCAGCTGTGATCACAGGAATACATTACATTTTATTCAAATAGAAAAGAGTTATTTTAAATTTTAATAATATTTCACGATATTACAGGTTTTTTGTATTTTTTTTAAATAAAGGGGTCATGAACTGGCTTTTTAAATTTTATTATATTGTTGTCTGAGGTCAACTTATAACGTTCGCTTGGTTTTTGCATTCAAAAACATCAAAATGAATAAGTAATAGGCTATTTTGTACGAGCCTACCTGAAAAAACAATCGGTTTTTATAGGCGTGTCTCATTGATGACTTGGAAGTAAACACAGGTGTTTCAGTGCTTCATGTGTGTGTTTTCTGTGTGTAGTTTTGGAGAGATGTTGGCCTTCACTCTCACGGCGTTTCTAGAGCTCATGGATCACGGTATCGTGTCCTGGGATCTGATTTCTGTGTCCTTCATTAAACAGGCAAGTACAACACAAACTCTGACTCTTTCTAAAGAAGACTTTTACTCAACATAAAAAATAAATACATCTTAAAACAAGTAAAACTACAGAGGTTAGGAAAAAAAATCTTAATTCAAATGGAAAACAAGAAAATAAATCTTAATTCAAATGGAAAACAAGATTATTTTTCATACCCCATTGGCAGATAATTTTGATTGTTTTAAGCAAAAACTCTAAAAACTTAGATTTTTTTTTTTTTTAATCAGAAAACATTTTTCGAATTTCTCATGTCATTTTACTTATATTAAATCCTTCATGATTTCACAATTTCTAGATATTTGGACAAAAAAAGCTAAGTAAGAAAAGCATTTTCATCAACATGGTTCATTAGCGATGACTCAAATGAAAATAAATTGGTTGAGTGAATGAGTCAATGTCACATCAAATTCACTGTCACTATTCATAAGCTATAAGCCATAATCATCAAAATTATATCAAATAAAAAATCTTGAAATATTTACTTTGCATGTAATTCTATATAATATATTAATTTCACCTTTTAATTTGAATTACTGAAATAAATTAACTTTTGCACGATATTTTTTCGATTTTTATAATCAGAAAACATTTTTCGAATTTCTTGTGTCATTTTACTTATCTAGTAAATCCTTTTTGATTTCACAATTTCTAGATATTTCGACAAAAAAAGCTAAGTAAGGGAAGCATTTTTTGCAGTGCAGTCCTCACATCTGATTGGTCAATATTGTTGCATTAGTACTGATATAAGAGTCATTCACCAACATGTTTCATTAGCGATGACTCAAATGAAAATAAATTGATTCAGTGAATGAGTCAATGACTTGCTCATAAACAGACTCATTCGCTGTTGTTACAGTGGAGGCTCCCGCTCTGTCTCCTCTCCGCCACCAGAGGGAGCCTTCACCAGAATACTGATCATTGGCTTCAAACTCAAATTCCCATCATGCCGCTTACCTGGGACTGATTGCGTCACACACCTGCACGCCATTAACACACACACATAAAAGCCACGTCCACACACCACACCAGTGCGAAGTCTTGATTTGCCCCGGTGATCATTTCTGAGCGTTTGTATCCTGATTCTGGTTTTCTGGTTTTGGACTTTGGACTGTTTGACACTTCTACGATTGATATCTGCCTGGCCTGAACTCGGACTGTTATTGACTACGATTATTGCTGCCTGCCCTGATCTCTGCCTGTCTCCTGTTGATCCTGTTGTCTTGTCTGCATTGCCCTGTCTGCCTCGTATTGACCCTGCCTGTACGACCCTGTTTAATAAAAGCTGCAAATGGATTCCTCTGTGCATCGTGAATCATTACAGAAGACTTCGCCGCTAAACAATCCAGCAGCCGTCATGGAACTCACCTCTGAACTCACCTCCCAAGCTTCTCGTCTGGATTTACATCATTATCAGCTCGGCCACCTGACCACGCTCACCGAACAGCTCGTACAGGGTATGCAGGAGTTACGCACCGCTGTTGGTACTGTACCAAGCGCATCTGCTACACCATCACCACCATCGAGTGTTCCCTCTGAAACCGTGAGTACAGCAGTAAATCCTCGACTCGCATTTCCTGACAAATTCGACGGAAATCCAACTAAATGCAAGGGATTTCTTTTGCAATGCACACTCTTTGTCGACCAGCAACCGACATTATATTCCACTCAAGCCAGTCGCATTGCGTTTGTTTGTTCCCTGCTCACCGGCAAGGCGTTGGAATGGGCTACGGCAGTCTGGAAACCAGAGGGGTCTTCATTCACCACATTCCAAGAATTCCTTCAACAGTTTCGTCAAGTCTTTGAGCATACTTCAGAAAGAGGAGACGCTGGAGAACAGCTTCTAAATCTCACCCAGGGAAGGTGTACCACCGCCGAATACGCCCTTACGTTTCGCACCCTCGCTGCACAGACGAACTGGGTCGAAGATACATTAAAAACGCTGTTCAGGAGAGGGCTCACTGCTGAACTTCAATCTGAATTAGCCTGTCGAGATGAGGGAAAAAACCTGAATGAGTATATAAGTCTGGCCATTCAAGTCGATAATCTCATGCGTTCCAGACGCATTACCCGGGCACACATCCGTCACTCACTCGAGGCAGCTAACGCTCACGAACCCATGCAGATCGGGTTCACGCACATCACTCCAGAGGAACGGGAACGCAGACTGCAACATCGTCTCTGCATGTACTGTGGTCAACCCGGCCATATGAAGCTCTCCTGTCCAGTCCGACCTCCAACTCGCACCCTTTCGGTGAGTTCTGTAAACCAATATCAAAGATCTCCATCCAGTTTCACTCTCCCCATTCGTCTAATTATACAAGACCAATGTATTGAATCTACAGCCCTCATAGACTCCGGAGCAGCTGGCAATTTCATTTCTCAAACTTTCGCCAGACAAATCAAGCTCAAACTTCATCCATGTCATTCTTCCTTGTCAGTGGAGGCGTTAGATGGTCATCCCATCGGAGACGGTAAAATCCAGTGTGAAACGGAGAAGGTCCAAATGCAGATTGGTTCCCTTCATTCTGAACAGATTCAATTTTATGTCATTCACGCTCCACATCATTTCATCATTCTCGGCCACCCGTGGTTGCAAACTCACAATCCACACATTTCCTGGAAGGAGGGACAAATCATTCGTTGGAGTGAGACCTGTAACAACCAATGTCTGTCTAAAGTCAAACGAGTGACCAATTCCAAGCCAGAACCAGACACCTTAAATCATGAGCTAGCTGAGCTACCGGCAGTCTATTCTGATCTTACGGAAGCCTTCAGCAAGGAAAAAGCTTCCCAACTCCCTGAACATCGTTCAACAGATTGTGCCATTGACTTAATGCCCGGCGCTTCACCTCCTAAAGGTAGAATCTTTCCCCTATCAAAACCTGAGTCTGAGGCCATGAAAAAATACATTGAGGAAGAGACAGCCAAAGGATTCATTCGACCTTCCACCTCACCTGCCGCTGCTGGTTTCTTCTTCGTCAAGAAGAAAGATGGGGGACTCAGGCCTTGCATTGACTATCGTGGGTTAAATGATATCACCATCAAATATCGTTACCCCTTACCTCTGGTGCCAGCCGCTTTGGAACAGCTGAGACAGGCTCAATATTACACCAAGCTTGATCTACGCAATGCATATAACCTGATTCGCATACGTGAGGGGGATGAATGGAAAACAGCCTTTTCCACCACTAGTGGGCACTATGAATACTTGGTCATGCCTTTCGGCTTATCAAACAGTCCTTCCGTCTTTCAGGCGTTCATGAATGATGTGTTTCGTGACATGCTGGATAAATGGGTGATCGTGTACATCGATGATATTCTGATTTACTCAAACTCACTGGAGGAACACATTCAACATGTCAGAGCAGTGCTTCAACGTCTAATTCAGTTCCAGTTATATGCCAAGATAGAGAAGTGTGAGTTTCATCAAACAAGCGTCTCATTTCTGGGTTACATCATCAGTCAAGAGGGAGTGGCCATGGATGACAAGAAGGTGAGAGGAGTGCTGGATTGGCCATTACCTCAGACGGTCAAAGAATTACAGAGATTCTTGGGATTTGCTAACTTTTATCGACGATTTATTAGAAACTTCAGTCTCATTGCTGCTCCACTAACAGCTCTAACCAAACGCCACAGCTCTCGAATTTCTTGGAACCCCGAAGCACAGCGAGCTTTCCAGGAGTTGAAAACCCGGTTCACCACTGCACCCATTCTACGTCATCCCGATCCAGAGCGTCAATTCATTGTGGAGGTAGATGCTTCGAACACAGGAGTCGGGGCCATATTATCTCAACGACAGGGAGATCCAGCCAAGATGTACCCGTGTGCCTTCTTCTCCCGCAAACTTTCTCCAGCTGAGCGGAATTATGATGTTGGGAACCGCGAGCTTTTAGCCATGAAACTGGCTCTGGAAGAATGGCGACACTGGTTGGAGGGAGCAACAGAACCGTTCATCATTCTTACTGACCACAAGAATCTGGAGTATCTTCGATCCGCCAAACGCCTCAATCCTCGTCAAGCAAGATGGGCACTGTTTTTCACACGATTCAACTTCACTGTCACTTACCGCCCAGGCACCAAGAACGTCAAAGCCGATGCCCTCTCTCGCCAAACAGAAGAGACAGTCCACAAAGACAACCCCGAAAACATCATCCATGAGAATCTCTTAGTAGCTCCAGTCCAGTGGGACATTGTAACCGAGATCCAACAGGCCAATCTTCAGACTCCTGCCCCCATTGAGTGTCCAGCCAACCTCCTCTTTGTTCCAGAAATATTTCGACCCCGTCTCATTGATCAAGTCCATTCTAATCCCAGCTCAGGTCATCCCGGAATCAATGCCACAATCCATCTTCTCCAAAATCGTTTCTGGTGGCCCACGCTTACATCCGATACCACAAACCATGTTCAAAACTGCACCGCCTGTCAAACTTCCAAATCACCCCGAAAATTACCCGCTGGCCTGCTTTGTCCTCTCCCCACACCTCAACGACCATGGTCACACATAGCCATCGACTTTATCACAGATCTTCCCACTTCTCAAGGACACACCACAATCCTCACGATAGTGGATCGATTTTCCAAAGCCTGCCGTCTCATTCCCCTCACTAAACTTCCCACTGCCTTCGAAACTGCTGAACTCTTATGCAACCAAGTATTCAGATTTTACGGACTACCTGAGGACATACTATCTGACAGAGGACCTCAGTTTACTTCCAGAGTCTGGTCCGCATTCTTCAAACATTTAAACGTGAACATCAGCCTTACTTCTGGTTATCACCCCCAGTCCAATGGTCAGACCGAACGTCTAAATCAAGACATCATCCGCTTCCTGAGAACCTACTGCCAGCAACACCAACATGACTGGAGCAGATATTTATTCTGGGCAGAATATGCTCAAAATTCATTGGTCAAACCTGCTACTGGTATCACCCCCTTCAAATGTATACTGGATTTTCAGCCCCCTCTCTTTCCATGGTCCGGTGAACCCACTGAACTCCCATCTGTCACGGAATGGTTGCACAAGAGCGAAGAGGTCTGGGACCAAGCACACACCCATTTGAGGCATGCTGTCAGGCGTCAAGAACAACAAGCCAACCGTCATCGTCGTCCTGCCCCAGAATACCAGAGTGGTCAATGGGTATGGCTGTCAACCAGAGACTTACGCCTCAAACTTCCATGTCGCAAACTCAGTCCCAGGTATGTTGGTCCCTTCCAAATTATAAGACAAATATCACCTGTTTCATTCCGTTTAGACCTGCCCGCTAACTATCGTATCTCTCCCACTTTTCATGTTTCCCTGTTAAAACCCGCTGGTGGTCCGAGGGGAGAGACGGAGGAGGGGGCCGCCTCTCAGGGCCCTCCTGCCTTTCTGGTTGACGGCGAGGAGGCCTACAGAGTGCACAAGTTGCTGGATTCCAGACGTCGGGGTAACATGCTCCAATATCTGGTCGATTGGGAGGGGTACGGTCCGGAGGAACAGTCCTGGGTCAATTCAAGGGATATCCTGGACCCCACTCTCACTGAAGAGTTCCATAGGACATACCCGGAGAAACCGGCCCCTCGACCCCGTGGGAGACCCCGACGACAACCGCCTCCTCGCGTCAGGAGCCGCTCGCAGGGGGGGGGCTCTGTTACAGTGGAGGCTCCCGCTCTGTCTCCTCTCCGCCACCAGAGGGAGCCTTCACCAGAATACTGATCATTGGCTTCAAACTCAAATTCCCATCATGCCGCTTACCTGGGACTGATTGCGTCACACACCTGCACGCCATTAACACACACACATAAAAGCCACGTCCACACACCACACCAGTGCGAAGTCTTGATTTGCCCCGGTGATCATTTCTGAGCGTTTGTATCCTGATTCTGGTTTTCTGGTTTTGGACTTTGGACTGTTTGACACTTCTACGATTGATATCTGCCTGGCCTGAACTCGGACTGTTATTGACTACGATTATTGCTGCCTGCCCTGATCTCTGCCTGTCTCCTGTTGATCCTGTTGTCTTGTCTGCATTGCCCTGTCTGCCTCGTATTGACCCTGCCTGTACGACCCTGTTTAATAAAAGCTGCAAATGGATTCCTCTGTGCATCGTGAATCATTACAGCTGTCACTATTCATAAGCTATAAGCCATAATCATCAAAATTATTACAAATAAAGGCTTGAAATATTTACTTTGCATGTAATTCTATATAATATATTAATTTCACCTTTTAATTTGATTTACTGAAATAAATGAACTTTTGATATTTTTAGATTTTTATAATCAGAAAACATTTTTCGAATTTCTCATGTCATTTTACTTATCTAGTAAATCCTTCTTGTTTTAACAGTTTCTAGATATTTGGACAAAAAAAAAAAAACTAAGTAAGGGAAGCATTTTTTGCAGTGCAGTCCTCACATCTGATTGGTCAATATTGTTGCATCAGTACTGATATAAGAGTCATTCACCAACATGATTCATTAGCGATGACTCAAATGAAAATAAATTGATTCAGTGAATGAGTCAATGACTTGCCCATAAACAGACTCATTCACTGTCACTATTCAATTTTTAGTTCCATTGCCCGGTAGACCAGTGTTTATGTCATGTGATTGCGGTTATTGCAGATTGCGGGTTACGTGAACCAGCCCATGGTGGACGTGTCCATCCTTCAGCGCTCACTGGCCATCCTGGAGAGTATGGTGCTCAACAGCCACAGCCTGTACCAGCGCGTGGCGCAGGAGATCACTGTGGCGCAGCTCATCGCACACCTGCAAGTGTGAGCACATACACGCACACACACACGCACACACGCTCGCAGCAGCGCAGGTCACGTGCTTCTCTCCTCCACGCACACACACACGCACACACACTGAATGTGCTTAGCTGTGTGATAAAAACCCACCAGAGCTCCAGACAGTGACACGGGATCTAGAGTCCAGAAGTGTTGGAGTCCAAGAGCAAGATACCTCTAACTGTGTGTGTGTGTGTGTGTGTGTGTTTGCGTGTGTGTGTCATCAACTCCTCAGGTCCAATCAGGAGATCCAGACGTACGCCATCGCTCTCATCAACGCCCTGTTCCTCAAAACACCAGAGGACAGACGCCAGGTGAACACACAAACACTGTCTGACACACTAATCAACTCACTCTTCAGTCATTGTTTCAGGGTAGGAACGTCCACACGCTCTCATTCACACGTTTAACAGATAACAGTGATGATAACTATAACTATAAAGATATAGCTCTAAAAATCATTCTAAATATAAAAGAATAGCAAGACTTCACACCAAAACTATAACAATAACGGCAGAGGAACAATATTGTTGGAATCACTTTCAGAATTTTTTTCCAGCTGATGAATCACTGCGTTTACATGCAGCCAATAACCCGTTCAAAACCGGGATATTAGCAATAACCCGGTCGCGAACGTCCATGTAAACACCGGCAAAAACCCGAAAAATGCTCATATCCCGGATTTTAAAAACCGGGATATTATACCTGGGGTACCTCTTTTCTAACCCGAATTTTTGGTCATGTAAACGCGTATCGGCATATCCCCATATTGATTTGTGTTCTGCGCATGTTCTATTCGCAAGGAATCTTGGTCTTTTGAGTAGAGAAACTTCTCGGCGCATACAAAAATCTGCGTGCAGCATACCGGAAGTAAACATGGCGAGACCAGGCGAGACACAGCACAGCATACTTTTGGAGCGAGCTCAGTAACGTTACCAGCATCATAGCGCAAACAAATGCGATCGCTATCTGCCCCGAACTATTCATTATCCGCATACTGCTGTTGTTGTTGTCTTTGGATACAGGAAGAAGAATCGGAAATGACGCATTTTGCGTCTTAAGGTTGTCCGTACGTCTAGATGCTAACCGCGCGTCGCCGTTTACATCGGGATATTGCAATTCCATGTATACAGGAGAAACTCTCTCGGCTCACGCATGTAAACGGGTTATCCCTAATGTTTCAGAAACCCGAAAAGTGACCTTAACCCGACCATAACCCGAAAATTGGCTGCATGTAAACGTAGTGAATGATAGAAACATTAAAGTCAATCATTTCATCCCTTAAAACTCATCTTTTTTCCTTGTAAATTGTAAAATGTCTTCATGCCTTAAAGGGATACTTTCCACTTTTTTTTTTTGGAAATAGGCTCATTTTACCACTCCCCCAGAGTTAAACAGTTGGGTTTTACCGTTTTCGAATATATTCAGCCAATGTTTTGATATTTAGAAGAATATCAGTAACCAGACAGTTTCTGGTCTCATTGACTTCCATAGTATATTTTTTTCCCCTATTATGGAAGTCAATGAGACCAGAAACTGTCTGGTTACTGATATTCTTCTAAAAATCAGAAAATCGGCTGAATGGATTCGAATACGGTAAAACCCAGCTGTTTAACTCTGGGGGAGTTGTAAAATGAGCCTATTTCCAAAAAAAAAGTGGAAAGTATCCCTTTAAGGCATGAAGACATTTTACAATTTACAAGGAAAAAAGATGAGACAAGGAAAAATTTTGATGATTATGACTCTAAATTTGAGTATTGTGAAAAGGTATTCATAAGCTATAAGCCATAATCATCAAAATTATATCAAATAAAGGCTTGAAATATCTCACTTTTCATGTAATGAGTCTATATAATTTATTAACTTTTGCACAATATTCTCATTTTTTTCAGTCAGACAGAGAACAACAGAATTGTAGGAAATTATCACACATAGTAACAACGAATACAAAGTATAATTAATAATTGTTTACAAGAAACATTTCCAGTACTCAAATCTGATTGATCAAGCAAGCAGCTTCGCATTAGTCCTGATATAACAGTTCAATAATTCACCAACCGATTAGTTCGTCAGCTCTGATTCATTCACGAACCAAACATGTGACTCTTTGTGAACGAGTCATTGATTCGTTCACTCAACCGATTTGTTGGATGCTCTCAAAACATTCTCATTTGTTACAGTTGGTGGTGTATTTATTGCAGTTTGGAGTGTGGTTTAAACTTTAGACATTCACAGACTGATGTGACTCTGTGTGTGTGTGTTTATGGCAGGAGATGGCGGGTACACTGGCTCAGAAACACCTGCGTGGAATCATACTGAACGTAAGTGTGTGTGATCCTCCTAGTTAGGGTGACCAGATGAGATTTGGGACGTTTTCGGATGACAAATGGGGGTTTGGTGGCTACTATGGATACATGGATACTTCCCCACCCACTTGTTTGTGCTTTTTAGCGGCATGTTGGGGTTCCCGTACACCAGCCATGTCAACGAAACAAAAATGAGCTTTTCAAAGCATATCTAAATTGGTGCCTACGGTATCTTTGAAGAACTTACTTGTAGAACGACTCAAACTTTACGGACAGTTTGTAATGTTTTAGCAGACAATAACTACTCAAGATTTTGCCTTATAAGTATAATTTTCGAGACAACTAGTTCCAGATTCGGGATTCAGGGCAACAGATTTGATTTCAGGACTGTTCTGAATTTTTGGGATGTCTGGTCAGTGGTCACCCTACTCCTAGTAGATGTGTGTGTGTAGGATCAACAGTTAATAGTGGTTTAGAAGTAGTGCGATAATGAGTGTTGTTTAGGAAACACCGGTGAGTGTGTGTAACAGCATTGACAACCTCTTCCCCAGCACATCATCCGTGGGAATCGGCCCGTCAAAGCTGAAATGGCACATCAGCTCTACGTGCTGCAAGTTTTGACCTTCAACCTTCTGGAGGAACGCATGATGACCAAAATGGACCCCAATGATCAGGCGAGCTTTATGTCTGAAAATGATTCACATGTCATTACCATGCTTGTGCACAATTCAGAACTGAATTGAGAATGACTCCTGAATTACAATTCAATTCTTGAATTTGAATTGGCATCAAAAACAGGATCGCAATTCTGACTTAATAACTCGCAATTCTGACATTATAACTCGCAATTCTGACTTTATATCTCGCAATTCTGACTTTATATCTCACAATTCTGACTTTATATCTCGCAATTCTGACTTTATATCACGCAATTGTGACTTTATAACTCGCAATTCTGACTTTATATCACGCAATTCTGACTTTATAACTTGCAATTGCGACTTTATATCACGCAATTCTGACTTTATATCTCGCAATTCTGACTTTATATCACGCAATTCTGACTTTATATCACGCAATTCTGACTTTATATCTTTCAATTGCGACTTTATATCACGCAATTCTGACTTTATATCTCGCAATTCTGACTTTATATCTCGCAATTCTGACTTTCCATCTCGCAATTCTGAGAAATAATGTCAGAATTGCGAGAAATAAACTCGCAATTGTGAGAAAAAAAAGTCAGAATTGTGAGATAAAAAGTCGCAATTACCTTTTATATTTTTCATTCTATGGCGGAAACAAGCTTCCATAGACAAAGCCTCTGTAGTACGTTTATTACAAAAAAATAGAAGTGACGTTTAAAGGGCTAACATTTACCGGAAAATGCTTTAATTCATTTGCATGTTTAATGACATGTAGGCTATATTCAAGTATGATTAAAGATTTATATCTGAATTCATATGCAATATCTAAGTCCACAATAAGACTTACACGGGTCAAGTTCAAACACAAAGTTGTGTGATGCTGTTTGCGAATCTTTGTTAGAACTATGATTTTGGGAAACAATAAACATTTGAACATTGGTAACATGACTGACTGTAGAAAATCCCTTATGTAAACTTAGGCCAGCATAATCATGGCATGAAACGCAAAACATTACCGATTTGTTTTCAGCGTTCTTCAAGATACTTGGGAAAGTTGTGTTCTTTTATAATCTTCACACTGCTTGAATTATGTATGCTTGAACTCTTCAGACACAGAGAGATATCATATTTGAACTCCGAAGAATCGCATTTGAAGGAGACAGTGACCCGGGCGGCACGGAGAAGAGAAAGGCCATCTACACTAAAGACTACAAGATGCTGGGCTTCACCGTGAGTGTGTTTGCTTTCTGTGTCATAGCTGGGGATCATTCAGAAGATGATGTTTAATCACGATGATGCTTTCCAAAACAGATGCTGATGTGTGTGATGTAATGGTTTCATTATGATCTGTGATAGTGATGTGTGTGAAGTGTGTGATGTGATGTTTTAATGACAGATCAGTGATAGTGGTGTGTTGAAGTGTGTGTAATGTGATGTTTTAAAGCTACACTGTGTGATTTTAACCCCCATCTAGCGGTGAAAAGGTATATGACCATCCATTGAATATTAGTTTCTGTTCCTCTCAATTCCGATTTCGTTTTAACTCCTACGGTGGCCAATGTAGTCCAAGATTAACATGGCTTCCAGTTCGACCTTGTCCATGAGTGTTAACTCAAACGTAAACGCGAAAGGCGAAGCTTGAATTAACGGTATGTCCCTCTTTGGCTAATGTACTTTCAAGATGGAGGGGCAACATGGCGACCGACATTAGAACCCCTTACCCGTATGTATTTTCAATGGCATATTATACACTCACGAGAATACTTTATTACTTGAACGAAGTAAATATACATTAAAGGTGCAATGTGTGATATATCTGTGGATCTATTGACAAAAACGCAATATAAAATCCATAACTATGTGTTTTGTGGTGTATAAAGACCTTACTTAATGAACCGTAAAGTTTATATTACGTTAGAATTAGTCATTTATTTCTCCATAGGCGCGGGAATCCCCTTCTATGAAGGTAGCCATGTTGTGACGTCATATTTCTACCGTAGCCGACAGTGGACAACAGAGCGCGTTTCGTATATAACCGGAATAGAAAGCGGTAGAAAAAGACGCGGCAGAATTTCCGGAAGAAAGATGGACCAAACATATTGTTCAGGTATCCGAAAACGGGTAAATCTGCTTCAAAGAAGAGAAAGTATGATGAAGCTAGAAAAATAAGGCAGAATGTCAATATTTGCTAAACTTGTATAATATGGCTTCATATAATCGTTGTTGCCCAGTAAATGACAGGTTAAAATATGAAAACATTCAACTACTAACTAACGTTACAGTAACAGGGGTATAAGTGCACAGAGCTACTATGTAAATAACGTTATCACTGTGTGCTTGGATAAAGTGCAGACCGGTCCGTATATAATAACGTTACAATAACTTCATAAATACAAACCTCGGTAACAGCTCTCCGGTTCCTTTGGAGGGCTAACACTCTTTCTTCATCCCCTGAGCCATCGATCCGGCGGGTAGGTCCTCCTCTGCCTCTCCCTTCCCTGACTGCACCTACAACACCTCTGCCTCTCCGTCCTCTCCCTACCTCTCCCTCTTAGTTAACTCTGCGTATTTAGGTTGTTCATGACTGTGAAAACGTGTATAAACAATGCTGTCCGAGTGATGCCTCTGAAATCATAACGTTAACTATTTCCCCTTACGCAGCTGATTTGATGCTCTTATTCTTAGCTCTTATCTTAGCATAGAAACAAGCTATGTAAAATCAGTGAATTAAAACACTAACACAATAATGATCAAATAACAATCGCAATAACATGTTGATTTACTGAATAATTAAGTCAATAGAATTTAATAAATACAAGATTAAAAAACCTCATTGCTTGTCTTGCTACTCTCTGCAGATTCAGACGACGACAAAGTTTATTCGCTTTGACATTATCCTACGTTGGCCACCGTAGCTTCAAAATAGAGTTTGCAATTGGAGGGAGAGGCCGCGAGTGACTTGCTGTTTGCAATTCGCGAGTCTCACCACTAGATGCCGCCAAAAAGCTACACACTGGACCTTTAATGAGCACATATATTTTTGAAAGAACTAAGTGTTTAGCTAAGAATAAACTAAAAGAGTTACACAGTGTAGCTTTAATGACAGATCAGTGATAGTGGTGTGTTGAAGTGTGTGTAATGTGATGTTTTAATGACAGATCAGTGATAGTGGTGTGTTAAAGTGTGCGTTGTATGAAATTTTAATGATGGATCAGTGATAGTGGTGTGTTTAAGTGTGTGTAATGTGATGTTTTAATGACAGATCAGTGATAGTGGTGTGTTAAAGTGTGTGTAATGTGATGTTTTAATGACAGATCAGTGATAGTGGTGTGTTGAAGTGTGCGTTGTATGAAATTTTAATGATGGATCAGTGATAGTGGTGTGTTTAAGTGTGTGTAATGTGATGTTTTAATGATAGATCATTGATAATATGTGTTGAAGTGTGTGTGTTTTGTTTTGTGCACAGAATCCAATGAATCCTGCCATGGATTTCACTCAGACGCCTCCGGGAATGCTGGCGCTCGACAACATGCTGTACCTCGCCAAACTACACCAGGACACGTATATCAGAGTAACAGCTCACTTTCATAACCATTACCTCTTTTTATGTATTTTCCCAAGCACTGTGTGCTAAAACATTATTGTATACTATTAGTCAGATAGCCATCAGAGTGAATTATAGTATTTAGATGCCAGGATCAAACACAAGTAACATTATCAAAGCGTCAAAGCATGTTCGAATAGAGCCTGAGTTACAAAAAAGTAGAGAAGGAAATAAAAATCGCTGTGAACAAGGATGAATGTTAATCTTTTATGGGGTTCCAATCATGGCCGTGGGAACTAGGGGTGCTGAGGGTGCTGCAGCACCCCCTGGCGACAGCTGTTTCACTACATTGAAATTTAATATGACGTGACTTTAAATAACTTTTTGTTTTTCAGCATGTTTTTTAAGAACACATTCTACCTTTATAAAACGACTCAAACGATTATTTCATTTTTATATGTTGTCGAATATAGTTGTATAGAAATTAATAGGCCTATAGGCTGCCTATCATAAGGCAAAAGTCGATCTCGCATAGAGTGAGTGATGACATTGGTTGAGGTCCAGCATCTCAAAATTGATTTGACACTCATTTTATGCATGTGAAAAAAACTAAATAGACTATAGATGTCTTGATTAAAGCATTCTTTGGCATTAAGGGCTGTTCACAAAGAACGAGTTTTTCCATTACCCTCTGCTACTGTTCCAATGATTTTCACTGTGAACGCGCACGTAACTGTTGCGCTCGCGTCTCGCGAACGAAACCTCATTCTCAAAACGCGGCACTCAAGTTAAAATAAGTTCAACAAAAATGCACTTCGAGACCTTGCATTACACAAAATTCGCCTGTGTGTGCTGAATGAAAGTAATGTAATGGTCTAGTGGTAGAATATTAGACTAACGTGCAAGAGTATCTGAGTTCTAATTCACACTCGCATAGTTATTTTTCCCCCTCATTAAAACCGATTATGTGTTTATCAGTTGTTGTCAAGCAGGGACATGACAAAATGTTTGAATGCATTTTACTCTGTGGTTTCACCAGCACGAATAGAGATTTCTCCGCAACTGATCAAGCTCGTGCGCGTGTGAAGATGTTCCGCAGCGCGAGCCACAAGAGAACACTTTATCAGCACTGAGTCAACGAGTACTTTGATCACTTGATATAAAAAAATCAACACATTTGATTTCAGCGTGCTATTTCTCCTCTTATTTAACAAATGAATGCTCTGCTAGACTAGTTTACCGGATATGTTTTATTTATTTGTATTGGTACATCCGTACCGCGAGATGTTCAAAAGTGCTGGGGAAAATATCGACCCTGGCAAAAAGTGGTGGGGAAATTCCCAAATAATAATTATTAATAATTATAATAATAATATAAACAAAAAATTGTTGTTTTTTTGCGTCAAAATATTTCTCAAACGGCAGTGCCCCCCGCTGATGACCCACTGCCCCTCCAGTAGATCTGCTCTGGCGCCGACTCTGTCAAGCCACGCCCATTAAGCCCCGCCCCCAGCACCCCCATGATAAAATATGTTCCCACGGCCATGGTTCCAATTGTGCCAAAAATGAGTCAACTGCTTTGTGCTTTGTACTATACATTTGTCCTTGACAACAGATATCGCCTAGTTGCTCAGATAAATTAGTATATGTTGATATCTGTTTATGCCATCTTGCTCTGTCCTCTAGTTCTGTTATCTATCTAGATGTCGTCTTGTTCTGTCATCTCTTTCTAGGGCTGTCAAACGATTAATCGCGATTAATCGCATCCAAAATAAAAGTTTGTGTTTACATAATATATGTGGGTGCACTGTGTATAATTATTTCATATAAATAGATACACACACAGGCTTGTATATATTTAAGTAATATTTTCATGTATATACTGTATATAGATTTATATATAATTTGTATTATATATAAATATTTTATATATAAATAATATTTTTTTCTTAAATATACACGCATGAGGGTGTATTTATATATATACAAAATAATTATACACAGTGCACCCATATACATTATGTAAACACAAACTTTTATTTTGGATGCGATTAATCGTTTGACAGCCCTATCTCTTTCTGTCGTCTTTACTTCAACTTCATCAAGTTGAGTAAAGTTGGCAATAAATTCACAGATTCGAACTTCCCAGGTCAAACTCATGAGCTAAACGTTGTTATACAGAAATAACGCCTCGTTTTATTCGTAGTAACGTAGACGAGCAGCTACAACCTAATTTTCCGAGGGGACCGTCTGTAAAAACAGTCAATCACTTCACTGTCACACACTACAGTGTCACCAAATTCAGTTCACACACCGCTGCTGTCCTGCTGGTTATACTACAACACTTATTTTGTTTTTTCATGATTTTTATGATTTTTATTTATGACAAATATTCAATAACTTCACTGTAATACACTGCATTGTTGCCAAATTTACACACCACTGCTCATTTTTGGCACAAATGGAACCCCATAATATTTGCAGTATCATGCGCTTTCATTGATCACGAAAGTATAACAATAAACAGCTCCTCAATGAGTGGGATGTCAGATTGTGGTGTGAGTCCCAAACCGGGCACAGTAATCAATCCAAGGGTTAAAGGGATACTCCCCCAAAAAATCTGTCATCATTTACTCATCCTCAAGTTGTTGCAAACCTGTATGAGTTTCTATCTTCTGCTGAACACAAAGGAAGATGTTTTGAAGAACGATTGAAACTTTGGCTCCATTGACTTCCATAGTATTTTTTTTCTACTATGGAAGTCAATGGCGCCAAACAAACATTTGTTTCCAATCATTCTTCATAATATGTTCCTTTGTGTTCAGCAGAAGAAAGAAACTCATACAGGTTTGCAACAACTTGAGGATGAGTAAATGATGGCAGATTTTTTCATTTTTGGGTGGAGTATCCCTTTAAATCCAAAAGTCTAAACCTTATTCGGGAGCATACAGACATTATATTACTTTTTTTAAAATTACAAACTGACCTAATGTCTAAATGTAGGAAAGCCAGAATCCTGTTTGTGAGCTTAACCTTGGGATTGATCAGATATAGCTTCAGAGTCCATGAAGAAATCCATGTGAATCGAAGTCATCTGTAGAATCGTGATCACTTCACATGATGGACTGATGTTTTTGACTTGATGTTTCTGTTGTAACTTGAAATTATGAGAAAAAATGTTTTCTATTTTACAGTATATGTACTTTTCTTAGTAAATACTGGATAAAATAAGGTAACGACAGGGGATAAGGTCAGGTTCAGGGTTAGTACATAGTTATTGTTACCCAGTTATTTTAATTTCTATAATAAGTACATAAGATGTACATGGGGAACAGGACTGTAAAATAAAGTGCTGCCACTATGAGAATAAAAGGTTACAAAAGTTAAGTAAACTTTTATTTTAAAATACTAAACTTTTACAAATACTAAGTTAAAAAAAGACATAAAAAGGTCAAAATTTAACATTTAAAAATAAAGAAAAATAAAGTTTAAAATTTAAAACTTTAAAATTATGACTTAACTTTCATAATTATGGGATGAAAACTTTTTGTCACATGGCCTGTGTTTCAGATAGTCCTGGAGAACAGCAGTCGAGAGGATAAACACGAGTGTCCGTTCGGGCGCTGTGCGATTGAGCTGACGCGTATGCTGTGCGATCTTCTACAGGTCGGAGAACTGCGTAAGTGTTCTGCGTGTCGTGTTATCTGTGCTGTGTATTGAAAGAATCCCCACCACTTCAGGTCGACGTTTCACTGGGGCCATTTTTCCATCACAGACTTATTTTAAAGGGTACATATCATGCTTTTAAATCATTCATTTTTACATATAAATCATACCGTTGTGGTCTATATAAAGCATAACTGCAATACTTGGGTCTGAATTCCTCATTATTATAGCTCCACAAGCCCCTTTTCTACCTCTTTTCTGTGAGCAACCCGTTTCAAAGCGGCCCCTTTAAATAAAAAGGAGATGCGTCATACCCCACCCGCTCTCCAGGTCGCTGAGTTCACGTTCGGTTCAAGATCCCCGCGTTCGGCCATTATTGTAGTTTGATTAGAGATATACGATTATATACGATACCTTCAAAGAACATTTTTATTCACACGTTAATAAAACGTCAACAACAGAAGACTTGTCCATCAAGCCTTACATATTCGAGCGAGTTGATAAAGAGAAGACGACGACGAACCTGCAGAACAACGTCTTCATATGGATGTATTGGTATGTGAGTTAACTGTTTTGTGTTATTAGTGAAAGTCGACTATTTCTCTTGTTAAAACAAGCACACTGACGGTCTAATCTTACCACAAACAATCTGTATTGATAATATGATACGTTTAGAAAAGCATCAGAAAAGCAGCTAAATGACCATGAAACTCAAGAACAATACTGCAGACGTGTAACGTTACTTCAAAACAAAAACAAAGAAAGACAAAGGTACTGCTAAACCTTGACCACCATGTGTTAAAGTACTTTATTTTTATTAACGATATAGAGTGCCGAAGTTACGACGTCACTCTGTAGGCCAAAACGCGGAAGTGAGTTAGCATTTTAGCACTACGGTTCCCTCGCTCTAAAGCCTATGGGATTTTTGAATGGTTTTTGCTAAATCGCCTGAAATAAGGTCTGTGGTGAACAAAGCCTCTAAATATTTTCACGTTTTGATCTATGACATAGAACACACAGTTATAATCTGCTTGTGGTTTTTTAAACTTTATTGTGTCTGATTGTGTTTTTTTAAATCTTTATATAGGCTTCAAAATGTATAAATTTTGTATTAACTTGTAAAGATTATCTTGCTAGACAAAACGTGTAAGGGTCACAACCCTTTGTTAAACACAGATCTTATTTTTTGCGATTTTCCAAAAGTCTATGGGGAAAATGCATTGCTTTTCGACCGAGGGAACCCATGCGCCGCTAGCTTCCGAGTTGTCCTACAAAGTGACGTCATCACTTCGGCACTCTATTTACAGCTTATCGAAATGCTCTGTTCATTTTCTCCAAAGATAGAAGGAATTTAACGTTAACGTTACCCCTCATTCAAACGAAGTCAATCGGCAAACCCTTCTGTAAGTTATAACGTTACTGGCGGAGGTTGTTGAAGTGGGAATCCTTGAAGTGCTTCAGGTCACTACATCCAACAACCGAACATTTTGACTTGCCCTCTCGTAACTTCTGCATCATTGAGCTCGGACTACAAAATCGGAGCGAGAAATAATAATGGCGGATTGCTCGAAGTGTTGGACCGGTAGTCGATGTCGGTAGTGGCAGTTCCGCTGCAAATCCTGTGACGTTATTGTTCAAAAAACGTCATAGAAAACAGAAAAATCTGAACAGGTTGAAAAATATGACCAAAACAGAATATAAAGATATAAACGAAGCACCTGAAGAGAATAATTTCATCTTTTCTGTACTTATAAACACTCCAAATATACAACAAAATGCATTTAAGGGCTAAAAAAGTGGATTTTGCATGATATGTCCCCTTTAAATATTACGCGGGAAATAGAGATCCGATAATGTCCCACTGCTTAATCGGATCACAGCTAACATAGACATCAATATACTGAATTGTTACATTTTTAGAAGCAACTGCTGTTTCTGCAGTGTGTGTGTGATATAGACGTAAAGAGAGGCCTGTGTAAATGTAACCATGAACCGGTTTATCTCTGCAGCGAATGAAGGCTGTAACGACTTCCATCCGATGTTCTTCACACATGAGCGCGCCTGGGAAGAGTTCTTCTGTGTGTGTATTCAGCTGCTCAACAAGACCTGGAAAGAGATGAGGGCCACTGCGGAAGATTTCAACAAGGTGAGTGTGTGTAGGTTTAGGGGTCGGGTTAGTCTGTGTGTGTGTGAGTGTGTGATGGGTAGGTTTAGGGGTCGAGTTTGTGTTTGTGAGTGTGTGTGTGATGGATAGGGTTAGGATTAGTTTATGTGTGTGATGGGTAGGGTTAGGGTTAGTGACTGTGTATGTGTGTCTGTGAGATGGGTAGGGTTACTGTAGGGGGATGGAATAAACAGTTTATACAGTATAAAAAACGGTAACACTTTATTTGAAGGGGTGTGCATAAGACTGACATGACACTGTCATAAACATGACATAACATCTGTCATGAACATGAAGGAGTCTTTATGAATCTTTATGACTGTTGTCATTAAGTGTCATTCTGTAAATTATGACACTTTTAATGCAAAGTTGACATTGTTTAAATTGTCTTTTTTATGACAACTTGACATTAACCAAGAGATCATAACCTGTCAACCTGACATCTTTATAACTAGTCCAACATGTTCCACTTTACTTGAGGTAAGGGGAAATATTAATGACACTGTTTTTTGACAGCATTTGACAGTGTAATAACCCTTAATGACATCTTTATAACTAGTACAATGTGTTCCACTTTACTTGAGGACAAGTAAAATATTTATGACAGAGTCATGGTGTCATGACGGCCAAAGTCAAAACCAACCACATATGACAGGGTAATGTAATGTTAACGCAAAGCTAAATAACTTCTTTAAGTTTGATAATTAGACCTGTTATGACATATTTGTGACAGGTTATGATTTCTTGGTTAATGTTAAGTTATCATAACAAAGACATTTCTGTCTATGTTAATGTCAAGTTGTCATAACAAAGACATTTTAAACAATGTCAACTTTGCATTAGAAGTGTCATAATTTACCGAATGACACTTAATGACAAAAGTCATAAACATTCATAAAGACTCCTTCATGTTCATGACAGGTGTTATGTCATGTTTATGACAGTGTCATGTCAGTCTTATGCACGCCCCTTCAAATAAACTGTTACCTAAAAAACATTACGCCTATTGAATATCCTCACAAGTATAGCAAAACAAACCTGTGTGTGTGTGTGTTTCAGGTGATGACAGTCGTGCGTGAGCAGATCACCAGAGCTCTGGCCATGAAGCCGCCATCATTGGAGCAGCTGCGGGTGAAACTGCGCAGTTTGAGTTACTCTGAGATCCTGCGTCTGCGTCAGTCTGAGAGAATGAGCCAAGACGACTTCCAGTCGCCTCCCATAATGTGAGTTTAAGACTCTTCCACTTCCAGTCGCCTCCCATAATGTGAGTTTAAGACTCTTCCACTTCCAGTCGCCTCACATAATGTGAATTTTAAAGGGATACTCTACTTATTTTTGGAAATAGGCTCATTTTACAACTCCCCCAGAGTTAAAAAGTTGAGTTTTACCGTTTTCAAATCCATTCAGATGATTTTCTGATATTTAGAAGAATATCAGTAAACAGACAATTTGTGGTCTCATTGACTTCCTTTGTATATTTTTTTCCTACTATGGAAGTCAATGAGACCAGAAACTGTCTGGTTACTGATATTCTTCTAAATATCAGAAAATCGGCTGAATGGATTTGAAAACGGTAAAACTCAACTGTTTAACTCTGGGGGAGTTGTAAAATGAGCCTATTTCCAAAAAAAAAGTGGAGTATTCCTTTAAGACTCTTCCACTTCCTGTCGCCTCACATAATGTGATTTATTGGAGATGAGAACTTGCATAATGCCAGTGTGTGTTCTTCAGAAAATACATGAAGTGAGCAAGTGTAAATTTATTTGCATAATTTTCTTTGTAACCATGTTCTCTACAAGCAATCATTTTGTAATACATTTAATTATGTTTGAAAACGTTACAACATATTATAGAAGCTCATTTCGCCACATAAGAAAAAAATGGCATGCTCTGGTAAATCATAATTATGAAATAAAAAGTTAAAATGTTGACATGCAAAGTCATAATTATGACATAAAAAGTCAAATTTATGAAATAAAATGTCAAAAAATATAGCTTGGAATTATGAAATCATGAAAGTCAAAATGACTAGAATAAAAAACTAATATTATAATAATAAAAAAGTTGAAATTGAGTTAAAAAGTCAAATTTATGATTTTCAAGTATCAGAATTATGACACTATTTTGAAATGATGAGAATTAAAAGTAATAATTATGAGAATAAAAGTCTAAATTGAAATTATATGAAAATAATTATATGGATTACAAGTTGTCATATTTTTGATTTAGTATGTTATATTTTCAACTTTTGTATGCTATAACTTAAACTTAGCATGTCATAATTTTGACTCTTTATGTCATACTTATGATTTACCAAAGCATGATTTTGTTTCTTGTGTGGCCTTTATAATATAGAGTATGTAAAGCTTAGCCAATGGTTGCACAGAGCTGCTCGTCGTCACATGACCTGGCTGCTCAGATGTATGTGTGAGATCCTTGAGATCCTCTGATGTGTGTGTGTTTTCTGTGTCCTTCAGTGAGAAGGCTTGAAATCCTCTGGTGTGTGTGTGAGTTTTGTGTCTGTCAGTGAGAAGGCTTGAAATCCTCTGATGTGTGTGTATGTGTGTGTTCTGCGTCCGTCAGTGAGCTCCGTGAGCGGATCCAGCCGGAGATCCTGGAGTTGATCAAACAGCAGAGACTGAACCGTCTGTGTGAGGGAAGCTGCTTCCGCAAACTCGGCAACAGACGGAGACAAGGTGACCCTCACTTCTGCTGACATTTAAAAGGATGGTTCACCCAAGCATTTTTATTAGACCATGATTTACTCACCCTGGTGTAATCCTAGGTATATGACTTTCTTCTTTCAGACGACTATAATCAGAGTTATATTAAAAAAAATTTCCTGGCTCTTCCTAGCTTTATAATGCCAGTGATCGGGTGAATATTTGTTGAAGTCCATCAAAGTACATTCATGATAAAAGTGCATCTATCCATTATAAAAGTGCATCCATCCATCATAAAAGTGGATCTATTCATCATAAAAGTGCATCCATCCATCATAAAAGTGTATCTATCCATCATAAAAGTGCATCTATCCATCATAAAAGTGCATCTATCCATCATAAAAGCTCATCTATCCATTATAAAAGTGCATCCATCCATCATAAAAGTGCATCTATCAATCAAAGTGCATCGATCCATGATAAAAGCGCATCTATCCATCATAAAAGTGCATCTGTCATCATAAAAATGCATCTATCCATGATAAAAGTGCATCTATCCATAATAAAAGTGCATCTATCCATCATAAAAGCACATCTATCCATCAAAAAAGTGCATCTATCATCATAAAAGTGCATCTATCCATCATAAAAGCGCATCTATCATCATAAAAGCGCATCTATCCATGATAAAAGTGCATCTATCCATCATAAAAGTGCATCTATCATCATAAAAGTGCATCTGTCAGTCATAAAAGTGCATCTATCATCATAAAAGCGCATCTATCATCATAAAAGCGCATCTATCCATGATAAAAGTGCATCTATCCATGATAAAAGTGCATCTATCCATCATAAAAGTGCATCTATCATCATAAAAGTGCATCTATCCATCATAAAAGTGCATCTATCATCATAAAAGTGCATCTATCCATAATAAAAGTGCTCTATCCATGATAAAAGTGCATCTATCCATCATAAAAGTGCATCTATCCATGATAAAAGGGTTTATGTTAACCCCTCAGGATGACTTAAGGGCGAGTAAATCATGGACTAATTTTCATTTTTAGGTGAACTATCCCTTTAATGTGTTTGTCTGATGGTCTTTATTTCCTCTCAGAGAAGTTCTGGTTCTGCCGCCTGTCGTTGAATCACAAGGTCCTTCACTATGGAGATCTGGACGAGTCTCCGCAGGGCGAAGTGGCGTTCGAACTGCTCACCGATAAGAGTGAGTCCATACATAAGCACTCAGTGTTATTAGCATGTGCCGAACAGTTAAAGAAAGTTTGATGCGCAGGTTAAGATTTGTGAAAGTGTACATAAGATTGCAAGCGTAAATTAAAGGGATTCTATGCAGTTTTTTTAGCTTAACTGAACAGCTTCAGAGTTATTGAAATGGTTATATGACTTCTTTCGGGTTGAATTCTGGGCGTCTCGATGTGATGAGATGCACACACATATAGCAGCGAGCTATAATGGACATGCGTGTTTTTTATGTGATTATTGAGGTTGAATTCATATTAAAATATGCCAAACTTTCCTTACTGCTTCTGGATAGGATGCCGACTTCATAAATTGTATGAAAATTGTGGAAATAATGATAAATATTTGGAAATATTTGCCGCATTTTACTGTTATTCGTAGGTGTAAATCATTTACTGTAAAGCTGCAGCTTCATGTTAAGTCGAGATAAATATGATTTGTATTCTTCTGTCTTCTATTTTTCCACGCTTACACTTTTGGTACGTTTTTTTTTTCACCAAAATATTTAAATTGAATTTACGCTTACGATCTTATGATCACTTTCTCAAGTCTTACCTTGCGCTTCTTTATGATATTATTTTACCTTCATAACAGTGAGCTAAAGCTCTGTTGTTGTCACACAGTTCCTGTGTCGGATATGAAAGCCGTTCTGACCGGGAAAGACTGTCCACATATGAAGGAGAAGAGCGCGCTCAAACAGAACAAGGTCAGAGCTTTATCTTCATCCTCCAGTGCATGATTGAACACAACTGTGTTTTGCAGGATTTCTCAGCACAATACCAGGCTTTATTTCCACAGAATATTTTACAATAGCTTCTCATTATTACATTTATGAAACAAATATAGTATGTCAAGAGACATGGCAGAGTGTGGTCAAGGTTTTTCTCCCTCTTAAAGCTGTAGTCCGTAGCAGAGATCCACTGGTTGACGACCACACGTTGATCTGATTGGTTACGAGGTAGTTTGTGACGTCAGAAACACCAGCGATTTCAAACCGTTTTTTTGAGACTGTCTTTGGTTCACTGCAGTTTTAAGGAGAAAATACTCAGCAATGCTGTCGGCTTATGAATTTACACATGGTTTGTCTTAACCCTTCTATTATCTTCATTTGTGTCTACACTCATTATCTTTGGGGTCTCCAGGGACCCCAGACAATAACATTTAATTTTGAAGCAGTATAATATTTTTTTTTTTTTTACAAATGTAATTTTACTCTATTTATTAATGTTTTTACTCAACATTTGTGCAGTTTTTGGAGGATTTTTGAAATCTTTTAAATTTCTATAAATTAATAAATAAATATTTATTTAAATAGGCTTTTTACAAAAAAACGGCATTGTATGTAAAATTCACTTTATGAAAGACCCAGATTTCTGATTATCATTCATGGAGATAACATGGATCATTTAAAATGGTTTAATGAAAGATTTTTGACAATTTTTGGAAAATGCACTTTTAAAATAAAAAAATATCACTTTAACCACTAGATGGCCATAGACCTCCACTATAAGCTATTTGCTATTTGACTAACCAAACTATATTTATTTCACAAGTTTTTCCAGTTGGATTCATATCTAAATATTATAAAATCACAATTATAACAAAAAAAAAAACTTTTTATCAAAGTTAAGTATTTTTTGTCCTGACAAAAGTTTTTTCAATAATGTTACATTATGATTAGAATCAAACCTGAACATGATGTTACAAAGAGAAATGTTGGAGTCTTTAGATTTGATCATTTATTTCAATTATCTGTTTTGAATATAATTCTATAATTTTAAATCAATGTTTCAGTTACGAACTGTAAAAGAAAAGAAACAATTAACAGAAATGAACAGTTATATTACATGTTGAAAAAAAAAACACATGCAATGAACTGAACAGCAATAACAAATGAGAAAATAAAGCAGTAAAACAAATAAAATCGTTGTAATAAATAAAAGATTTCCTAAAAAAATGATTTTCAATTAATTTTTTTTTTTTTTGAACAATTAGGAACAAAAACTGGTGGTGCACTGGAGGTGTTTACTGTTTACTGGAGGTGTTGGTATTTGAAATGTGTGTGTGTGTGTGTGTGTGTGTGTGTGTGCGTGTGTGTGCATTTTGGATGTTTTTTGCATTGTTGGAAGTGTGCCACTTTATTTCTGTCTATGTGATCTGCGTTGTTTCTTCGTTGTTTCTGATTTTAATGATGAATTTTGTATATTTACTATGCGGGGTCTCCAGGGACCCCGAAGATAAAGAGTGCTGGCATTTTTTTCATGCTAATATAAAGACAGACATCATTCCAAAATATTTTTTTTTTTGGTAGATCATGACAGTGTAAAGAGTTGTAGAAAGTTTCATTCCATTTGGAAAAAGAGAACATTTTTTAAAAATTGACCAAAAGTCATTTGCGGGTCAAAAAGACCCCAAAAACACCACATAGACATATTAAACATTAAAAGCTGTATTTTTACCACAGGGGGACTTTAACAACACTGGAAGAGTGTTTGTTCATAACTCAAAGTTCAAAACATTCTGAGATTGTAGTGTTACGGATAGTGTGTTTTGATGATGAACAACACTCCTGAAGTGTTTGAACTGTCCTGTGTTTGCAGGAAGTGTTAGAGTTGGCATTTTCCATCCTATATGATCCTGATGAAGCTCTCAACTTTGTGGCACCCAACAAATATGAGGTGAGTCTGAAAAACAGCACAATTAAATCACACTACAGCCGCTTTCCGACCAATTAGTTATAGGAACTTAGTAATAGGAACTGTCCACTTCTAAACAGTTCTAAGAACTACTCTCCCCCAAACTCGGTTTTGCTGCTTGCGTTCGCACTGGCCAAGTGGCCATAGGAACTGGTAGGAGGGGTCACGCAAGCACGGCGACGGTCTTTAAAGCGTCATCACTAGACGTAGCGCGGCCACATACAACAACAACGAACCAGCATTTAAGCACAATCAGTATTATTTAATTAATTTCATTCTTTTAATGGCAAAATTTTATGTTCATAAATGCACATTCTCCTGTAAAAAGCCTAATTTTATTTTATTTAGGAATTGAGGTTTATATTGATTCACTCCGATTTTCTGTGAAGCAAAAAGCGTTTAAAACATTGAAAATATGCAAATGTTATAATATCTTTATAGAAGTTTACAATACCCCCCTAGTATGAAAGACTTTGTAATTTATATATTGTATGTTAATTTTGCTGTATACATAAATGTCTGTACTAAGGTTGTTCTTATTTAAAAAAAAAAAAAAAAAAAAAATGATTGCAATGTTCCTGTTCTGCCTTGCCGGGACCTTAATAACGGAGAACGAACGGCGGCGTTTAAAGATTACTGTACAGAGAAACACAGAAGACGAAGGCTCCAGCGTAAATGATATTAAGTAATATGATGGAAGAAGATAAAACAGCAGAGCGCAGGAGGCAAACAAAACGACGGGTACGTTTAGCTATTATTAGCAATTAGCTGGTTGAATGCGTTATGTTTGTCTTAATCCTCGTTGTAATGTTTTGCAAAAACACACGGCGTATGGCAGACAGCGCGCTACAAGTTCCATCCCTGTTGACAGTGGGCATGACTTATAAGTTTAAAGCCACAATCTGTACTTTTTAAAAATAGCAAATAAAATAGCTTTAAAAATAGCAAAAATAACTGTATCTATGTTATAAATTTCTATTAGATGTGTACTTACATTATCCCGACAGTTTCCACCAACTTTCAAATACGGAGAAATTTATAGTTTAATTCGAAGAAACGGGACGTTTCTTTATTTCCGTTTCGTCGTCCGTCTATGGCGTCATATAACCTTAGACTCCTCTATTTTCTCTAACTTCCTTGCGGAACCCGGCGAAACCACCAAACACAAAGGGGAACACTGGACTACCGCCAAGAAAGCATAGAAAATGACGAAGAAAAAAAAGTAACACGTATTTTTATGCGTGTAAATCACGTGCCTGCTCACGAGCGCTCACTCAGACGAGACGCACTGATCCCCGGTGCTGCTCGCGCATATAGCGCTCCCCGTTCACAGTAACCGGTCGTCTCATTCAAAACAGCCAACTGTTGCTGTTAGCGAGCCGCGCACATTGAATACTCATATGAGTCAGGTTGCGAATGTACGTGCCCGCTTTAGCGCGCTCATGCTTACTAAATAAACGCCTCACCTGCGGCGCAAGCTCTCACTACATTCCCTTTAGCCTTTAGCACATAGTGGATGCATAACGCAAACCCAGTCAAACGTTTGACTGCAGTATCTTACGTGCTTATAAAATCCGGTGTGCCCGAAAAATGTTCTAAAATAGGTCATTCATTGAAGAGAGATGCCGTATATCCGTATATTTTGTAAAAACGATCATGTCATGTCATGAGCTGAGCTGGTTGTCATTGACAGCGACAACAACTCCCGTGAGCCCACGCTCTTTCCTGACGTCATCAAAGTACGTCTTTGTTATTATGTGAAATGAGTGACCCCTGGTGGCCAAAAAAAATTACATATTGTACGTTTAACCAATCAACGTAGACCTAGGGAAAGGGAACTAAAAAAGTCCTTGCTCTAGACTAGGTACTGAAAGAGTCATAGGAACTACGGTCTGAGGAACTAAAACATCCCCAATTTAGTCCGGTCGGAACACGAGAAAAAAAGGGTTATAGGAACGTTAGGTTCTAGGAACTGCAAAAGTCCCTCCGGTCTTATGACACATCTTCTGTTAAGAATGCAAGTGTTCAGCAACTGTTTGTTAATTACTAAACTCTATCTGTGATAGGGCTCAATCTTAGTAATTGAACAGATATAGTTGTCAAATTTGATCTGTTTGGTTAAATAAATGTGAAACGCTCAGTGTTTCTGCCCCTCAGTGTTTCTGCCCCTCAGTGTTTCTGCCACTAAGGTTATGTCACACGCATACATTGTATAGGCCATGTGACCACAGTGGATTCTGTTGTTTTGCACCTGATATTTGACACTTTATTCTGCAAATATGCGTTAGATAAATGACATGTGTTTCTGTGGAGCAGTACTGCATCTGGACTGATGGACTCTCAGCTCTGCTGGGGAAGGAGTTGGGCAGTGACCTCACACGAAGTGACCTTGACACATTAATGAGCATGGAGATGAAGCTCCGCCTCCTGGACCTGGAGAACATCACCATCCCCGAAGCTCCACCCCCCGTGCCGAAAGAGCCCAGCACATACAACTTCACGTATAACTACGGATGAGACGCTCGTCCATTTAAGCAGTGTGTGTTTCTGTGTCAGAGGTGAAGTGTGTCACTAAGATCCATTTTCTTGCTCTGAAGGGTGAAACGGCAATCTGTTTGTGTGACACACTTCACCTTCCAGCTAGTGTACAGTATGTGCCTATACTACACATGAACTATGAGAGTATTTTTTCAGTTCCTTTTCAGATGTTTGCCAGGCAGAAAAACAAGCGGTTCTTCTGTTTTCAAGTATCCGAGTCACTCATTCTGTGTTTAAACATTGTAAGGCATCTACTTCCATGTGCTGATGTGATGTTAAAAGCTTATATGAGTAACAAAACTTAACAATTAGTACCTTTGTACCCGTCCGAAGATAACTAATATTTACTGACGTTTGCCTTTGTCAATAGAAATATATTTTTGTACTTGATGTGAAAGACAATACATGATACACTTGCATGAATCGGAGAAAGAACAAAAGTGCAAGAAGATGGAAATGTATTGTTATGCTGATTTTTGACTCGTAGTCGATGTTTAACGGTCACCTGCCCCTTCCAGAACAGTATGTGATCATTTCTTTTTGTCGTTTCTTTGTTACAGGGAGAAATACCAGCTGCTGTTTGTCTTCTCTCTGGCTTTCATATTTGCTTGCCATGAAATAAAGTTGAAAACACAGAGAACCAGAGATACATCATTGACAGAGGTTTAATTATTTGCTCAGATTAGCTTCATTATAAGCCTGTGACGGCTGGTCACTTTTTTAATGTTTTAGTGGCAGGTATCAGTATTTGGGTTGAAATATTGTGCACATTATAATTATATAGTGCCTTCAGAAAGTATTAATTCCCCTTTATTTCTCATTGAAGAGAAGGTTGTTGATTTGTAAATGTTTTGATTTTATTGTTATTGAAGGAATACTAAAATATTTCAAGAAAAGGGTGTGAATACTTCCTAAAGCCCACTGTATGTGAACTGTATATATTGTGCTGCCTTTATCATAGTAATTGCAATGGATTTGTGTGCAATAATAAAATTTGTTAAAGTCATAGCTTGATACTTGTTTGTGTTTTTTCATAAATCATCTGATCTGTGCTGCACATCCACTAAAATGCAGTTATAGACAAATCATCTATTCAACAGCCCGTCGGAAATGATTCCTTATATTACATTTGTTACATAAAAATGTAATTAAATCGCCTTTTTATAATAGCCTCATGCAAACCTTAATTAGAACACCGTTTATCGCTTATTTAGACCAGATAGCGATAATTTATACCGTTACGGTTACATGAGTAAAAATTAAATGAATAAAGATAATACAGTAACACTTTACAATAAGATCTCATTTGTTAACATTATTGAATGCATTAGCTAACAATATATATTTTACAATATATTTTTTGTCTTTGTTAAATGTGACATTATGCCCCCTTTCACAACATGTAATATAAATCTATGTGTCTAAAATTGCAGCTCAAAATACCTCCAGATTATTTATTATAGCTTGTCAAATTGGACTTTTTTTAGGAAGAGCAAAAACTTCCCAATATTATCTGTCCTGTGTGTCCCTTTAAATGCAAATGAGCTGCAGCTCCGCCTCCGTTCAGAAGAGGGCGGAGCCTTTACACGAGGTTCAGATCTCAACATGAAATAACCAGCAGTGCCATTGTACGGAGAGACTCGAGGAAGAGTTCACTTTTAGAAGCTCCTGGACGTTTCTGAATGGTTAGTGGAGACATTTGTGGAATTACATTGATTCATCTCATCAACTTTTTTGTCAATAGTGTTCAGTGCTCGTCTGTGCTCAACGACAGCAGTTTTCAGGCTTTGCTGGATCTTCATCCATAGGTGCGTTCCATTCGACCGTTAGTGAACTGCGAAGTGGACTTCACAGGGTATTTCGCCATCTTAAGTGAGATTCCAATCCGAAGGGAACGAACATGTTCAGTTGGAAGGGCACTGCAAACGGCGTAGGGAATAAGTGAACATGATACATCACTTCACAGGAAGTGGAGAGCGGAATCACCCAACTGTCATTGCGCGTCACGTCATCACCAGTCAGAGCCATGGTCAGAGCGGTCCTAAATAACGATGGAGGAGTTTATGTTTGTGTGTAAGTATGCATACATTTTGTCATTATTATACTAACTAAATATTTTTTAACGGTTATTGGGGTGAATATTACATTTACATATGCTATTTTTTGTATGTCCTTGGGACTTTATAAACGATTACCACAACCATTTACCTCAGAATTTACCTTATCATATTTTTATTTATTATTGTATATTATATATATTTTAAATGTGATATTAAATTCAATTGAAATATTAATGTAAGCCTATATCTATTTGTTTTATTATCATAATCTTGCGGAACCCGTACGTTAACTTAACTTTACTGATGACATTTGCAGGGCATTCCAAATGAGCGAGACCATTTCAAAAGATGTAAACAACCCTGGTCCAGAGGCACTTCCTGTTTCAGTTTTTTAACACTACATAAAAGCTGGGATAAAATACAACCAACAGAACATATAAATATGAATCAAAAAGTTAAACAAACATCTTTAAGAAGTTTTCTTTACATGTGAAATAAAGAAAACAGTTACAAACTGAAACAGGAAGTGCTTCTGGACCAGTGTTGTTTACATCTTTTGAAATGGTCTATACGCACAACCGGCACATCCGGGAACTTAGCTGTCAATTTTGTCCCCGCCCCCTTTTGGGGGAAAACAAACTAGAATCCCCATAGACTTCAATACAAAATAACGTCAAAAAGCAACGTCCGTACACAGTCGACAGGCGTAAATAACTTAAGAAATCATTTATATAAAACATGTCAAGTAATTATATGTCCACCCAGCCTGCCATAGTGCGTGAAAAGTACATACACAAACTTAATTTGGCCAATTTAAAAACATGTCCCTTTATTCTCCCAGCGTCAAATTGGGGTAACAACCCCACCCAGTGGCCAGAGGTGTCTAACCCGGACATTTACTTTTACCTCGTCGAGTCACGAGGTAAGCGAGTGAATGATTTTATTTCGCTTTTTAAAGTAAAAAAAAACCTTAATGTATATCTCATGAATTAATCATTATGATGGCAGGTAGCCTGGGCTAGTTGATAACGGGCATAAAAAATTTATCTTTCACGCTCTATGGCAGGCAGGCTGGACATCCGGTGTATATAAGTGATTTCTTAAGTTATTTACGCCTGTCGGCTGTGTACGGACGTTGGTTTTTGCCGTTATTTTGTATTGAAGTCTATGGGAAGTCTAGTTTCTTTCCCCCAAAAGTGGGCGTGAACATTCTATGATGACGCAGCGCCGGTTGTGCGTATAGAGAGCCTAAGTCCCTCCCCTTCCGGTCGACCACCATGGGACCTTACTTCGGAAAAATATTGAATGGTAGTCAATGGCGAGAGACAACAAATATTTTGATCTGGTTTGAATTGTGCCCTGAATTACACATATGATGTTTGTCAATTTAAAAGATACATTTTAAAGTAAAGAAAGTCGCAGTTTGATGTAAAACCGTTGAGGTATAAGACTGTGAAAATACGTAATTACAAAGACTACAAACCCCAAAGGCGCACATTTTCTCTCAATGAATGAAGCTAACTTTACTGAGGCTGTCTGTCATTGTTTCTACAGTCTTACGTTATAATCGTAACGTTACGCCGTCCTACCTGGGTGTTTTGAACCAGACTGCACACACACGAGCAGAGGATCTCGTTTCGCTTCCCGGGAGATGTAGTTCACAGAGCGATTTTCACATAAAACTAAATGTTACTCTTCTGTTTTATGACAAACTGCGACGTTTTTGACTTTGAGAATCATCTTTTAAATTGACAAACATCATATGTGTAATTGAGGGCACAGTTCAGACGGAATAAAAAGATAGGTTGTCTCTCGGCATTGACTACCATTCATATTTTTTCCGAAATAAGGTCCCATGAGCCGGAAGCGGAGGGGCGGGACTTAGGCTCTCTATTGTCAGCGAAGTCCACTTCAACTGATGTACCGTGTTCAGGGAGTAGGGAGCAGTGAACACTGCGTAGGGACCCTGTCGAATGGAACGCAGCATGTCACTGTTGTTGCTTGCGAATCCAAATAGAGTGCCGAAGTTACCACGTCACTCTGTAGGCCAAAACGCGGAAGTGAGTTAGCATTTAGCTGCTAGCACTAACGTTACTGGTTCCCTCGCTCAAAAGTCTATGGGATTTTTGAATGGGTTTTTGCTAAATTGTCTGAAATAAGGTCTGTGGTGTACAAAGCCTCTAAATATTTTCACATTTTGATATATGACATAGAACACACAGTTATAACCTGCTTGTGGTTTTTTTAAACTTTGTTTTGTCTGTTTGTGTTTTTTTTAAACTTTATAGGCTTCAAAATGTATAAATTTTAGATTAACTTGTAAAGATTATCTTGATAAACTAAACGTGTAAGGGTCACAACTCTTTATTGAACACAGATCTTATTTTTTTTTTTGCGATTTTCCAAAAGTCTATGGGGAAAATGCATTGCTTTTCGATCGAGGGAACCCATAACCTGACCCCGCTAGATGGATTTGCTCCGCATATCCATCTGGAAACCTTCCGTTGAAGTAATTTTGGTAAGGGGCGAAAATACTGGTTAGCTGATTGGCCTATGTTGGTGATAGACGGGCCAAATCAACCAATCAGATCAACGAAGCATATGACTTACCGTAACTCTTGCCGAAACCAGTCGGGAGAAGAGCAAAAACATCTTTTCCTCTGAGAAAAGCCTCCAGAGCAGTGTTTTGCTCTTCTTTCAGTGAAGAAATACTCTGTAATTCCAATAAAACTTGCTCGATAGCCACGCTGATGCTAGTTTCATCCGCTGAAGCCGTCATGTTCTTTAGACTGAACTGTCGCGCTTCTCGTTGCGTCACACCTCAACCCGCCTCAAAGCCAACGCTGATTGGACGTTCGTTTGGTGAACTGCTCCCAAATTTTCTTTAACGGAAAGTGTCCGGACTGATCTGCGAGTGAAACCTTGAAAGCTCGCGAGATCAGGATGGTCTCGCGAGGCTAGGGAACCCATGCGCCGCTAGCTTCCGAGTTGTCCTACAAAGTGACGTCATCACTTCGGCACTTTACGCAGACTGGTGTGTGTAAACGTATAGATTAAAGGGTTAGTTCACCCACCCAGTCAGCGGAACCAGACGATATAGGCTTACATGTTTCCCGGCTCGACTGTTAAAAGCAGACAATTGGCTTTTCAGCGGGAGGGGCGGGGCATGTACATACAACCGCCATCTTTGGCGTTACGGGTTTTCCCTATAGTAGTATTGAGGATTTAGGAAGTGGCAGGTCTCTATATCAATGGGCTCTATGCCCGACGGTATTTCCGGTGAAGATGTCGATAACTTCCGCCGATCGTAGAGTCCAATGCAATACCGAGAATTTATATTGTATTTTATATATATTTATTTTGAATATTTATATTATATTTATATATTTATATTTTATATATTTATATTGAATTTTATAAAACTATATATAAAATTCCATCTAAACGTATGTACGTTTCGTTTCAAAGACGGGAGGACAGTAAATTTTGAAGACTCTGCCATAATCCCGTTTTCCTCGGTTTTCCTCGGTTTTCCTCCGCTTTAATCTCCACAACCGGAAATGGACGAGCATCCTTGCGTCAAATGCGGAATTTATGCGTGCATATAGCCCATTGTCTCTGGTAATTACTGAATAACTGAAATTTACATTTTTGGGTGAACTAAACCTTTAAGGGCTGGTAATATTATAATAAGATCCCCTTCATACATCAGAAGGGGAGCGAAATCTGATCGGCTTATTTTTTGACATGCTTGCAGAGAAAGGCTCACCAGAATAAAGACACTTTTTAAGTTTTCTAGATTGGTAGGAGCACAGAACACTCGATTATAGCACTTAAACATGGAAAAAGTCATTTTTTCATGATTTGGTTTCTACACAAACAATTAAAAATTTGATTTTTACTAATGTTAAAGGGGACATTAGTAAAATCAAAATGGTAAATCAAATTGTTAATTGTTTAGTTTAATTGTTAAAAGTTTAATTGTTTAATTGTTAGTTCACTGTACATTAAATAATATTATAGTTATCTTGTATCTAGATAACTAGAATTTTTTTTTCATACTTCGTTGAAATTATGCTGGAAAAAGCTCCTCACTATGAGCAAAATCACTGTGCTTCTTCCCACACATTTATATAGCAAGAAGCACTGAAGGGCCAAAGATGTAAATAGCCTACATAAATAACATTCAATAAATGCATAGAGTTCACAAACGTTAAGTGTTAAAACAGGTACGCTTCAGAACAGTCTTATCCTAAAAGATGACTGCAAATATATTCATATCACTATAAAACGGATACTGAATGTCAAGCCCGTTTCGGTGCGCAGAAAAGTGTTTATAGCCGGTGAGATCTTGACTGACAGTTGCCGGAGAGGAAGTGAGGTCACGTGACTCACAGGAACAGCTGTGGCCACTCGTCACAACACTGTCCACACCGAGATCACAGCTCAAAACCATCTTCACATTCTCTTCATCAGATATTCTTCTCATTATCTAATCTTATAATCAATGCAGCGATCATTCTGTAATCAGTTACAGACATAGAAGGAGATAAACATTCACATGTCCATCAAATAAAGAGTGGATTCTATCAGACATGACAAAGTACTAGAGTCGTCTGTGTTTTCAAAGCTTCATGTGAGGAACGGACCAAAATATAAATGTGTATTAACACGATTCCTTAAACAAGTATTATTTTACAGTGTCCTTGTTATATATGTTACACATTACTGTGGTAATGACAGTAAATTATGCATAATTACATGCAACTCAACTTAAAACAATCTTAAACCAGGACTTAAATGCATAATTACGCTGTAGGACGCCTTAAAATAAAGTGTAACCCAAATTCTGCTATAATGACAGCATCATAAACTCTTCAATCATATTGCATGTTTTTATTTAATTCACTTTATCTCATGTTTCCTTTGTTTGTTGGTAATGGAAAATCTGTCATTATAGTAGAACTTGGGTTACACTTTATTTTAAGGTGTCTTTGTTACACTGTAATTATATGGACTAATATTAATTGACATCATGTACTTACTATAGGGTTAGGAATAGGGTTACGTTTAAAGTCCCCCTGTAATCAATAATATTATCCCTTAAAGGAGAACTCCGGTCAATTTTAACATCGAGCTTGTTTTTTTGTACATTTGGAGTGCTGTCAGTACAGACAAAAATGACAAAAATTGGTGTTGCCTACACCGTGTTATCCTCTTTTTAAAATTGGGGCATGTTCTAAACCTGCTTTTAGCCTCTTAACATCCTTGATTTGTCATTACCAGTGCACAGTCATGTGAATGGTGTTATTAAGAGTGACCACGGTCAATCTGACTGCAGTGGATGTGAAAGATATGAATAAAAATGATGTTAATTCAGCCAACTCACATACTATTTATCACATACTACTATCTATTTACTTCCTGTTTTGGGTTGAAGCCCACAGTAGTCGATTGTCGATCTCAAACCTCCTCCGTGTGTTCAACATCTGATTCGGATGAACTGTCCATTTGGGCTGATATCCTCAGAACACCACACAGTATTGGGTTTGAGATAGAGCCAGACCGATATATCAGCAGGCCGATATTATCGGCCGATATTAGGCATTTTCCAAACTATCGGTATCAGCAGTTATAATGGCCGATAAATGAATCTTTCAAAAATAAAATAAAAACGGACAAAACACGCTTGAACCATGTCATGAGTGTTGGAGTTGAATAGTTTGTCCACCAGAGGGCACTCTACACCGTTCCTGTTGGCAACACTCGTTGAGTTGGTCACGAAACATACATTGCTTGAATAACAATTAAAAGAACATCCCCATCAGTTCTCTTAACTCAAATAAGCATGACAAAATTTGTGACTGTCATGTCAAGCTTTGCTGCCGTTAAATAAGCCGAGAGTGAAGCGGAATTAGCTAGTAATAGTTACGTTACGTTGTTACAGTGTAGTTGACTGACTGTCCTTTTAACTTTTGACATAATAAGAAAATAAAAAAATATCGGCCGATATATCGGAATATCGGATTTTAAAACCAAAAAATATTTGTATCGGTATCGGCCTTCAAAATCCTTTATCGGTCGGGCTCGCGTGAACTCGACAATTGACTACTGTGGGCTTCGACCCAAAACAGGAAGTAAATAGAGGTATGTGAGTTGGCTGAATTAACATCATTTTTATTAATAAAAATGCACTGCATCCACTGCAGTCAGATTGACCGTGGTCACTCTTAATAACACCACTCACATGACTGTACACTCGTAATGACAAATCAAGGATGTTAATAGGCTAGAAGCAGGTTTAGAACTTGCCCCATTGGAGTCAACAGTGTGCGAATTTTAAAAAGACGATAACACGGTGTAGGCAACACCGATTTTTGTCATTTTTGTCTGTGCTGACAGCACTCCAAATGTACAAAAAAATGAGCTCAATGTTAAAATTGACCCGGAGTTCTCCTTTAAAACTCATGTCTAAAAACATCTTGTAACTCGACACCCTTGCCTCATTTAGTATGTGCGGTTGTATGAATATGCAAATTTGCCCCGTCTCCACTCACTCACTCAGCTAGAGATCCACTGGTTGACGATCACACGTTGATCTGATGGTTACAAGGTCGTTTGTGACGTCAGAAACACCAGCAATTTCAAACCATGTTTTTGAGACTGTCTTTGGTTTATTGCAGTTTTAAGGAGAAAATACTCAGCAATGCTGTCGACTTACGAATTTACACATGGTGTGTCTTAAGCATATTAAAAACACCACATAGACATATTTAAGATTAAAAGCTTGATTTTCACCACATGAGGTTTAGTTGCATGTAGTAATCCATAATTTACTGCCGTTTCTACAGTTAAAATGTGTAACAAATGTAAGAAGAGTCAATGTAAAATAAAGTGTTACCGCATTCTGTTAAAGCATCATGACCTTGAGCCCAAGTCTAGTGCGTGAACTGCAAGAACTCAACCCAGTTAAACACAGAACATCATCTGTAAAGTGTAGCCTGAGACGCCTCAATGCAACTGAACGACACTTTCACATTCTGTGCCTGAGATGAGTCTCGAGTCTTTCCTAAATGTAATTTTCGTGGAGTGACTCAACACAGATTTGCATTCCTGTATTCTCCAGCGATTACTCGAATCCTGATCAATGTGGCACGGATTTCTGAGTGATGATGTCAGCTGAGGGGGTGTGTGTGGTCTATTCACGGCTCTGTGTGTGTGTGGGGCACTGCACTTGTGCACAGTCTGTCTTTGGCAGTCTAACTCCCGACTCGAGAGGATCTCAGACCGGCAACAGCAAACCGACTCTGATCTCTTCTGAAGACCTTCTAGTGTGTGTTGTTTTGTTGATCAGGACTCGTCCAGGACTGTCATGTCCGTCGGGAACACACACCGGAGGAGCTCGGATCGACCCCTGCTCCTGCTTCCGCTCCTGCTTTCCCTGGGCTCCCGGATCTCAGCGTTTAACCTGGACGACAGCAGCGTCCTCATCAAGGAGGGCGAGCAGGGAAGCTTCTTCGGCTTCTCGTTGGCTTTACACCAGCAGATCACACCTGAGCCGCACAACTGGTGAGTCACACGCACACACACGCGGGGAAATATGACTTTTGTTTTCCAGGACAAATATCTCAACATTTTCAAATCAAGATTTACTTGAGAAGTAAAATTACTAAAGTCTCACATCATGAAAAATGTGTCAAATTGAAGTGAGTTTGTGCTTAAAACAAGAACAAACGGTAACACTTTATTTTACAGTGTCTTTGTTACATGTGTTTCGTGTACTTACTGTAGTATAACAGTAAATTATGCATTATTACATGCAACTGACTCTAATTCTATAGTTAGTACATGTAGTTATAATATCACACTACTTACTGTAAATATATAATTACACTGTAACAAGTGTAAAGTGTGAAAATAAACTTGTTTTCCTTTTGAATTAAGACTTTATTTGTTACACTTTAATTATATATTTAACTAATATTAAGTAACTACATGCACTTACTATAGGGTTATGATTTGGTTTGGTTTAGTTTCATGTGATTATACAGTAACATATGTAGTAACTACATGTAACACGGTAAAATAAAGTGTTACTTATTATTATTATTCCTGAGCTCACTAGCACATGTTCTTATTTTAAGCATAAACTCTTTCAGCAAACAAGACTTCATATCTTCAGTATTTCTTCTTCTTCTTCTTGATTTAAGGATGCTTAGATATTTGTGCTGCAAAAACATTGAGCAAGAACAACATTTTTTTGTTGTGCACGTCCTGCACTATTGATTCAGCTCATGTAGACGGCAAAATATTAAATATTTAATAGTGTGTGTGTGTGTGTCATGCTGAATGACTCTGCGATCAGAGACGGATCTGTTAATATTCAGGATGATGTTCAGTCAGTGACACAGCAGATATGATCCGATACACACTGTTAAAGCTGGATGCTTCTGTTCTGTCTGACATACAGTGTGTGTATGTGTGTGTAGGTGAGTTACAGTGAGAAGCATTAAGCTGTGATGACCTCACTGCTTATTATCAACTATTATTAGTAGCCAGCATCACGGTTATTGTTGCTCTCTAAGTACTCAGTATTATAGTTCCTGCAGCATTTGTGCTCTAGACATAAACAAATCCTCTCATCATGTGATCAGACGCACCAGTTTCAGTGGCTGGACCAGAAAACAGATGAGAAGAGAGCAGAGAGACTGTTACTTGATAAAAATCACTCGTGTGGAGTAAAATGAATGGTTACTGTAATTTGATAGTCCACTTTAGACATTCTACTAACTATAAGTTACTACACGTCATCTAACTCTCATTAGAGTATCAGTAGACTGTTAGGTTCAGTTTCGGGTACAGTAGTTGTAAAATTGCTTATAATCAGTAAAATGTCTGAAGTGAACTTTCAAAGTGTTACCGAATTACAGGTGAAACTCGAATAATTTGGATATCGTGCAAAAGTTCATTTATTTCAGTAATTCAATTTAAAAGGTGAAACTAGTATATTAAATAGATTCATTACATGCCACGTGAGATATTTCAAGCTTTTATTTCTTATAATTTTGATGATTATGGCTTACAGCTTATGAAAACCCCAAATTCAAAGAATATTGTCATTTCTGTAAGACATAATCGTCAAATAAAGGCTTGAAATATCTCACTTTGCATGTAATGAGTCTATATAATATATTAGTTTCACATTTTAAGTTGAATTACTGAAATAAATGAACTTTTGCATGATATTCTAATTTTTTTGAGTTTCACCTGTAAACATGTATTTCTTCGCTTTCATAGTTGTGTCACATTGTGAAAAACGAGTCAGGACTGTCTTTTATCAGTCACATGATCACAGCTTCATTCAGGATCATCCTTTCAGAGAAATCGGCTTTACTATGACCTGTCAATCAACATCAATATGCATTGATTTGAATGGAAATCAGGATGGTCGACTAGTAACCCAACGACCGACTGGTCACTTAGTGAGGTCGCTCAGTCTCAGACGTAACACACCATTGGCTGAGCATCTGATGCACAACACACACTTTGCTTCGAAGTCGCCGTCTGATTTCCGGGAGACGTGTGTGTCTCTTTTTCTCCAACGGTCCACCTAGAAACAAATACATATATCAATTTAGTGTTTGTTTTTTAATGTATTGAGTGTTGTGCCTTTGAGAAGTCAAGGTAAAATAGTTTAAACTCGTGTTTTCAGACTCCTGTGATGTGATTGAACAGGGTTTCATCATTTACACATTCTCGCTCTCTAAATGATGTGTCAATGTATTTCTGTAGACAGTGTCCATCAGGGCTGTATGTTTACTAGTGTCTGTCTCTGGCGTCTAAAAGGAGGTTGTGTGTGTTTAAGCTATAAGGTTACAAGATGCTGTTTTAGCCAGAAGCTGTTAAAAGCTGTCAAGGTTTCAGTCTAGGCCGAAGCAGAAAGGATTCACTGTGTCAAATTTGACTAGCTCGAAATTAGTCGAGAGACTAGGTCGAACTAACTTTAAAAAGTTTGGACCGATCTTTTGAGTTCGGGTCACCAGCCGATCTTTATAACGCATTAAATAATGCATTGCTTGTCTCAGGTTGTTTAATTTATATATAGTGTTTCTTGATCCTTGAAGGGAAACTTCAGAAGTGCAGCCAGACATAAACCCAATCTCTGTGACTCACTTTTCTCCTTCTTTATAAAGTTTTAGGTTACAATATTAGTGGATTTGGAGGTTGATGTTTGATGTTATTGGATCCGGGGAAATTCCCTGAAGGAACCTGTACATGTTTGTGAGATCTTGATTTCTGACGCCTCAGGACAGTGATCTCTCTCTGACTCACTGTGAGATCAGATCCACCGTTCCCAGTGTGCGGGCAGTAAATGCACATTTGGACACAATCGATTGGCCTTGTGTAAGGAAGTCATGTGGTGTGGTCTGTTACTGTGTGTGAGCTCTATTTATACAGTGTGAGATCTGCTGCCCGTTATAGAGCGCTGCTATATATACGAGACGCGACCCGACCCTCAGACTCCTGCACTGACGCCGAGTCTCATCAATATGCATTTATGTAGATTGTTTAGGAAATACTGTCACTGTCACCCATCTCCATCTACACACACTTCTTGCCAAGGCTTTCAGAGGGTCCTGACAAAAAGACGTTATTGCGACAGTTCACTTTAGGCATTCTACTGACTATAAGTAACTTTGCAACTACGAGTCAACTAACAGTTATTAGAGTATTAGACTGTCTGATTAATATCTGCTTGAGAAAGTGTGCGTGTGTGTGTGTGTGTTTGAGAGAGAGAGAGAGAGATGCAGTAATGTACAGCTGAGAGAGATATTGCACTGCATCAGGAGGGGAGATCAGCTCATTGTCCTCTGGTTAGATGCCTTTCACACACAGTCTTTCTCATGCTAATGAGTTCCCAGCGTTCTGGAGCTCTTGTCCCGCATCCAGACGCCTCGACACAAAACCAGAGGCGAGACTCAGACCCGCTTTAAGATCTACAGCCTTCTTTCACGCTCACGAACACAAAGCTTGTTAAATACAGTCAGGGGCTCTGAAAAGGACATGCATTATATGCAAGGCCTGGACATTTGCAAGTTTTGCAAAACCCTTGTATTAAGACACGATGCCCATGAACCTTACAAACTCAAAATCCAGCAAATGTTTCTCTCTAAACCACTCGTTTTAACAGCCTGCTTGACTCTCAGAAAAAAAAGGTACAAAAGATTTCATTGGGGCGATAACCTTTCTAAAGACAGAGAGTGTGTACCGTTTATTCTGACGGTACGCCTGGTGAGTCTGTGACATTAAAGCTGCCTTCAGTGTGCAACTTCCAGTGAGCTACACACACATGGCTGTATAAATTGGCTGCGGCTTCAAAAATTCAAGCAAATGTGTCGGTTTTTCCCTCTCCTGTCATTGCACTTGAAAAGCATTTATCAATCAAACTCGTTTCAGTCCCCCACTCAAAGATCACTATCTCCAGATATTAATAACGCACACCTGTTCATCATCAATTACCTCATCAAACAGCTCATAAAAACTCTCACTGTGATTTCAATCTTTGTCAAGCCTTCAACAGGAACTGACCGGTCTTCCTATATCCGGAAAACCCTGTTATCTCTGAACTGATTGAGGATTCTGTCTCCTTACTTGACTCAAACTAACCTTTTGTGATATTGTTCTGCCATCTCCAGATCTCCCATCTGATTCATGAGATCCTGTTCTCATGAGATTCCATGTCTGCAATTTGATCAAGTTACTCCAATCATACCTAAAAGAGGAGAGAGAAAGTATTAGCGAACTGAGGCTGAGTGATTATCCTACTCTTACCTGTTGTTATCCGTGCATCAAGTGATCTTCACTATATCTCCACCTGAAATCACCGTATGCTCACCTTACACTATTGCCACCTGTAAATAAAGCTGAATTTGAATCACTTACCTTCGATTTCCTAGTCTCTATCCTGACAGAAGGCTTGACCAAGAAAAAGAAGAAACAGTGTGATGGAATTTGCCAGTGATGTTGATAATTCGGCACAACCTACAGTCGCCACTGTGAATCCCAGTCAGCCAGTGCCCAGTACTTCCGCAAACCCCGCTTCCTCTATGGTTTGCTTCGCAAATCCAATTTCCCGTCCATTCTCCTGCTGGGCAGAGGATTGCAACGGTTTCCTATTACAGGGTTCATTTGCTTTGGAACAACAAGTCCAGTTATATCCCACTGAAAAGTCGAGGGTTGCTTTTATTATTCAACAGTTATCAGGAGCTGCATTAAGATGGGCTGAAATGTTGTGGCTGCAGGAATCTATCGTTACTTCTTCTGTACAGGTGTTTGTAAACCATTTCAAGGAAGTTTTTGGGTGTCCAGTAGTGATTCATCCATCAGTGATAAACTCTTGCGATTTCCATTACACGAGAGTAGATGTTAAAACTTCATGCTGATTTGTACTCGGCTTTCGCCAAGATAAGCACAAACTAAGACGTAACTTTACAGTAACCTATGCTTCTCCATCCATTTACGCTTCTTTCCATATGGTGATGTGAATCTCCGTCTGTCCGGCATTAACGGCTGCAGTGTACTTATCACGTCAGCACACACAACGGCTGCAACTACAGGTCTCCTCAGTGGACCAGCACGACGACCGTCTGGACTGAGCCGAGTAGGGGACATCTGTTGGGTCTTCAGGTGGGAACCTTCCATCCTCAGTGTTTCGTCGACTAGCCCACAACACCCTAAGAGGGCTCGACAGTGGCTCTGGCGTCCCAGAGTCACCCCCCTCCGCCCCCCACTCAACTCAGCCCAGCTTAGTGACCTTTACCTCCCTCCTGCTGCTGAGGTTGCTCCTTCCCCGTAGTTAACATGTGACCTGACCACAATCTCTTCGCAACCCCACCATACGCGCCAACCTGTTTGACTAAGGCTGTTGAGCCCCACTATCTTCGTTAAAGTAGGTTCAGTGGCAGCGGTTCCGTATGGCATACCACCTACCACAAAACACAATATCTGGCCAAACATCAACCCTCATTCACGCAATATATATATATATATATAGGAACGTAATAACTGTAATTAAACTATACAAATAAACCAACAGACTATGAAACCGTAGCGTGGGGGCCTCTACACAGCCAGCCAGAATATTTCCTTCTCAACCACAGCCAGTTGCTGGTCCTTTCTGCTGCTTCAGATAAGTTCTTTAATGTGCGACGCAACGCTTGGCCACTGAATCCGACATCTCCGAGGAACCGGATTGTGCCACTGGAGTGTGCCACAAATCCTCGACAACCCACTTCCACTGGATAAACCTGGACTCTCCATCCTTGCTGTTCGGCTTCAGTGGCCATATGAGCATACCGCAGTTTCTTCCTCTCATATGCCTCATCTACCGCATCCTCCCATGGCACTGTTAACTCTATCAGTTGAACAATGTGTGCTGATGCAGACCACAAAACAAAATCTGGTTGGAGTTTAGTGGTGGCAATCTCAGGTGGAAAAATAAGCCATTGATCAAGATCAACCAGCATTTTCCAGTCCCAAGCAGCTTCAAGTTATCATGGCCGAGAACTGGTTTTAACACCTTTTCTTGGTGGTTGCTCGCCTGGGTGGAGGAATATTGTCTTCTGTGTGTAAAATTTTGCTAGAACAGGTGGCAACTTATTGGTCATGTTATGCTTGACTTCCAATGCTAAAGCCAAACATCGCAGTACTTGGTCATGGCGCAAAGTAAACTGACCATGGCTAAGAGCCACCTTACATCAGAATGTGCCTTAATGTGCCCATCTTGCGTTGTCCAAAACTCTCCCATCTCATCCACTCTCCCTGCTTGGCCTGGGAAATGGCCTTTTATACACCTCATCCTCTCCTCCTGCTTTCGCACCTTGATGACTACCAGCTTCCTCCTTTGAGCTCTGCCTGCCTTGTGCCATTTAGGAGGAGCTAAACTGAGCCCAGAACCCCCTCTTCCATGCTGTACCTGTCCCACGATATCCCCAATTTGAAGGGCAGCCTTTGCCTCTACTACAGATTTCTTTGCTGACCACTTTCTACCAATTTTTAACACAGGTGCTGCCTCCCTTACACATTTGTCACGTGACTCTACTAAGGTCATTTCCAGTCTGACCTTGGCGCACTTAAACTCCTCGGTTAAAGCAGAAACTGACAGCTGCAATATTCCTTTACTATAAAGTCCCAGTCTGCTGAGGCAGCGTGGAACTCCCAACCAACACTTCCAGCTTATCCACTGCTGTCAAAGAAACCTCATTCACACAGCAGTAGACCAAACCAAAAGCACCAGAGTTTTAGCTTGCCTTGTAGAGCACAGCTGTTTACGCTCTTCAACCCTTCCACTGCTTGTCGTCTAACTTCTCCCACTCGAACTGTGTCCTTTAGATCCCCATCGTACCATCTCCCAAGACTCTTCACTGGCTTCTCAGAAACTGTTGATATTGCCTCACCATTAATGAAGAATGTTTTATCTACTACCTTTCCTTTAACTAGAGAGATGCTCCTTGATTTAGAGGGCATAAATTGCATTCGTGCCCATTCAATGTTATTGGTTAACTTACCCAATAACCGATTAGTGCAGGCTACTGTTGCAGTCATGGTTGTCATGTCATCCATGTATGATCTGATTGGTGGTAGTTGCATCCCAGACACCAAGCACTCTCTTCCTACTACCCATCTTGATGCCCTAATGATTACTTCCATTGCCATGGTAAAAGCCAGTGGAGAAATGGTGCATCTTGCCATTATTCCAACCCCTAGACAATTGCCATTCAGAAATGAAGAAAACTGAAGTTAGTGAACCGAAAAATTTGAGCACATATTGTTTGGTATACAAGACACAGGACAAAGTAACACATTACAATAAATACAGTATTACGCCATCAAATGCTCCTGTAGATTTTCTCGTATAACACAGAATCTCAATCATTGAATGGCAAAACGTCTTGGTCCAGTGGAAGCACATCCACACCAAACATCTTACTGACACCCCTGTGCTGTCAGGCGAGCACTGGGGAACCAAATGTGAATTGATTCAATACAATAACCCAATGATAAACAATTTGGCTGACCACTGGGACCTGGGCACAAACTCTGCTGGAGTATTTTTGGACTCATCTGTCCACATAATAGAGCTGTCTTCATTAAAATCTTATGGTTGATCCACATGCACTTTGGCAAACTTTACACAGGCAGAAGTGACTGACTTACACTGCCTTCCTTATTATTGTTTTAAATGTCCATCATTCTAGTTTGAAATTAGAAAGGCCAATGTGGCAGCTCTAGTAAAGCAAGGTCTTCATAAACAGTGTTTACAAGTTAGACTAGAAACAGCATTTAACCCTCATCCTTCCCTCGCGGGTCAAAATGACCCGAATGTACACACATTTTTTTAATTAAAAAAGTTATAAAAGTAATAAATCCGGGTCAAAATGACCCGAGGGATGAATGAGGGTAAAACAGTTGTTCTTCCTCTGCAGGATACTGGTTGGGGCTCCTCAGGCCCGAGGCGTGGGAACTTTGCAGACCATCCGTCCCGGTGCCCTGTACCGCTGTCCGGTTACACCAGAGAAGTGTGAACGGGTGGACATCGATGAAAATGGTAACGAGTCAAGCTTCATTTTCATGTGATGAACTATTATCTCTGCTAAGCTAAGTGTCCATTCAAGGAAAAATGTTTCTTGTTCTCTCAAGAGAGTCCGGAAGAGATGAGCAAAGACAACCAGTGGTTGGGAGTCACAGTCAAAAGTCAAGGGATTGGTGGAAAAGTGGTGGTGAGTATATGTTATTCCTTTGACAGGTAGATCAGACAGATCTGATGTGAAGCAGTCATAGGCTGTGTACAAAATCCTGCAGTAAAGTTTATAAACCCTGTGTTACAGAGGCCAGCTAGTGAGAGATAACGCTAGAGACTGTGGTATTTAACTTTCTTGTTAGCATGCCCGCCTCCCAATGCCGGACACTCTGTCTGGCTGTTCGAGTCTGGCTTTGGGGCAATAAGTAAAATTATGCTCAATACACGCAATTCCTTGCCGTAATTCAAGCCCTGTAACACCAACAATATTCATCCAGAGCAAATGAAACGAGTGAGTAAAGGGACGCAGGTTTTGTGAACTTGCTATCGGAGAGATGATCGAGATGATTGAAATGATTGAGATGATGGATTATTTTCGACAACACTAGTTTGCACTTAGTTTGTTATTTCAGATACCTGTTTAAAAGACTGCAATTTAAAAAAAATGCATATTATATAAAATTGCATTACATGCCACCGCTGGAATTGATGGGTGTTAATGTCAAGCCCTGGATACACTGGTGCCGTGACCCGGATGGGAGTGAGGTTTAGGGGTTGAGTGTCACGGAGGCCATCTAGTGAGAACTGTGCAGGTAAACCTCACTCCCCTGATCTCAAGAGACACACTAGCGACTGCCGCTAGAGCCTGCAGTCTTTAGCTTCCTCATTAGCACGCCTTAGTCCCAGTTTGTGTCCCGCTCGGAACGGTTCGAGTAGGACTGGACCACGTTTCCATCGAAATTAACCGCAACAATTTGTCCCAGGAACATTTTTTCCACCCCAGACCTGCTGCTTTCTGCGTATTTCCATCGCGGCCTAAAGTACCGGGAAGATTAGGCAGACTAGTCCAGTGACGTAGGACTGCGCACTACTTTACAGTTCTCGGATTTCGTCCGCTGAATTTAAGCTTAATAAAGCCTGAACCTCGTCGTCGGTCCATCAGTCGTATCTTTTAAACTTCATTGTTGATTCGAATACCAAAAAAAAAAACTTACTGCACATACCGCAACAGACTCTGATAATGGTGGTTGAAATAAAATGCAACACACCGAGTTCCACCCCTGCAGTGGAAACGGGGCTAATGGTGCCATGACCCGGGTGAAGCGGGACGAGTAGGACCGGAGGGGTTACACCTGCTCCTGGAGGGGTAATTACATGCAGATTTGATCTCCAATCCTGATCCAGCTTACATGCTTGCTATTTTGAAGTAAACCTGAACACCTTGATTAACAGGTATTATTAATCAGGGCTAATCTTTCGAGGTGTCCGAAATCACATGCTCTCTGAGTAGGTACTACATAAGGTACTGCTAAAGTACTTCCTTCACCACTGCTTGCTTGCAACACGGACTGAAAATCAAATAAAAATAGGGTAGAATAGGAATGGGCAGAATGTGTCCTAAATGTGTTTTGTTCTGATGTCATCTCACAGACATGTGCTCACCTCTATGAGCTCGGACAACATCTCAACCAGACGTTTGAGACCCGTGATCCGATCGGACGCTGTTATGTGCTGAGTGATGATTTGACTGAGAGAGATGATCTGGACGGGGGAGAGTGGAAGTTTTGTGAAGGTCGTCCTCTTGGACACGAGCAGTTTGGGTTCTGTCAGCAGGGTCTGTCTGCTAGCTTCACACCGGACAAAAACTACATCGTGTTCGGGGCTCCGGGTACCTACAACTGGAAAGGTAATGGGATTGAGAGCTTTTCGACGATATATTGGACCACTCATTTAAATGACTGGTAACACTTTACTATGTCAATATGTTAAAGTCCCTCTGTAGTGAAAATCCAGCTTGTCTATGTGGTGTGTTTAATATACTTTAAGACACACCATGTGTAAATTCATGTCAATGCCATTGCTGAGTATTTTCTCCTTAAAACTGCAGTGAACCAAAGACAGTCTCAAAAACATTCAAGTTTTACAATTCAAAATTACATTCAAGCTATTTTAAGGCATGAAGAAATATTTTTAAGGGTAAAAACTAGGGCTGTCAAAACGATTAATCGCGATTAATCACATCCAAAATAAAAGTTTGTGTTAATACACATAATATATGTGGGTGCACTGTGTATAATTATTATATATATATAAATACACACACATGCTTGTATATATTTAAGAAATATTTTCATGTATATTCTGTATATAGATTTATATATTATTTATATTATATATAAATATAAATATTTTATATATAAATAATATTTTTTTCTTAAATATACATGCATGTGTGTTTTTTATATATATACAAAATAATTATACACAGTGCCCCCACATATATTATGTAAACAAACTTTTATTTTGGATGCGATTAATCGCGATTAATCGTTTCAACAGCCCTAGTAAAAACGTTTAAATACGTCATTTTGGTGATCAAAGATTAGTTTTAACGGATACAATAATTGACTACAAGGGGACTTTAAGACAGACGTTTTCAGCTATTAAATCATTTGTGGAGTCGTCACTTTAAAATTGCTTTTGATGAATTGATGTGGATTTTTTTCTCTCTAAATCATCTGAATTATTCTCTCTCTGTATCTGTCCTCAGGTCTATTATTTATGGCCAGTCCTGTTGAGGACGCCCTGGTCTATAAAACTCTGGAACCGTCCAAAAGCTCCTTCGAGGACGTCTCTCAGAACAGCTACCTGGGTTTGTAGACAAAGAACATTATGGGAGAACTTTTTCTATGCAATATTTTAATAGATTGTTTGTTTTTTATTTCAATTTCCAAATCTACTGACATTGACTGCTGATAGTGGTATCCAGACAACATGAATACACTCGCATATCTCAATCCCACTCAAGTTCATGTTAAGCGAGTACAAAGTCATCACTTTGTTGGTATGAATCTGTCCCAGGCTTCTCTGTCGACTCAGCCAAAGGTCTCATGAGTAAGTCTGAGCTGACGCTGGTGGCCGGAGCTCCTCGAGCCAATCACACAGGAGCCGTGGTTCTGCTGCGGAAGGACAAGTTCTATCGGCTGACGCCTGAGCATATTCTGTGGGGCGAGGAACTGGCCTCCTCCTTCGGCTATTCTGTGGCCACTGCTGATCTGAACAGCGATGGGTAAGAAGACACAGGGCCCTATCATACAGCTGGCACAATGAGGGTGTATGCAATACAATACCCAATGTGTTTTGCTAGTTTCAGCCCGACGCTGTTATCATTTTTACTTCCTGCGCCAAGTTGTTTAAATTGCAAATGCCCATGGGCTGCTGGTCTGAAAACCAGGTGTGTGTTCAGGCGCATTGTTGGACCTTTGCTATTTTGAGAAACAGAAATAGACTGAGCCATTGACTAACTGAAACCTGCTCTAAAGTCAATGGTGCAGTATTTTTTGTTTTTTTAAAGAGTGTTAGTAATATGAGCTTATAGGCAGGTCCACAATGCGCTACTCTCTGCTTATTACACACATACTCTGCGTATTAACACACACTCTGCTTATTACACACACACACAGGGATGTGCAGCAGCACACAAACTTGCCAAATATTACAATGTAAAACATTATTGTGTACATAAAGATATAGTAGAATCCGGCTTGTCCCTTAGATCTTTTGCTTGCACTTTAACACTGCACACACACCCACACACACATACACAGCTTTAAACTCGCACATGAGCAGATACGTTTCCTCACTAGAGAAGCGTTCAGTTTTTCTGCTTGCAAATTCCTCCATGTAAATAGCGAATCCGCCATGGCGCGAGCGCAACTGACTTTTAAAGGGAATGGGAGGAGAGACTCTGATTGGTTTATTGCATGTTATGCCCAAAACACACCCATTACTCATTAAGAGAATAGAGACGTCACTTTTAGAGCACGCGCCGGGAGCGCCGACCATTTGTCCCCTAGTTAAACTTGCAGAAGTGGATTCGGAAACGCACTTTATACCATGAGCTTAGATCATTAAAATAGGGCCAGTAAAATGCTCTTATGTGTAAAGCTGATGTGCTCAACATCTAACAGGAGGATTTCTCCACAGTTGGGCAGATCTTGTAGTGGGAGCTCCCAATTTCTTCGACCGAAAGGCAGAGATTGGAGGAGCGGTGTATGTGTTTCTGAACCCAGCCGGCCACTGGGAAAAGGCCCGCCCGATCCGACTCAACGGGACGTATGACTCCATGTTCGGGATGACCGTCGGCAGCACTGGAGATCTGGACCGAGACGGTTATGAAGGTAAGAGGAAAATAACACACATAGGCAAGTGTGTTTTGTCATTGAAAATCTCAGAAAAGCAGCTTACATTGAACTCCAGGTTTGGTTATTTGTACAAAGTGACAGTTAATTATTTGATCCTCTTTTTTATATTATATCATATTCATATTATAATTAGAGTATGCAACAAAAGTAAGTAACATATCTAACAATTGAAAACTATTTTAAAACTTACACTAATTGCATTACCTCTGAGTTGAACAGGAGGGTATTTTCTCTCATGTTAAGTTAAAAACGTTTTCTGACTAGATTTACTGTATTAAAAATAGAATTCCCTGCAATAGGAACTCAATACACTTTCCATGACTGAGATTCACATCTATTACTTTTAGAGCCAGACCGATATATCGGCAGAAACTGTCTGGTTGCTGATATTCTTCTAAATATCAGAAATGGATTTGAAAACGGTAAAACCCAACTGTTTAACTCTGGGGGAGTTGTATAATGAGCCTATTTCCAAAAAAGTGGAGTATCCCTTTAAGAACTTGGATAAATCATATATGATTATAATCACGTTTTTTTTTTTTTTTTGGCTTCGTGTTGAAAATGTTAAAGGTATTTCATTAAAAGTTTTTGTTTTTTGGTCGTTTACAAGACGAAATACTCCACTTGTGAACTTAGAAATAATGCAATTATTATCAAATATTATTTGATAGTTTAGTGATATTACACAAGGGTGTACTCGGATGTTGTGTATAATGTTCTGTACAATCTAGTCAAACTGGAATCTGAATGTGTTTGTTTTCAGACATTGCTGTCGGGGCCCCGTTTGATGGAGATGGGAAAGTTTTTATTTACCGTGGCTCTTCATCTGGCATTGATACCAAACCTTCACAGGCAAACTTTCTCTCTAACACACACACACACACTCTCTCTCTCTCTCTCTCTTACACACACAAAATTTACGCAATATGGTATAAAATGTCACCAAGATTAATTTGAACAGAATTGAATTAACATTACAAGGCTAAAATAATAAGATATCCAGAACAACAACAACATGTGATATTGATTCTGAACAGCTTTCAGTCCCATGCTCAAGGTTCTGTTTACTGAATAGATTTATCGATATTCACACAGCAGTGTCATCACAGTGTTTTGAAGCTGTATATTTATCCTCGTGTGAAGGTTCTGGATGGGCTTAATGTAGGAGTCAAGCGGCTGGGTTATTCTATATCTGGAGGACTAGATGTTGATGGGAATTTGTATCCAGATCTAGCCGTCGGCTCCCTCAGTGATAAGATCGTGCTTTACAGGTGAGATCTCTGTGTTTTTGACACTCGAGCTGCAAAACATGTTACAGTGGATGCAATGGGGTGGTGATGGCGCAATCAATAAGGCACATGCTTTTGGTGTGAGAGACCTGGGTTCGAATCCACTGTGAGAATAAATGTAAATGGCAGTCATTTCACCTCTTAAGTGTTGCACCCCCTTTGAATAAAAATGAAAATGCACAATATGAACTTAAATAGTTGTAATTCAGGAACGCTTTGGAATATAAATGTAAGATTGGTCTTGTTTTAAAGAAGACATTTTGGGCGATTTTTGTAGAAGTTAAAGGGATACTCCACTTTTTTTTTTTTTGGAAATAGGCTCATTTTACCACTCTCCCAGAGTTAAACAGTTGAGTTTTACCGTTTTCAAATCCATTCAGCCGATTTTCTGATATTTAGAAGAATATCAGTAACCAGACAGTTTCTGGTCTCATTGACTTCCATAGTAGGAAAAAAATATACTATGGAAGTCAATGAGACTAGAAACTGTCTGGTTACTGATATTCTTCTAAATATAAAAAAATTGGCTGAATACATTCGAAAAAGGTAAAACCCAAATTTATAACCCTGTTTAACTTCCAAAAAAAGTGGAGTAGCCCTTTAAATAAATAAAGAAAATAGTCATAGAAGTTTGAGTTTAGGAAAATGTAAAAAAATATAATTATTAATATTTTATATAAAATATATTTTTTCAAAACCTGGTGGACTCTAAAACTGCATGAAAATCAAAGCTAAAACTCTGAACAAGTTGTGTTAAAAATTTTAGTTTGATATCTCAAAAAAATTTGCTTTCAGGGAGATCTAATTTGAGCGAGGAACCGACAACCATAAATTTTCATACAATTTATGAAGTAAGCATCCTATTCAGAAGTAGTAAGGGAAGTTTGGCATATTTTGTATATGAATTCAACCTCTAAGAAACACTCATGTACGTTATAGCTCGCTGCCACATCACAAATGGGGAATCAACATTTTTTCTTTATATTTAAAACATTTTCAGACTTTATCTTTTGAACTACTGGCATGAAAACAAACTGAAGTTTCTACCATTCTTTTATGATTTTCATGTTCATCACTATTTCAAAATGAAGGTATTAACACGCATTAGGAATATGACAATATTCTTGTTTTGTAATTTATCAATCACCGAATATGAAAACTACTGACATTAAGCTTTCAAATGATATATAGTTTGTCAATATTAGTTTAGGTTTAGTACAGGATATTACTGTTTTAAATGGGTAATTGCTATGGTGCAATGTAAGGGATTAAAGCCACAGGAATAGTTATTTTGCTTTTTGAGATGTTTTCTGACTCGTTGTTGTCCACCAGGTCACGCCCAGTGGTCCACGTGATCCGAGAGATCTCCATCGAGCCTCAGTACATCGATCTCACGCAGCAGAACTGCGAGGGCCACGACGGAGTTTGGTCAGGAGTTACTTTACTTTACACTTTCCAATGCTTTTACATTGTGTTAATGACATCTTGCTTGGAAACTACAAGCAGAATGAACACACTGTCATTGAAAAGTTTTTAAAATAAGTCTTTTCAGCTCACCAAGGCTGTATTCATTCACGAATACAAAAGAAGAAAACACTGTAATATTGTTAAATATTATGACAATTTAAAATAACTGTTTGTTATCTTTTAAACTGTAAATTTAAATGTTTATTGAGCATCAAATCATCATATTAGAGTTATTTCTGAAGGATCATGTGACACTGAAGACTAAAAATCCAGCTTTGATCACAGGAATAAATGACATTTTAAAATATATTAAAACTGTTTTAAATAGCAAAAATATTTCATAATATGACAGTTTTGCTATTGTATTTTTGATCAAATAACTGCAGCCTTGGTGAGCAGAAGAGACTTCTTTTAAAAAACATAAAAAATGTTAAAGATCCCAAACATTCGAACGGCGATGTATATTAATCACATAGAGTATAGATAAATCCAATTTCAAATTGATATTTTAAAAAATTACAGTACCTGTGTAATGTGTGTTGTCTTCCTGTAGTGTGGACGTGAAGGCCTGTTACTCGTACACTGCGTATCCAGACTCCTACTCGCCGCACATCAGTAAGACATTCCCACATCATCCGCTGTAAGTGCAGATAGATACTTGTATGTTTGAACGTCTCTGTCTCATCAGCTCTTGAAGTTCATTTCGAGGCAGACGTGGAGCGCAGAAAGCTGGGTCTTCCTCACAGAGTTCAGTTCCTGGACCGCGGTTTATCGGAGCCGGAGTTTGTTCGTTCTGTGGAAGTGGAGCTACGAGGACAAAAACATCCGGACTGTCAGACCGTGACTTTAGTTGTGCAGGTAGAGTTAGAGATACTCTTTACACCTGGTGAAATGAAATGAAATGCCCTTTTACTGTCACTATACACATGTACAATGAGATTAAAAGCAACTTCTTTTCCAGTGCCAACATGTTGAGACATAACTGTACTGAATTAAATAACCAACAAAGAATTAAATAATTAAATTGTAGTGCAAAAGGAGAGGTAGATACTATCAATATTAGAAAGTCCGAAGAAGAAAGTCTGTATTTATACAGAGCTTTTTACAATACAGAGTGTTTAAAAGCAGCTTTACAGAGATAACATGAAAATAATACAACAAAGTTTGTTTCCAGAAGAAAATAGCGCCATAGCGCAGTTTAAGTTAAGTTCAGTGATGGTTCATTTTTGTTTTAACCCTAAAACTGTATTCTGGACAAATGTGAGCAAAATAGTTTTGATTTATTTTTTAAAAATACTTCCCTTGATCTGAGTGGTACAAGACTTGGCTACTTTTCCTAAGTTTGCCTCCTGAACACACACAATTTTTTTTTGACTCAATTCTACAATGTTAAGTGCGTGGAAAAAAACTCCTTAATCTTGCATTTGGGTCACAAATGGGCACCCATAGAAATGAATGGGAAAAACTGTCATTTAGAGCATTCTAAAATAAGCCAAAATAAGACACCAGGTGACGGCAAAGTCACTTCATCTTTAGGTTGTAGCTCTAAGAACTTATTGGAATGATATTTTTACGTAGTTAAAAAAATTAAAAAATTAAAACTACATAGTAATTAATTTACATAGAAAATATGGTACTTTTTGAAGTAAATAAATTCAAAAATACCCCCAAAATAAAAAAAACACACCATAAATGGATAGACAAAACTTTATCGAAGACAGTGATGTAACATTTATAATAAATAAAAATTAGGATCAAACCTGAGTCCTATGTGCACATCCTATTTGTCCACAATTACAGGATTAAGGGCTATAAAGTGAATACGGTTTGAGGGCTGCAAAGTTATTAATTTAGTTCATTTATATATATGTACCCACTCTGGGGTAAACAGTGATGTCATCGTCCGCCTCAGTTCAGTTCTCATATAATGGTGTCAAAGCAGGAGATCAATAATATTGCTGAATATTAAATGTTAAATGTCAAGTCATCTTTATTTGTATCAATTTTTGTTTCAAAGCAGCAATCACTACTATCACTAGCTTTGTTTCCATCCAAAGTTGCAAATTTAATTGGAATATCGCATAAAGAATTTGTGAATAAACATCTTTTATGTGTTCAAGAGAATAAAACTGTTGCTACCTGTAATGGAAAAATTCATATGTTGTGAAAAATCAACACTTCGAACATAAAACAGGGGATTCAAACTTTGCTCCAAAACACAAATACATTGCGATCATTGTGATCAAAACTGTGGCTGCATTTCGATAATGTGAAAGGAGGGTCTCAATGAAGTAAACTCTTCTGTTCTCGTTTCACCAGGAAAACATTGTGGACAAGCTGCGGCCCGTGTCTCTGGCGATCACACACACTATCCGGAGAAGCAGACATCGCCATCACACGGGCCATAACCACAACCATAACCATAACCAGCTGAGCCCTGTCCTGAGCCCCAGTCCCTCCAACACACTCTACTCCGAGGTACAACACATGCACTGCATGATCCACCGCTGCTGATGTGCTGTGTGTATTGATTTTGATTCTGTGTTCAGATGACTCTAGACTGTGCATTTGTCTCAAGAGAGAGATTAGATACATTAGATTAATATCGGTCTACTATCACTCTGTGTTGCACATTTAACCCTCTGGTGCTGCTCATGTGTTGCTCATAAATGACCGAAATCTTTTTTGATTATTATTTCAATGAAATGATTGTACTATATTTTAGTGTGATCATTTTTTTATTTAATGTTTTGTATTTTTAGGGGATTTTATTGCTCTAGATTGAAATTTTGCAGTAGTTATAATACATGTATTCACTTTTTAGGCATGGATCTGAAAATTTAAAGGGTACCTATTTTGGATTTTTGAAAATTGCCCTTCATGTAGTGTTTAACATAGATCTAAGTGAACGAAAACATCCTGCAAAGTTTTAAACATGAAAGTTCATCGTATACAAAGTTATTGTCTCTCAAAAACAAGAGTCGACTCTGAGTCGCTGATATGAATCGTTCGAAGAACGATGCTTTTCCTTTGTCTGGTTGACGTCAACTTGACAAGTTATTTGAATAAGAAACGCCCACTTATTGCGCTCGGAGACGCCAGGGAAAACCGGAGCTCCAGGGGTGGCGGGCAAATCTGAAACTGGCCCAGGACGGGCCACCCTGCCTGGGCTGGCCAGGGAGGTCTGAGAGCATGGAGGTTTGGACCCACCGCACCTTTTTGGACTCTGTCGTTTTTTGAGATCTGGGCTTCGGAAAACAATCATGTCGACGAGACGCTGTGTTTTGAAGTGCGACGCAAAAGCGAACTTTTTTCACCTGCCAAGTGAGGAGTATTTGAAGACTAAGTGGCTGCAGTTCATATATACAAGTACTGCTATACCACACAAGTATAGCCCAAACCTTGTTCTGTGTTCGCGTCATTTTGAAGATGATTGCTTCACACACCTAAACGCTATAAAGTATGGATTCGCGAGCCGGCTCTATCCTAACGAGCTGAGGATCTGAGGTGTGTTAAATAAGGGAGACATACACAATATGCAGAGCAGTGGGTCGCGAGGACTGGAGTTGAGAACCCATTTAAGGTGATAAGAGTTCCGTTTTTCTGCACAGAGAATACCAATCACAACTGACTAGGTCATCTGACCAATCACCGCAGATTAGCGTCATGCAAAGGCGGGTTTTAGACAAAGGACTCGCTAAAACGATTCATATGGGAGTCGGTGGGCAATTCAGGTAAAAATAAATGCATATTATAAGACAACAAAAGTGTTTTTTGTCATTGCATGCTTGTAAAACTGTTGTTGGGGACTCCCAGAACAATATTAGGAACATTTTAAATGCCATAATAGGTACTCTTTAAACTGTCATAAATATCGGATGCTTTAGAGCACAGACTGAAGTTTAGTCCCTTTTTAAAGACGGCACTTAGAAGATTATTACTGACGTGAAATGTAAAAAAAGTGAACTTCAAAACAGTTATAAAATATTATATTTATTGTTAGAAAAACCCCCATATAAATACAGTTTATATGAAATATATATTTTCCAAAATATGTTTTACTCTAAAACTGTGAGAAAATCAAAGCCTAAATCGAAAATCTAAACAAGTTGAGTTCCAAACTTGCGCGTGATATCTCAAAAAATGAGCTTTCAGTGAGATGTTGTTTGGCTGCAGTACCAAACGCTTCCACTAGATGAAATTGACTTTATACATGTTTATATTTATATCTATCTTTAGATAAAAGGTTTATTTCAATATTGCATGCCCATGTATTCATTTAAGTCATCATATGATTGAGGTCTGCTTCATGTCAGGGTTTACGTTGTGAAAAGGACTTGCTGTCTGTACATTTTCCCTTTATATAATGTTCACCGAATGGGAATTCAATCCATCAGGAACCAGTAGTATAACATTAAAAATGAATCTGCAAGCTTTCTGTCTGTTCTCAGGTTAACTTTGTCAGGGAAGGGTGTGGCGAGGATAAAATATGCCAGAGCAACCTTCAGCTTGTCTACCAGTTCGGCACAAAAGCACCCGTCTCACACGCCTTCACTCCTTTACCGCGGTAAGTCTCTGGACTCATCTTAAATGTGAACACATGTCCTAAATGTTTCTACAATTCATTCATTAAGTGCCTGTACATACTTTTATTTTCCTTAACCAGTGCAAGCATTTCACTTGTTAAATGTAAAAAATCGGTAACACTTTACAATAAGGTTATTTGTAAACATTAGTTAATGTATTAACTAACCATCATGAACTAACCTTGAGCAATATATTTGTTACAGTACTTATTCATTTTTGTCAATGTTTGATAATAAAAATACAGCTGTTCATTGTTCGTTCATGTTAGTTTACAGTTTTAACTAAACCTTTGATTTCGATAACGTATTAGTAAATTTTGAAATTGATATTAACTAAGATTAATAAATGCTAGTATTTATGCTAAGAAGTATTGTTCATTCTTATTTCATTTTAACACTTTACTTGAAGGAGTGTGCATACGACTGACACCTTCATGATCATGACAGGACACGTGTCAAGAATAGGAAGGAGGGTTTATGCATGTTTGTGACAACTGTCATTAAGTGTCATTCGCTCAATTATGACATTTTTAATGCAAATATGACATTATTTGAGATGTCTTTATTATGACAACTTGAGATAAACCAATACATCATGACCTGTCAGTGTCTCATGACAACTTGACATTACTAAGACAACACAACCTGTCATAAACTAAAACATGACATAGCAGATGAATTATCAAACTTAAGAAACCTCTTAGCTTTATGGGTTAACATTACAACAAACTGTCATGCGGTTGGTTTTGACATTGGCTGTCATGAGGCCATTATAACATTTTAATGACCAATTCAATGTGTACAATAAACACGTCACAAAACCATCAATAAAACCAATCACATGACAGTTTAATGTAATGTTAACCCATAAAGCTAAGTGCTTTCTTGAGTTTGATAATTAATCTGCTATGTCATGTTTATGACATATTTATGACAGTTTATGTGGTCTTGGTAATGTCAAATTGTCATAACAAAGACATCTCAAACTATGTCATAATTGAGCGAATGACACTTAATGACAGTTGTGATAACCATGCATAAAACCTACATAAAATCCTTCGTATTATTGACGTGTCATGTCAGTCTTATGCACACCCCTTCAAGTAAAGTGTTACCCAGTTAACTAATGTTAACGAATGAACCTTATTGTAAAGTGCTACCAAAGAGATGCATGAAGCCCTCATAGTTTGAACTCCTCTGCGTTTAGAGACGGCTCTGATGTGCCGGTGTTCTCTCTGTCGGATCAGAGGTCAATCGTGCTCGAGGTCACGGTGACGAACACACCATCGAACCCAGAAACCCCTCAGGAAGACGGGGACGATGCTCATGCCGCGGAGCTGATGGTGTCTCTGCCAGACACACTCTCCTACTCTGGACTCATGGGACAGCAGGTTCTCCATCAGACGAACGATTCACGATTTGATATACATATCACGATACTGAACTCACGATATTATTGCGATACTCCAAGACATATGGTTAAAGGTTAACAAAAGAATTTACTGATTAAAATGCGAAATTTTGTGTTTCATTGTGTGTGTAAGTGAATTTGGACTTGGAGCTGAAGCCCAAAGCACAGGACTATAGAGACACCAGAATAACAATATTCATGATTCTGAAGATGAAAACAGAATTATTTTAGACGAATATGCTTTCACTGTCACAGACTAGATATATTTCAAATATAATGTCGGACACTTTTTACTTTTTATAAAAACACACAATTATCCCCCACTGCATTATTATACATTATATTCAACATTATAGTAGTTTAATGTAGTTCTGACACTAAAACTGTTATAAACTTTTTTTATTTTTTGTTATAAGTAATTTTTATTTTGGATGAACTATCCACAATATATATTGTTGCATTTTTGTATTGCGATATATTGTGACACGATATATTGTTATGCAGTCGTAGTTATTATAGGCCTTGTTCACACTGTCAGTCCAAATCTGACTATTTGTGTATCCAATTGGAATCTGATTTAACATTATTGATGTCCACACTGTGTATCGCAACTGTTCATATCCGATGTGTGTGTCCATGCCGCTCTTTTGTTTTCTGGAATATCTGCAGTGGTTTCATGGGAATGACGTTGCGTTGGTAGGAATACGGCAAAACAATAGAGCAATAGAGATGTTGTCTTATTTCAATTTTACAACATTGAAATGCGCCAGTTTCAAAATATGTCTCTGTTATATTGTCGTCCGGCACTGTATTGTTTCTTTACGCATGTTTCCTATAACGTAAATACATTTTACGTGGTGTGAAAAGTCACATAAACCACGCAAAATCTGATCAGAGCAGTCAGACTGAAACTGATTTCCAGAAATACGATTTGAATAGGATTTCAAACCACATATGGATAGCTTGAAACGTATTTGTAAAAATCGCATTTCGTGTGATTGTTTTGCTGTTCACATTAGCTAATTCTGATCGGATTCAATCGTATGTGCACATAAAACCAGTTTTGGACTGACAGTCTGAACGTAGCTTTAGCCTCCTAATGCTGGTTTTGTTTTGAAGGTGTTGTGTGAAGTCAATCAGAACGGCTCTCAAGCGCTGTGTGATCTGGGTAATCCTCTCAAAAGAGACGCGACGGTACAGTAACACTTTCACATACAGTACACACTCACACAATTCTGACCTTTGAGAAACTCAGATTGACCTTCTAACTCTTTATGTTAGGTCAAATTTTATCTTATTCTGAGCACTTCTGCCATCACTATACAAACTACGTCACTGAGTGTTCAACTTGCTCTGTCTACGTGAGTTCCAGTTCTGATTTCTGCCTGCCATTTGAAAAATTATTTTATTGTGAGCAAAACAAAATCATACAAATAATGTTGGATGAATCTCACAATGAAATGTCTTGGTAATATTTCAAGCTGAATTTGATGACCATATTAGTTTTGACCATATTAGTACTAATATGGAAAAACTACCATAGTTTTTAGTTTTGCATTGTTTCTCTCCAAATACCTTTACTTTTATATAAAAAAATAAATAATTAAATGCATGACAGATTTTTTAAAATTCAGATCATTAAAAATCTCATTCAGGGTACGTTTCCACGACAACGATGCACTAAAAAAGGAAACGTTTATTTCTCTGTACAGATGACAATGTTTTGAAAGCAATCCCCGTTTGTTCACATGGATCCATGGAAATTACTAAAAAATGGAATGAGACTTGTGTGTGTGTTGGCCCCTTATACTGTGTTTCTCCCTCATTTCTGCTTCAAGCTCTTGATATAATGTGGTATTTCTTTGTTTAGAATCCAGTATTCCCGCAATTCATTTGTTTTTTATGAGTTTAATAAAAAACTCTGTCTCGTCTTCTGTCCAAACATTCACACTTTCTTTAAAGAGTGATCGACTGTTAAGTACGCCAGGTCAGGTGTACTGAGCCCCCCTAGTCCTACTTTGGCAAAAAAAAAAAAATTATAACTATCTCGTGGCCTCAAGACACTAACTATCTAGATACTTACTATCTTGAGGCCACAAGTTACTATCTTGAGGCCACGAGATAGTATCTTGAGGCCACGAATTAGTATCTTGAGGCCACGAGTTACTATCTTGAGGCCACGAGTTACTATCTTCAGGCCACAAGTTAGTATCTTGAGGCCATGATTTACTATCTTGAGGCCACGGGTTAATATCTTGAGGCCACGATTTACTATCTTGAGGCCATGAGTTAGTATCTTGAGGCCACTATTTACTATCTTGAGGCCATGATTTACTATCTTGAGACCACGAGTTACTATCTTGAGGCCACGATTTACTATCTTGAGGCCACGGGTTAATATCTTGAGGCCACGATTTACTATCTTGAGGCCACGATTTACTATCTTGAGGCCACGGGTTAATATCTTGAGGCCACGAGTTACTATCTTGAGGCCACGATTTACTATCTTGAGGCCACGAGTTACTATCTTGAGGCCACGAATTAGTATCTTGAGGCCACGAGTTACTATCTTGAGGCCACGAGTTACTATCTTGAGGCCACAAGTTACTATCTTGAGGCCACGATTTACTATCTTGAGGCCACGAGTTACTATCTTGAGGCCACGATTTACTATCTTGAGGCCACAAGTTACTATCTTGAGGCCACGATTTACTATCTTGAGGCTATGATTTACTATCTTGAGGCCACGAGTTACTATATTGAGGCCACGAGTTACTATCTTGAGGCCACGAGTTACTATCTTGAGGCCACAAGTTACTATCTTGAGGCCACAATTTACTATCTTGAGGCCACGAGTTACTATCTTGAGGCCACGATTTACTATCTTGAGGCCACAAGTTACTATCTTGAGGGCACGAGTTACTATCTTGAGGCAACGAGTTACTATCTTGAGGCCACGAGTTAGTATCTTGAAGCCATGAGTTACTATCTTGAGGCCATGAGATAGTTATAATTAATTTTTTTTTTGCCAAAGTGGGACTAGGGGGTCTGCGTACAGGTGACCTGTAAATGTAAAAAAAAAATGTTTCCTTTGCAGTTTTGCGTAATATTGCTTTTTTAACTCACCTAAAAAAAGTTTTTGGTAAATTGACGTTTCCATTGGGCGTATTTCAAATTTTAATTTGACGGGTAATGGAAACGTGGCTATCGGTGTTTTCAAAAACTTGCACTTTAAAAAATTTGTATTCTCAGGCCACCAAAACACCGCTGTCATGTAAATGAACGGCCAAAAAGTATACAAAGTTTTATTTAAAAAAGGTGTGTAATCATTTCGATAATGACCAACCAACGCAATCTACCAAGTGCAATGCAAATTAAAAATAACATTAAAAAGGCATTTATTTTTTAATAAATGTTATGAAAATATGTGAAAAGTGCAATTACAATGCCTAACGATTATTTAATAATAAAGTGTTTATAGGGTTATGGAGGGATTTATTGTCATTCCTTGCTAATTTTTCAGTGCATGTCTTTAGTAAATCTTCACAGTATTTTTTAACACCAAAAGAGGGTTCACTCTTTCTTCTAAGCGCTTACTATTTGGAAAGGATGCCCATTTAGCACTGGAGCGTAACAAATAAAAATTTTGCGCAGCACAAAACAAAAATGGCTTCCCGGTGAAATGTAACCTGGATATTGCTGTGAGATTCATTCACCCTTTTGTAAAAAGTGCCTAAACAACGGTTATGATTTCCGCCATGCACCCATGCCATACTGTATGTGTGAATCCCACACAGGATCAGTGAGCAGCCGGCGTTGGCCCCCGTCACGGCGTACGCGCGGGTGGTGATCGAGCTTCCGCTGGTGCTCAGCGGGTGTGTGTTCACTTACTTTCATCTCTGATCTTTGGCGTTTTCTCAAATAGCAGCTTATTTTCGCATGAATGCTGATGTCACTACCCAGCAAGCAATTTTGCATTTAAAAGGCGTCTAATAGCCGTCCAAACACAGCCTGACGTCTGGCTAAAACAAGGCAAAATTTGGGCTGTCAGTGAACATTTAATAGACGTCTAAACCATCGCCCAAGAATAGATCAACAATTAGACACCAAAGAAATGAAGAAGTGAAGAAATGAAACTAAACAGCTTGTAATCACTGTTGACTTTACTTACATGATGGAATATCACACATCTCACAAGTTATTTTGGCAAAAACGACATGTAACCAAATTCTAGGTTATTTTGGCTAGAAGTGTTTTACTCACAGCCGGATTATATCGGGTCTATAGTTAACCTAGATGGAGAAATGACGGATATTGCTTGCTGGGCTCAGTGTGTATCTCAATAAATGGGTCTAATGTTTCATATTAAACGTTTTCAGAAGCGCTATTTAAGCTGTGGTTTGTTGTTCTCCTGTAGACTGTCTCGTCCTCATCGGATGTTCTTCAGCGGAGCTGTGATGGGCGAGAGCGCCATGACATCACTGGAGGACGTTGGCAGCGCAGTGGAATATGAGTTTATTGTAAGTTCATGTGCTCAGAAGATTTTATTCCTCAGAGGGTGCTCTATCATATCTCAAAAGACTTAAAGTCCCCCTGCTGTCAATAACTTTATTTGTTAAAATACCCCTATTGTGGATTTTTGAAAATAACCTTTCATGTAGTGTAACAGCTCTAAGTGAATGAAAACATCCTGCAAAGTTTGAAATATGAAAGTGCATTGTATTTAAAGTTATTGTCTTTCAAAAATGAGGGTCAACTCTTGAGTCAATGAAATTAATCGTTTTTGAAACGAGTCATAGCCGTTTCTTCATGACGTCAAGACGAAATATTAGCATATTGCCCATTCATTGCACGCACAGACACCAGGGAAAACTTGAAATTCAAACGGGCAGCTGATTCCTGTGGAAACTGGACAGCATCATGTCGAGAAGACCCTGTGCTCTAATGTGAAGGTAAAGCCAGTTTTTTCACTGCCCAAGGACAAACATGTGAAGAATCAGTGGTTAAAATTCTGATTCAATGCAGGATTCGCAGTTGTCTGGCCAATCAGAGTGGAGTAGACCAATCACAACAGACTGAGCTGTCTGGCCAATCAGAGCAGAGTAGACCAATCACAACAGACTGAGCTGTCTGGCCAATCAGAGTAGAGTAGACCAATCACAACAGACTGAGCTGTCTGGCCAATCAGAGTAGAGAAGACCAATCACAACAAACCGAGCTGTCTGACCAATCAGAGCAGAGTAGACCAATCACAACAGACTGAGCTGTCTGGCCAATCAGAGTAGAGTAGACCAATCACAACAGACTGAGCTGTCTGGCCAATCAGAGTAGAGTAGACCAATCACAACAGACTGAGCTGTCTGGCCAATCAGAGTAGAGTAGACCAATCACAACAGACTGAGCTGTCTGGCCAATCAGAGCAGAGTAGACCAATCACAACCGACTGAGCTGTCTGGCCAATCAGGGCAGAGTAGCTTGTGGAAAGGAGGAATTTAGAGAGCGTGATTCATCTGACGAGTCGTTTGAGAATCATTGAAAATGAGGTGATGTGCAAATGTGTATTATGAGAAAATGAAACCGTTTTTTTTACTTTTGATCCATGTAAACATGTTGTATGACACTCCACAACAACATTAGGAAACTTTAAAATAGCATAATAGGGGCCCTTAAAAATGTATCATTGATCACCAAAATGACATCTTTAAAAGTTTTTCTTTGAAAAAATGCCTTAAAATATCTTGTACATATCTGTCTATATATGTCTTTGTAACTTGACAACCTTGCCTCATTTAGTATATGCAGTTCTATGAATATGTAAATGAGCCCCACCTTCACTCACTCTCTTCCCAGTCTGTCAGTAATGCTCTAGTTCCTGTCTCTATGAAGCCCCTCCTTCTGAAAAAGCACACTGTGCTCTGATTGGTCGGCTGGAGCAGTGTGTTGTGATTGGTTGAGTGCTTTGAGTGTGTTTGGGAAATGTCCCGCCCCTTGCTTATCATAACCTCCAGTTGAACACACTACTAACTGACTCAATCAGGCCCCGCCCCTTTATTCTGCGTATTAATTATTTAAATGTGGAATATTGTGACGTGTTTGTCCCGGAAGAAACTCAAGAGTACAATGGAGGCGTTTTGGGAGTTCAGAAACACTGACACTGATATAGAAAAGGACTGGAGCTTTGCAGACCTTTTTCATGCTCAAACAGCAACATTACACACTAGAGAAAGATCAACATGTGAGATTACGGTGAGAAGGAGATTTTAAAAGAAGTCTCCATTTGCTCTCACCAAATCATCTAGTGTTTGGATAAACTGTATTGAGAAATGGATGGAACAGGACAGAAATAACTCAGTGTGTGTTCACAGGTGTCTAATGCTGGGCAGCCTCTGCAAACGTTCGGCTCGGCGTCTCTGAACATCATGTGGCCGTACGAGCTGATCAACAAGAAGTGGCTGTTGTACCCGACGTCTCTGCAGGTCGACGGACATCCACACACTCTCTGTGAACCTCAGTCTGCGCTCGATCCTCTGCGTCTGGGAGAACATCAATCACCACAGGCTGAAAACCTCAAGGTAAAGGCCCGATCACACCAAGGATTATAGCTATAAAGATAACCATAAAGATATAGCTCTAAAATTGTTCTCCATATTAAAGAATAGCAGAGTTCACACCACAACCATTACGATAAAGATATCGTTGGGATCACTTTCAGAACGTTTTTTTTTTTTTAGCTGTCGAACGATAAAATACTGACAGCCAAGAGTCGCATTTAAGGGGCTCGCACTTTTAAAATGGCAGACGAGATTGTGGAGAAGTTCCAGAAAGATCCAGCACTGTTTGAAAAGTCGAGCCTCCTATCAAGAAAATGGATATGGAAAACGATCGTTCATACCCATGAATAAATGATGAGAAGTATTACCTTAAGTTTCCAGCGCAGTTGCGGTCAAAAAGACTAGGTGTTGTTTTTATTCCACTATATTGACTCTGTCAGCTAAATCCACTGTTAGATTATTAGATGGATTACACAAATTTAACCCGAAACACAGCTTGCTGAGGACATCTGCTGGCTAAAGCCTGTAAATGCAACAAGAACAGCAAAAACATGTTCATCGATGGTATACACATTTTGAAACTGCAGCACGTGAACTTAGAATAAACAGACCGTAATCATCGTTGGTGTTGACGCAAATATAGCTATCGTTATAGTTATTGTGCTTGATGTGAATTGGCCTTAACACCCATCAAATGAAGCTACTGCTTATTAAGAAATGCTAGAGACGTTTACATGCATCATCTGTGAACAGAGCAGCAGAAAGGTGCGCTCGCACATGGAGACCGAGGCAGACGTGGGTTCCGAAAACCCTGTGGGCAGAATCACTCCAGCTGTGTCTGCGTCCGAGAGGAGGAAGTCTCTCACACTGGTGAGTTCACACAACGAGAAATGACATTGCGACAATGTGCTGTTGATTGTGATGGATCTGAGCAGCTGGTGTGTTTCAGGATTGTTTACTGGGCTCTGCGCGCTGTCTACTCTTCCGGTGTCCTCTAGACACGTTCTCCGACTCCATCCATATCAGGATCCGAGCAAACTTGTGGAACAGCACTTTCATTGAGGTGAGAGACGTTGGTTGTCCTCTTGATATGGTGGTACAGTAACTACAGGGGTTGGACAGTGAAACTGAAACACTGGCCAATGTTGGAGGTTTCACATCTATATGCCTGGTGGCCTGGCATCAGTGATGGTTTGCGCTGCAATATCATGACAATCCTGACTGTGTTTGATGGACACGAGTCAAAAATCATGAGCTGGAGGATCATGAGCACCTGATGCTCAAACCGCGTATCTGCATGATCATGCACCAACACACACAAGACTTGTGACAGAAGGGTTTGATGAAGATGAAAGTGACGTTGAACATCTCCCATGGTCTGCACCGTCACCAGATCTGAATATTATTGAGGTGTCAGAAAACGTTTTCCTCCACCAGCATCATATAGTGACCTGGACACTGTTCTGGAAGAGGAACGGCTCATAATCCCTCTGGTCACTGTGAAGGACTTCGATCTGTCATTCCCAAGATGAATTGGTGCTTTATTTGGATGCAAAATGAGGCCCTCACCATCCTAATAAATGATTGTGTTGTAAGACCAGGTGTTTCAGTTTCATTGTCCAACCCCTGTATTAGCTCAATGGAGAGTTAAGGTCCTTGCACATGGAGGCATCATCCTAAAAATTCATCACACACAGAAACCTTGCACACTGAGTCCGGATGCATATTAGTTAATCCATTGCGAAGGTTGGTTGGATTTGATTTGGATGTCCTCTCTCTTCTTAAAAAGAGAAATTAGAGGAAATATTGGGTCCATATAATCCTGAGATTGCGTAGAGAGGAAGGAGACATCAGAGTTTACTTCAGGATATCAGGTTCTCAGTTTTAAAGTGCTTTACATACTGTAGAATAAATTAAAATAATCAAAACAATATGAATAAAAAAAATCAAATAAAGTACAGTAACAGTCGGACGAACAGTGGTACAGTGCTCATTCAGTAAATTGACTAGAAGTGATTTATTTTTAAGTGAGCGAATGTTTAAAAGTGCTAACTTAACAGTCCATACAAAAAGTCGTACTTTTTGTCCCCACAGCATTCCTAGTTTGGTGTGTAACTAGGCACCAGATTAGATGCGTTTTCTGTACGGCTTTTGAAGGCCTTAGATTTTTTATCATGTAATTGAACAGCAATAGAGAAAGATTCAGGCACACTGGGTTCCCGCTTGTTTTGGAAACATTTAATAAAGTTTCTGTTATCATAGCGGGGACCCGACACATATCACTGAGAGCTGGTATCAGTTGTTTTTGGTTCTCCTCGAGCCGATGGAGGAGGGTGTGAGCCCTGCCGCTGTGGCAGAGGCCGAAAGAAGACAGAAGACCACCAATTTCCATGAACCTGTTGATCCTAAACCGTTCTGTATTTTAGCGTTTGTTTGTACAGTGGCTCTGAATTGTCAGAACACCTCTCAAAATCCTTCCTACGGATGCGAAAAACGCAGAAAATTGAACCTGATCAGAATTGTTTTATAATGGATGGAAGTTTCGGAGTCATTGTGTAAACATGATTGACACACAACATGAGGGCATATTTATTTTTAACATGAACCTTTCCACCAAAAGGAATTCTTAATATTTACTGTGGGTTAAAAGATGCAAACTTAATATTTACTGTGGGTTAAAAGATGCAAACAAAAGATGCAGTTACAGACAAGAAAAAAGCGCCACAGCAAACACCTCAAGCAAATTCATCAGCGATTATCAGTGATGTCCTTAAATGTACCCTGGGTTCATAGTGAGTGCACTTTTCCTGTGTATTAGGAGTTTTCAACTGTCAGTGCCGTGGAGCTGCTGGTCAGAGCCAACATCACCATTAAATCCGACATCAGGCATCTAGTGCTGAAGGACGCCGCCACACAGGTCAGATATCACACACGCTCACACATGCTCTTGCATGTGTTCGTGTCATCAGTGTTTGTGTTTGTGCAGGTGTCAGTGATGGTTTACCCAGAGCATGGGCTCGCAGACCAGCACTCGATCCCCTGGTGGATCATTCTCATCGCCGTCCTGGCTGGAGTTATTGTTCTGGCGCTGCTCGTGTGTGTTCTGTGGAAGGTGAGTGTACACCTGAACCCTCAACAAGCCCTACCTTCACACTGCAAAAGAGGATTTTTGCTTTCCCTCAGTAATTTTGCCTTTTTTTCCAGTACAAATTTCTAAACATTTTTGCATCAAAGATGTTAAGTCTTGTTTTCTGAGAAATTGAAGTGACTATTATGTTATTTTGAAGTTTCCTCAATTTGTTTTGGAGTTTCCTACAATAGGTTTACATGCATTCAAGGTAAAAAAAAAACACTTTGCTTTTCTCATAATCTCCACTGCAGCTTCAGCTCTTTTCTCTCAGTGTCTGAAACGGTTCATCACAACTTTCTGAGAGCTGCTCTGCTCTGATTGGTCAGATGGCCCAGTCTGCTGTGATTGGTTCACCACATACAGTGCATGTCGGAAACAAAACGCCTTTTAGCATATCTGAAATTCAGCTCTGGATCTTCATCAGCACTTGATACACAGCACTCGCGTTTCACTCTATCAAAGTGGATTTGCTTTGTCAGCAGAAAACAGCGTCTTCTCCACATGAACAACACGAGCCAAACTATTCCAGTCTCAGATACAACTATAGTGTTTGAGGGCAGGGCAAAGAGACACTGATCAGCCAATCAGGACCATGGACTGGCAAATTATGCAAATAGTTACAAACCTATGCGGATTCAGCAGGAAGTGAAACTGGAAATGCTAACGACTCGTTTCAGTTCATAATTACTTCTTTCTTTTGAGAGACAAAAACACAATTTATCTGCACTTTGATCTTTTCCGACCTTTTACATTCACAAACAGCCCTATTACACACTGCATGATAGAGAATATCCCGAAAAAGCTTAATATGGACGCTTTAAAACAATGAGCAATATATCTGCCAATGGGGTCTGAAAAATAAACTTAATTTAATGGAAAAACAAGATTTTCAGATTGGCAGATATTTTCTGGTTTTAAGCGAAAACTCATTGAGTTAGCTTATGTAATTTAGCCTCTCCAGTAAATATACCTTGATTTAAGAATGTTTATATTAGAGCCAGACCGATATATCGGCAGGCTGGTATTATCGGCCGATATTAGGCATTTCCCAAACTATCGGTATCAGCAGTTATAATGGCCGATGAATGAATATTTCAAAAAATAAAATAAAAACAGACACGCTTCAACCCTGTCATGAGTGTTGGAGTTGTATAGTTTGTCCAACAGAGGGCGCTCTACACCGTCCCTGTTGGCAACACTCGTGTATAACGCACCACACATCCGGTCGCAGGTAGCTTATAAGGCAATGTAAGGACTAATTATTATTTTATTTATCAGAACTTTAATATATTTTGATGTTCCTCTGTTCTGTTGTGACAATAAAAGAAACAAGTTTCTTTTTTAAAATGCATTATCACATTAATTTAGTTAAAACTCATAAATAACTACAAATAACTAATGTTAGGGAAATCTGTTATTTATTTATTTTTTTTTAAATTGGCCGATATATCGGAATATCGGATTTTAAATCCAACAAATGTTTGTATCGGTGTTGGCCTTCAAAATGCTTTATCGTTGGGCTCTAGTTTATATACAGTATTTGTATTGGAAAACAAGACAAAAACACTGAGAAAGAAAATCATTTTTTGCAGTGATAATGCACCCATAACCTCCATGAGGATCATCTACAGTAATTTCAGATGCCCAAAAGAATAATTTGGGATGCTGACATGGTCATGATAGAGTGGCGGTTTAGTAATATTGATCACGATGTGATCACTGGTGAACTTACTAGTTGTCAGTTATGTACTTCTATTTTTCTAGCCAACAATGCACCTAAAAGTAGTCACAGTGCATATGTGACTGAACTGATTGCCTTTTCCAATTATGCATATTATAGTCTGTACAATACTTCAAATGATTTAACCACCCATCACTAGTTCTTAATGTGTCCTTCTTTCTGTACCTATATATATTTGTGTTGTATTTCCCCGTGTGGCGGAGCAGTGTGGTTTTTTCAAGCGCACCGAGAGGAAGCCTCACTATGAGACGGAGTATTACCGCGCTGAGCTTCAGCTTCAGCCGTCGGATGCGGAGAGAGACCTTCAATAACAGCCTCGTCCACATCCGTCATGTGGTACAACTCGAGTGTGTGTTGCTGTGCTGTGGCTTTACAAACTAGAAGTGTCAGTGGCATGATAACCAGTGCCTAAATAATACTGGGAATATCCGTGATCTAAAAAGAGTTGCATTGAAGCGATGATGCATGGCATCAGGGCCAGACCTTCTTGTTTTGCAGCACCACTAGGTTACACTTTATTTTAAGGTGTTAACTACATGTACTTACTATTGGGTTTGGATTAGGGTTTTGTTTAGAGTCAGTTGCTTGTAAGTACTGTATGCATAATTCATAGTTACTACTACAGTAACTACATGAAACATATGTGACAAGGACACTGTAAAATAACGAGTTACCGAAATTTATTATTCTAATAGTTCAGTAATGATAACTGTCAGGTAACGCTATGTTGTCGCACAACGAGGGACAATTCAAAGGTAAATCTACACACTAACATAACAGTTACACACGGACAAGATCGGACAAAGAACTGAAAGACACAGAGAATATTCTAGAACTAGTGAGATAAGTGATTAAAGGGTACATATCATGCTTTTAAATCATTAAATTTTACTTATAAATCATACATTTGTGGTCTATATAAAGCATAACTGCAATGCTTGGGTCTGAATTCCACATTATTATAGCTCAACAGGCCCCTTTTCTACCTCTTTTCTGATGTGCTTCTGTGAGCGACCCGTTTCGAAGCGTCCCCTTTAAATAAAAAGGAGTTGCGTCTTTCCCCGCCCGCTCTCCAGGTCGCTGAGTTCACGTTCGGTTCAACTCCCCGCGTTCAGCCATTATTGTAGTTTGATAAGAGATATACGATTACTATAGTTTCAAAGAACATTTTTATTCACACGTCAACAACGGAAGACTTGTCCATTAAGCGTTACGTATTCGAGCCAGAACGAGCGATTTGAAAAAGACGACGACAAACCTGCAGAACAACGTCTTCATATGGAGGCAGTGGTATGTAAAGTTAAGTTAACTATGTTGTGTTATTAGTGAAAGTCGACTATTTCTCTTGTTAAAACAAGCACTCTGACAAGATAAATGATTGCGGTCTAATCTTACCACTAAAAATCTGTATGATAATAATATGATAACTTACGTTTAGAAAAGCATCAGCAAACACAGCAGCTAAATGATAGAAGGAATTTACCCCTCATTCAGACGAAGTCGATCGGCAAACCATTCTGTATACTGGCGGAGGTTGTTGAAGTGGGAATCCTTGAAGTGCTTCAGGTCACTACATCCAACAACCGAACATTTTGACTTGCCCTCTCGTAACTTCTGTATCATTGAGCTTGGACTACAAAATCGGAGCGAGAAATAATAATGGCGGATTGCTCGAAGTGTTGGACCGGTAGTCGATGTCCTTATTTGGCAGTTCCGCTGCAAATCCTGGGACGTTATTGTTCAAAAAACGTCATAGAAAACAGAAAAATCTGAACAGGTTGAAAAATATGACCAAAACAGAATATAAAGATATAAACGAAGCACCTGAAGAGAACAATTTCATCTTTTCTGTACTTATAAACACTCCAAATATACAACAAAATGCATTTAAGGGCTTAAAAAGTGGATTTTGCATAATATGTCCCCTTTAAATGAAAATTTTTACTAGTAGCAAATAGCAATTCAATTGTTGATAACAAGAATAGACATTTCAACTAGTGGCAACTGAATTATTGATATCAGGAATTCACATTTTTACTAGTAACAATGTAATTATTGATATCAAAAATTATTTTTCTACTAGTAAGAAATCAATTCTTGATATCAATAATTGATTTTGAATGGCAGCCTATGGTGACATTTCACTAGTGAAAATACAATTACAGATATCAGCAATTCAGAAATGTATATTGTCGATATCAACAATTTAATTCTTGATATCAACAATTCATGTCCTGGAAAGGAATAAAAGTTAAAACGGCTTGCCATATGACATGACTTCATTAAGAAATCCGCGAAACGTCATATGGTGTCACCTATGACGGCAAAAGATGAGAATGCGTTGGAAGGTTTCAGTCAGACTTCTGATCAGTTTCATGATCTACAGCAAATAGAGTGAGCGTTGGAGATTGCTAAGTGAATGTTTCATTACTACAATAGTAATTTCTCACTAGAAATTTTTATAGAAGATGTTGGTCAAAAAAAAAATATATATATATATATATATATATATATATATATATATATATATATATATATATATATATATATATATATATATACTCACAAACTGACCAGCAACCCCAACTTTAAGATGCCATCTTTATTTTTTTTTAGCTGTACTGTCACAGAATGGAAAGCACAGGATTGTGGGATATCAGAGGCAGCGAAGTATAGTACATCTAACTCTAATATTGATCAGATAAAGGCATCTCAGGAGACAGAAAGTGAAGCTAACTCTGGATTCCTTCAACATTTTTGATCGTTTGGACGCAGCCAGTGTGATCTCAGCTCTTGAAAACTAAAGTCCACTAGATCTTTTCAAGTATAGCTACTTTGAAAAGCAGAACGCTACTTTACCCGGAGCTTTAACTAATGAACATTTGCATGACTTATATATTCTGCCTAAATGCAGGACACAGATTTTCAATCATTTTTATTTACGAACTGACTTGTGTAATGACTCATAATGCACGAGGGTGTTATCTGCATGTAATCAACAAATATAAGACAATAAGAATCATTCTTCAAGAGTTATAGCCTGCGGTTCTGTGAAGAATGAAGAGTTTTGTGTTTATCAATGCTTCAGAAAGTTGCCTTGATGTTGATGCTTAGGATAAGGAATCATCCTGATCTACTACAAGTTAGTTTGATCTAAGTATAAAAGATGTGCAAATATTACATGTGAATAGGTCATTAGACTATATCAAAAGACATGTTCTGTTGAAATGTGATGAGCAGCAGCAACTTTATCACCTTTAAAGATAAAGTTAAAGCATCTTCAGCTGAAACAGACAAGTATGATGTGAATAAATGTCCCGCCACACTTGCCAATGGAGGATTATGAATTATTACTATGGAACTTTGAACATAGATTATATAGTTCTAACCTTAAAAGTTATTATTTTGTACTCACGTTTGGCTCTGAGCATGTGTTAACTTTGGCATCAAGGTCACACCGTGTGTTTCAAGCTTATTTTATTTTTTTGCTATACTGTGTAAAAATCTTTATCTCATTCGACCTCTTTCTCTTTTGCAGTGTGGTTTCTTCCACAGGGTTCGGTATGAAGATCAAGTGCCCCAGTATCAGGCTGTGAAGATCCTGCGGCAAGAGACGCCATTTCTGGACAAGACTTTTATTTTGCACAAAAAGCATTGGGCGACCCACTGGAGTGATGGGACAATATAAGATTCATGGAAACATGGACGCTGACCAGAGACTGCAGTGGACTTGCACTGACCATAAACACACACTGCGACACATTTTTATCATAAGTTGCGTTTTCCTCAGTGTTCTGCGGATCGAAAGAACATTTTTGGAGGACGGCTGGATCTAGCTGGAGATAGACAGTATATAAATGGGAATGTGCAGCTAGTATTAAAGGAGTTGTTTAACATAATAATGTTATATTGAGTGTGATGTGTCTGTAAACTCATAAAACAGCTGCACGCTTCAGTTTAGGGCCTTTTGAAGCATGTATAAGGGTCTTCACATTTCATCATCACCAAAACGATAAAGTTTTCAGTTCACATGAAGCTTGGCACACATCATTCTAAGACCCTCGTGAAAAAGTTAATTGTATTTGTATGGTGCTATTTTTTATCAATACACATCATTTATAGCAGCTTTACAACAGTCATACTGTTGTCTATAATGCTTTGCCATATGGTGAATATATACAATAATGATATAAATTATCAAAATAATTTATATTAAAACCTTACCTCCCCATTAATGTAATACATATCTTTTAAAATAAAAAAAAATCTTGATGGATGACACAGAGGAAACTCTGACCAATAAGAGGACGGTTTTACTCACATGTGACTGGTAGGCTACGTTTTGAAATGTTATAGAAACGAACCAAAAAGGAAATGAAACATTGTACATTGAAACAAAGCAAACAATCTGCCCTTAGACTCTTTAATGTAGGCTTAATGTGGCGTGAGTTCACTAGGCCTAATGAGGAAGTTTTGAGTTCACTGTGTGATTTTTACCCCCATCTAGCGGTGTAAAGATATATGACCATCCAGTGAATATTAGCAGAGCCCGTCTAACGGAGAGCCTTGGCACTTCCTATTAGCCCCGTTGTGTATCATCTTGGTTGCAGTTCCATTAGAATTCCACTGGAGGTGATCGCGGGCGAGAGCAGAATGAATGGGAGTCTATGGGGCTAAACGGCTAAATGTGTCTCTTTCACCTGCTTGTCATTAAATTAACATAGATTTTATTGTTGATTCCGCAAGTTCAATATAGATTATCGGCCAAAAGTCGAATGAACAAGTACTTATGTCCTTTTGATTTCTTACAGGTTAGGCCGTTGTTGGCCGGAACACGCTAGCATTCTGCTATTGTGTGACGTCATCACAGTTTTGAACTGATTTTTAGAACAGATAAGTGAACTTAAAAATGCAATTTTCAGCTGAGTGTATTTTCTTAGCCCTCCCTTTTGAATGCCACTTTCAAATTACTTGAAAAAAAAATATATCCTGAGAAAAGTAGATTTCTGGGGGTGAAACCCCATTGACTCCCATTCATTCTGCACTCGACCGCGAGCGCCCCCGCATGGACACTGACGTGTTACTGCAGCCAGCCCAGAACCCGGAAGTAACCAGCCAGTTGCTTCAATTAGACATGAGGTGCGTTCCATTCGACCGTTAGTGAACTGCGAAGTGGACTTCACAGGGTATTTCGCCATCTTAAGTGAGATTCCAATCCGAAGGGAACGAACATGTTCAGTTGGAAGGGCACTGCAAACGGCGTAGGGAATAAGTGAACATCGATACATCACTTCACAGGAAGTGGAGAGCGGAATCACCCAACTGTCATTGCGCGCACGTCATCACCAGTCAGAGCCATGGTCAGAGCGGTCGTAAATAACGATGGAGGAGTTTATGTTTGTGTGTAAGTATGCATACATTTTGTCATTATTATACTAGCTAAGTATTTTTTAACGGTTATTGGGGTGAATATTACATTTACATATGCTATTTTTTGTATGTCCTTGGGACTTTATTATATATATATTTTAAATGTGATATTAAATTCAATTGAAATATTAATGTAAGCCTATATCTATTTGTTTTATTATCATAATCTGCAGAACCCCGTACGTTAACTTAACTTTACTGATGACGTTTGCAGGGCATTCCAAATGAGCGGTATTGTCAGCGAAGTCCACTTCAACTGATGTACCGTGTTCAGGGAGTAGGGAGCAGTGAACACTGCGTAGGGACCCTGTCGAATGGAACGCAGCTATTCTCTGGTAACGCTCAAGGGGGTAATCCATCGACCGGAAGTTGAAGCCTCGCGGGAGCTGACATCTTGTGGCAGAACTTCACTTGCGTTAGCATTCCCATTGACTCCCGTTCATTTTAGCGTCACTTTGACAGTGAATAACTTTACATCTGAGGCGTTTGAAGACCCCATTTGTCCTTTATTTATTTCTAAAGAAACTCGACAATGTATAAATAGCTCCATTACCTTGTAGCTTATGTTATGGCCCCGTAGAAGCAGTTTTAGTGAAAGTAGGCTAACGATTGCGTCATACCCACGCGACTCTCTGTCGCACAGTTTTGAGATTACCGTATGGACACGAGAAGAAGCTTGTGCGCAATCGGGAAACGTGGAGGCAAAATGACAAAATAATTAATCAGAATACCTAGCAAACTTGTCTCTTTCTCCTAGCCCGTGGACAGCTCCTAATCATACTCTCTGCCTCTGCGCATGTTTCAGGAGGGAATGATTCAGATTTCTCATGCCACCGCACTAGAAGTCAAACGGTTCACTTACGTCACATCTACGTAGTCTAGCTCTGTATGAGTCTGCGCGTCAGGGACGGAAGTGCTAAAAAATCACCCATAACGGGCTTCAATCGTCTCAATGGAGTTCCAATGAGATCGCTCTGTCCATTTCTTTTACTGTCTATGGTAACGCTCTGTTTACTTCCTGTCTCTATAAAGCCCCTCCTTCTGAAAAGCACACTGTGCTCTGATTGGTCGGGTAAAGCAGTGTGTTGTAATTGGTCGAGCGCTTCGAGTGTGTTTGGGAAATGTCCCGCCCCTTTCCACTGTGCACTGTGAATCACTTCGAATCGGCGCATATATACCTATGGACTCGGCGCAGTAATATCATCACTCTGGAGGGGAGAGGATTTTTCACGAGTGATGATATTACTGCGCCGAGTCGAAGTGCTCCCAAGCACTTGCTGTGGTATTCTGCCATACATTATAGTTATCCACTTTACACGCTTAGAAAAGCACAACGAAAAAAACAAAAACAAAAATGAAGTATGAATATTTGTTTGATTATTTGTATTACAATAACCACTAAATGTTTGGTTTTGACGAATTCTGTTAATGCTAAAATATGAAATGCGTGAAATATTTCCTCACCATTCTTGAGAAATGATGTCACTTCCTGTGTGTCACAATTTAATATAATAGGAAGACAGAAAAGACTCATTACAGGCTCTGGTTGAACCAGATTGTGCAGAATCAAGTTCATTTGTGCTGCTATGAAGAGGTTATGATCATAACACTTGACCAACAACAAACACTGGCCTCGACGAGTGTCTGAATATCTCTGAATCATCTGTGATTTGTTGCAAGCTGTGAAATATCTGTGCTATAGTTGAACCATCTGCACGTTTCCCATTGTCATCACGTTCCGCTCTGATTGGCTCATGTGCGATCATACCAGCCAATGACGCAGCCGATCAAATACACATCCCTGGATCCTATTTTAATCTGAATGTCTATCATGAAGTGGCCCTTTCATTAGCAGCATGAGAGCTATGACGCTTTTCTTTAGTTCATACTGTGCTTTTTTTCCTCCATTCATGGGAAAATAAAGCCTGCTCATAGAAAAATAAAATAATAAAGCCTGCTTATAGAAATATAAAATATATAAGGACCTTTCAACAATGGCGATTATTCCAGCAAAGCCCAATGTTCAAGAAACCAAAATAAGGACCAGAAGCTTGAACACTTTTAGTTTTAGTTTAGCAGTTTTAGTTGAGCACATCTACTGTATTTCAGTGATCTTTACAAATTTACCTATGTTTTAATGTACATAGTTCAGGACGTGTTTGCATTTGCATTTACATTCTTTGATCAATCATAGGAATATATGCCTTTGATTTCTGGCTCTGTGTTCATATAATACAAGCTGGTTTGTCTTTACACAATTTTAGGTTAAATATGGAAAAAAAATCTAATGTTGGGTAAAAAAAATGAATTAAAAATGAAACCCAGTGGCTAGGTTTGTCCATATTTGACCCAAAAGTGGGTGTCGAGTCCGAGTCAAGACCGAGTCCGTTGGTTTTTTAAATATAGTCGAGTCCGAGTCAAGACCGAGTCTTTGAAGGGTCGAGTCCGAGTCGAGACCGAGTCCGTTGGTTTTCAAATACAGTCGAGTTCGAATCAAGACCGAGTCTTTGAAGGGTCGAGTCCGAGTCGAGACCGAGTCTTTGAAGGGTCGAGTTGAGACCGAGTCCGTTGGTTTTCAAATAGAGTCGAGTCTGAGTAAAGACCGAGTCTTTGAAGGGTCGAGTCTGAGTCGAGACCGAGTCCATTGGTTTTCAAATAGAGTCGAGTCCGAGTCAAGATCGAATCTTTAATGGGTTGAGTCCGAGTCGAGACCGAGTCCATTGGTTTTCAAATATGGTCGAGTCCGAGTCAAGGCCGACTCTTTGAAGGGTCGAGTCCGAGTCGAGACTGAGTCTTTGAAGGGTCGAGTCCGAGTCAAGATCGAGTCTTTGAAGGGTCGAGTCGAGACCGGGTCCGTTGGTTTTCAAATAGAGTCGAGTCCGAGTCAAGACCGAGTCTTTGAAGGATCGAGTCTGAGTCGAGACCGAGTCCATTGGTTTTCAAATACAGTCGAGTCCGAGTCAAGACCGAGTCTTTGAAGGGTCAAGTCTGAGTCGAGACCGAGTCCGTTGGTTTTCAAATACAGTCGAGTCCGAGGCAGGACCGAGTCCGTTGTTTTTCAAAACAGTCGAGTCAAGACCGAGTCTTTAAGGAAGCAAGTCCGAGTCGATATTTTGTCTTGACATGTCAGTTTTGATATTCATGATTTAATATCACCCCAGTTAATAAACAACAGTTAAGCATACAGACTAAGCTAGATTGGGAATTGTTTAGAAGAGCAGTCTTAACGTCCTATGCTTTGACTATCATTAAAAAAATTATCTTCTGCCTATTTTTCTAAAATACTTTAACAGTTCTGCGCTGTCATCAACATGTTAAGCCCACCCTGATTTTTTAAATTGTAGTTTGGACATGCAGAGCAAATTAAAATTTTCTAGTGGCATGTCTAAATTAGTAGGCTTAGCTACTTTATAACATTTTCTAATATTTCCCAATTTTAAATATTTTGACAATACACTCGAATTCAGTATCTTTAAAAACTTTATTCCCCCATAACACACACAAACATTACATAAACAAATTTGCACTGTGTAATGCAGTTTATGACAATACTGACTCTTTTACACCCCCTTTCCCTCCCATAAAAAAATCTTGAGGACTCGGTCTGAAATTACGAGTTTACTGAATTACTTCTCCTCCCACTGTGGTCCAAGGCCGAGTAAAGACTGAGTCTTTGAAGGGTCGAGACCGAGTTACTTAAGTTGCTTAATGCTTTTCTCATGTTCATCTTCTTGTTCCGTTCATATTGTAATGTAGTGTGTATAAATTGGTGAAATAGAGTTTAGTAACCTGTATAAATATAGTAATTTCTGGAGACCAATAACACACAAGCATTGTTCTTTACTGAGACATACCTCAGTTTGAAACTTTGCAATGCACATTTCTGAGAACCAAACCTTCATATATGTTAAACAGCCAGAACTGTTAAAGGTCCTTGCTTAAAATGCCAAAGACTACAAATGCAGAGCTGAAACCGGGAGAAAACTGAGTCTTGGGAGTGAATTTCAATGGGCAGATGCATTCCAGTAAAAAGCTAGCTAAATTTTTCAGGGAAAGGCAAAGGATTTCAATGTTTTATTCACTCAGCCAACAAAAGCTATGCGTTCTGCATATAAATGTACGGGGATCATCTGTGTGTGTTTGAAAGAGGTCCTATAACTTCTGTGGCATTAAATGCAGATGAAAGCCATTTTCTCCATAAGCACTATCACAAACTCAAATTGCCTGTTTGGCTCAAATAGAATAATGGCTCAAATCAAATAAAATCGAGAAACAAAAATCGTTTAAGTAACTTTTTATTGTTCTTTAATGATGTTTTAAGTCTGCTTATACTGACATTAATACGGATACCAGCTTACCTTTTGTTTTTGACTTGTTTTTGTTAAAAATTCACATTCTTGGTGTCATTTGCAGGGAAGTGAAGCTATTTTATCCCATGATCACTTGACGTTTTCACTGAAGTTTTGTAGAATTACAATCACAATGTTGATCTGGTCTCCTGGAAAACAGTGTCACACGCATCATATGGTGGAAAATGTCCAAATAAAAATGTGTTCAACAAGCTGACATTCAGCGGACAGACACCAACACACTTTATAGATTTGTATTCACTAAACAAATGACAACCAAAATCAAACCAAAAGAAGCTTGTGAACAGTTTAGAAGTGGCTGAGTGAGAGTCATACTCGCAAATGTAATGTTAATTATTAAATCGAACAAAGTCAAGAACACTCAACAATGTGATTCAAGAGTGTAGAAATGTAGAAAAGGAGAGAACTGTATTACACTCCCCAGTGTTCTCCCTGAACGAGAACAGGAGCTCCTATGGGAATCCTCAATTCAAAATGAATGATCTACAACAGAGATAGTTTTCACAATCACGACAGAAAATCTCTAAATACTGTCCTAAACTCACTAGCAGAAAGACAGCTCAATATTAACCGGACCTCAGCTTCACATTCTCTACATCTTTCAGTTCAGTAGAAAAATGACCTCTCTTCATAACATAAAGATCACGTCCAACATCACGCTTTTTACCTTTCTCTGTGTGTCTAAACCTGCACAATACAGACTTTGCTCCACCTCGACCATTCCTACCCTCAATCTTGAGACTAAAAATGCCTAAAATCAGTTATTCAACATTGTTTATGACTAATCCTTTTTATTATATTACTTTATCCTATATATTATACTTTATGGCATTACAAAACATTAATAATGGCATTAATAGTGGCTATTGTAATCAAGCTTCACTGTTATTTAAAGAGGAGCTGTTGTGCTGTTTCCATCTTCATCTGTGTTTAGTGTGTAATGTTACTTGATCATGAACAAGCTCCAGTTCTTGTATGAGTGAAACGCCTCCATATTAGTCTTGATCACAATATTCCTCATTATAATAATTCATAAGCAGAATGAAGGGGTGGGGCCTGGTTGAGTTGGTTGTTAAACTGGCGGTTATGGAAAGGGGTGAGATATTTTCCAAACACACTCGAAGCGCTCGACCAATCACACTGCTCCAGCCGACAAATCAGAGCACAGTGTGCTTTTCAGGAGGAGGGGCCTCATAGAGACAGGAAGTAAACAGAGCGTTACTGACAGACAGAGACAAAATCAAGCCAATGAAAATAAACTTTTAGCATCTCTATTAGTACCTGTCCTCTCTGCAACTCGTACCTAGAAGTTACGTCAGCTCAGTTAACAGGTGAGTAACGTTTGTTACCTTGAGGCTTTAAGCGCCTTCCTTTAGACCACAGAACCTGATGGCGTGCTTTTCGAGCATCTTTTTATAGTCTTCAGTGTCTAGTTACAGTTTATATGAATAGTTAATCATTAAAAAATGATTCATTGCTGTGCTCAGAATTCTATGTCTACTAAATGACATGCACCAAAGCTGTTATTTATACAGAAGGATGGTTGCTCATAAACATCTTGTATTTAAGGGTTCACGCAAGGTTCAACCTGACATTGACAAACCTTGCAAAACCTTGCAAAACAAATACAGGCAACAGTTTGCATTACTGTTTTTAGTTTAATTCATCTTATTCTTCATAAATACCACAAAAGCTTTCACCGGGGTGTGAAAAAGGTACACTTTTTTGTGAAAGCTTTTGTGCCTTCTTTTTCTAAGAGTGTTTGGTGAACATGAAACATCAGTTTTCTCCCAACCAGCTAACATTATTTCTAAATGTTCTCTGAATGTCAAAACCTCAATTTTTTATGTTTCTCTTGGTTAAGTGAACATTCCGTTTGATCATTTTTCAAACAATATTGAAACGTTACTTTTGGATTTTCTCGGAACGTTCTGAAACAATTTACAACATTTAAAAAATGTTCGGATACTGAACAAATAAAACATTTAAGAAAAACAAACAATGATGTATAAATAATGGTTTTAGTGACTAGTTTGAACAAACATTTCGATTATTGTTACTTTGAGAGAAACTTGCTATAATGTTCCCTATTAGCTGGGCTGTACCTAACAATCTCACATCATTGCAACTACTACTGTACCTTTTTTGAACTATGCAAATCATTCTTGTTATGTATTGTTAAATCCCTATATTATGTGTGCACATCACAGAGAGTAAAGTGCTTCTTTGACAACATCACATAAATACATACCACTCACAGACCTTGAAACAATTTGAAACAAATCAGGGACAACAATCAACCAGATCATTCAACACAATCTCGTGACAATTCACTACAATTTTTACATTTTGGTGAATTTGTGATCTCATTTGTACATGTATGATATGCTTACACTCCACTAGCCGTTATGTTTTAGGGTGCTTCTTGCTTACTTATTTATTTTAAATTGTACTTAATTCACATTGTATGAATTCATATGAAATCACCACCCCGCAAAATAGTTATATTTTCATTTTATCAATTATTTTGCCACACAAAATGAAGTTTTGAAGTCGTCGTCTGAATTCTACAGGAATTCAACAACGTTTCGGTCTCACGACCTTCATCAGGTTTTTGATATGCAAGTTTTGATAGTGTGCGGGATCTTCTCTTGGCATCAGAAACAATCTTAAAAATTAGCTTTAAGTGTAAAATACCGAACTTGTCCTTTAACGTTCAGCCCAGAAACAACCCCGCCGAGATGCCAAACCCACTCATGGAAGAAGAAAGCCATTGTGTTTATATCGATGAAAATGAGCTCTCATCAGGCTCTGTTTTATTTAAAACATTAAAATATGTCTTTTTAGAGATTAACGTGGCAGTCTTTATTGTAGGGACCACTTTACATTTTCACGCCCCTAAATATGAGGCCGAACAAAACGAACAACTGTGACTGGTTGCGTTACATTGATCAATGAAAGCGGCAATGTTGTCTGAAGTTCTGGCTTGAGACGAGCCTACTTGTACTCAGTATTTCTATATTGACTTGGACTGAATGCAGCACAGTGCATTTCACAATCCAGCTGGAAATCGTAGAAATGTGTCATGATTATTCTGGAACAGGCTTCATGCTATGTTGCATTAAAAGGCTGCCTGCAGGGTCACTAGGTTGTGGGACAGAGCAATTTATGGTTTTAGCTAGATGTGTGGTGGGGTCATGAGTCACTGATGATTGTGTTGTTTGGTTATATAATGGCTCGGCAATAGGATGCTGTTGAAATACTTCCTCTGGGGGTGAATCACTTCACAATTGGTTTGTTGCTATCCCAAAAAACAAATTCTTATGCATTTTAATTGCAGGATTGACTTACAATAAGCAGGAGAGTCTATCACAGTCTGTCTTGTTACTATTATTTAGGATAACTCATCCAAACATGATTAACTTCCATGTTCTAAACACATGTGAGTTTCTTTGTTAATATCTTAATTTCCTGGAACACGAGATGTTTAGCAGAATCGTGTTTTGCATTTTGTGGCAGTGTTCTGGGAAGGAACATACAGCTGGAAGTTATGACTGCACGGTTAAACTGTATAAAAACAGCTGCTACAATTACACTTATATTCTTATAAATTAATCTAAACTCAATTTTCATATTGAACATCACAATTGTATTAATCAATTTAGTGCTTTCCAGACCAAGGGGGAAAAAAACAAGACTGACAACAACCGAGATTCAACTTGGAACTGGACTGAAATGAAGCATTAATGATGAAGACGATTTGGAGCTGGGCTGATCAAGTGGAGACGGAGATGAAAAAGAAGACGTTTGAAACTCGCCTGAACCGCATTGGAGAGGAAGACAACTTGGAGTTGGGCAGAACCAATGGAGACAAAGAAGACTTGGAACTGGACAGAACCAGCAGCAAAGAAGACATGGAACTGGACTGAACCAGCAGCAAGGAAGACGGTTTAAAACTGGATTGAACCATTTGAGAGGAAGACGACTTGGACTTGGGGAGAACCAATGGAGATAAAGGAGACTTGGAACTGGATGGAACCATTGGAGAAGAAGACAACTTGGAATTGGGCAGAACCAATGGAGACGAAGAAGACTTGGAACTGGACGGAACCAGCAGCAGGGAAGACTGTTTGAAACTGGACTGAACCATTGGAGAGGAAGACAACTTGGAATTGGGCACAACCAAGGTTGACGAAGACGACTTTGAACTGGACGGAACCAGCAGCAAGGAAGACAGTTTTAAACTGGACTGAACCATTGGAGAGGAAGACAACTTGGAATTGGGCAGAACCAATGGAGACTAAGAAGACTTGGAACTGGACGGAACCAGCAGCAAGGAAGACAGTTTTAAACTGGACTGAACCATTGGAGAGGAAGACAACTTGGAATTGGGCAGAACCAATGGAGACTAAGAAGACTTGGAACTGGACGGAACCAGCAGCAAGGAAGAAGGTTTGAAACTGGACTGAACCATTGGAGAGGAAGACGACTTGGACTTGGGCAGAACCAATGGAGATGAAGAAGACTTGGAACTGGATGAAACCAGCAGCAAGGAAGAAGGTTTGAAACTGGCCTGAAGCATTGGAGTGGAAGACAACTTGGAGTTGGGCAGAACCAATGGAGACATAGAAGACTTGGAACTGGATGGAACCAGCAGCAAAGAAGACATGGGACTGGACTGAACCAGCAGCAAGGAAGACGGTTTGAAACTGGACCTAACCATTGGAGAGGAAGACGACCTGGACTTGGGCAGAATCAGTGGAGACGAGGAAGACTTGGAACTGGACGGAACCAGCAGCAAGGAAGACGGTTTGAAACTGGACGGAACCAGCAGCAAGGAAGACGGTTTGAAACTGGACTGAACCATTAGAGAGGCAGACGACTTGGACTTGGGCAGAACCAAGGTCAATGAAGAAGACATGGAACTGAAAGGAACCAGCTGCAAGGAAGACGGTTTGAAACTGGCCTGAAGCATTGGAGAGGAAGACAACTTGGATTTGGGCTGAACCATTGGAGACATAGAAGACTTGGAACTGGACTGAACTACTGATGATAAAGATGATTTGGAGTTTGGCTGATCAAGTGGAAATGGAGAAAAAGACGAAGATAAACTGGGCTGAACCAGCAAAGACGAAGAAGACTTGGAACTGGACGCAACCAGCAGCAAGGAAGGCAACATAGAAGTGAGCTGAACCAGTGATGATGACAACTTGAGACTAGATAACATCACTGAAGTCTGACATAAATTCATCAATTCAGAGTTGGAATCAAATTCGTCAAATTCAGAGTTGGAATTCTGTCAATTGATAGAGAGTTTACTGAAGACAAAGTTGGATGATCCAATCTCGAACTAATTCAGGATACAGAAACTAGAGGTTCTTAATGCAAATTAGGCTATTTAAATACATTATCTTTGACACACTTTGCAGTATATCCAGAAGGACTCTTCACATCTTCTCATCCTCCCAAACAATGATTTCCAATTTATTAAATAATACAAGATGAGGGATTGTAAACCCATCCCATCCCCTTGCATTTGGAATCATGCAAAATAAGACCACCAATGTGTATTAAGACAGTCAACTGGGTCCACTTTGACTTCATGTTGACTTTATATTGTGATGTACTCTCTTTTAGCTGTGAATAGGCATGACAGTTCATCATTAGGGTTCTTGTAGGCTATATGCTCGTATAAACAAACAAATTAGAGTATGATTTGTTTTATTGACGGGTAATGGGGTCTAAGAGGTAATAAGGGTGTCCTATCTCCGGCTCTTCAATGAAAGATTGTACAATCAAGGCACAAGTATGCTTGACAGTGACAGATGAGACTTTTCAGTTCCAGAGACACATCCAGTTAATTAGCCCTGATCCTATGTAATACAAGCTAAGCTCGAGAGACGAATGAATGGGCCAGTTGGAGCTGGAAATAGAGAAGTTTAATAGAGAATAGAGAAGAGAAAAAATCTCAATTGCCTCTGTCAACCTATACGCTACCAGAAGTCCCCACATGCTCTTCTACATGGTCTGTCTTTGAGCCTGTTTCTCTTGATTCTCTAAATGAGATTGTTGCAATTCTAAAACCTACTAGTTCCTCTCAGGATATAATTCCAACTATCTTTTTTAAGCAGGTATTTCACGCTATCGGTCCTGATTTGTTGTCTATTATCAACAAATGTCTTCATACCGGAGTCGTCCCCGACAGCCTGAAACATGCTTCGGTTTTGCCTCGACTTAAAAAATCTAATATGGATTCGACAATACTGAGTGATTTCCGCCCAATCTCAAATTTACCCTTTATCTCAAAAATTCTAGAAAAAGTGGTTTTGAGTCAACTCCAGTCATATTTATGAGAAATTTCAGTCTGGTGTTAAACAACGTCACAGTACTGAAACTGCACTTTTAAGAGTCATGAATGATATATTGCTCACCACCGATACCGGCCAATCAGCGGCTTTGGTCTTGTTAGATCTTAGCTCTGCTTTTGACCTGGTCGATCACAATATTCTCATTTCTCGTCTTGAAGCGTGTATGGGTTTTCGGGGTACGGTGCTAGAATGGTTTCGCTCATATCTAACTAATAGGAGTTATTCAGTTCGTATCGGGAAACAGTGTTCATCCGGAATGAAATTGGGGTCTGGCATTCCAACACTATCTCACGCCCAATTCGTACGAATTCGACGAATGATTAAAAAATGTTTAATTCGTACGACCTCACTCGTACGAATTTGTACGATTTCTCTAAACCCACGTGATGGTTAGGTTTAGGGGCGGGGTAAGGGGTAGGTCATTCGTCGAATTCGTACGACTTGGTCGTGAGATCGGGTTGGGCATTCCTCAGGGTTCTATTCTTGGCCTGGAGCTGGTTAAACTGTATATGTTCCCCCGGGGTTCTATTTTATCTAGACATGGGGTTTCTTTCCATCTGTATGCTGATGATACTCAAATTTACTTGCCTTTGAAGCGTGATGACAAGCTAGCTTTAAAGCCAATACTTCACTGTCTTGATGAATTAAAACTCTGGCTTGCTAGTAATTTCTTGAGTCTCAATGAGAGCAAAACTGAAATTATTTTGTTTGGCCCCAATGATCGTAGTGCTCACGACTTTGATCTACAATCGTTGTCACCTTACAGTACCTCCTGTGTTCGGAATCTGGGGGTCTGGCTTGATAACAACTTTAAAAACGATAAACAGATAAGTGCTGTGGTTAAGTCCTGTTTTTATCATCTTCGGCTTTTAGCCAAGGTTAAGCCCTTCTTGTCTGCAAAGAACTTTGAGTTCTACCAGAAAGACTCGGGAAAATGAATAATGTAACAATAAATACATTTATTGATAGCCCAGCAAGCAATTAAGTTCTTTGGCATAGGCCCCGTCCATAGCTCGCAATCCGAGGGTCCGGACTCTGCATTTCCTGCCTGAAGACGAAGGCAGGGGCGAAGCCGACCCCCCCGGGAGGTATAGGAAGGGACCATCCTGGTGGTGGTGGGGAGGATGGAAGGGAAAGAACCATCTTGGAGGTGGTAGGATGGGAGGGAGGAACCATCTTGGAGGTGGTGGGGAGGATAGAGGTCAATAAAAGCGTCAGCATCTGCGAACTCAAACATGTGTAAGTACCGGTCTTTTATACCGCAAGCATTAAATGCGATTGGATAGATGAGAAGGTAATTAGTGACGCAACGATTGAGTCTTCCTGGTAGAACTTAACGCTAAAGCTTCTGTATTGCTGCATGCATTCGTAACATCCAGATTGGACTATTGTAATTCCTTATATGTTGATTTTAAAGTTTTGTTATTTGTTTTTAAGTCACTGCAGTACTTAAGTCTCCACAGTACTTATCTGAACTACTACATTCGCCCACACAGTCAAGGTCTCTTAGGTCGGGGGACTCTACCTTACTATCTGTCCCTCGCACCAGACAAATAGGGGTGATCGCGCTTTTGCAGACATTGGACCTAAGCTATGGAATAGCCTACCGGCTTACATTAGATCTGCATTAGATCTGATGTTACATTAGATTTACATTAGATCTGATTGTATTGTAATGAGAAAAAGAGGCTACAATTTGCAAGAGCTCACCAAAATTGGACAGTTGAAGACTGGAAAAATGTTGCCTGCTGTTGAGTCTCAATTTCTGTTGAGATTTGCAGATGGTAGAGTCAGAATTTGGCGTAAACAGAATGAGAACATGGATCCATCATGCCTTGTTACCACTGTGCAGGCTGGTGGTGGTGGTGTAATGGTGTGGGGGATGTTGTTTTCTGGGCACAATTTAGGCCCATTAGTGCCAATTGGCCAACGTTTAAATGCCATGACCTATCTGAGCATTGTTTCTGACCGTGTCCATTCCTACAATGCTCCATGTACACATGTACCACCATGTACCATCATGTACACAAAGCATGTCACAAAGCTGGGTATCATTTCAAATTGGTTTCTTGAACATGACAATGAGTTCACTGCACTAAAATGGCCCCACTGTCATCAGATCTCAACCCAATAGAGCATTTTTGGGATGTGGTGGAACGGGAGCTTCGTGCCCTGGATGTGCATCCCACAAATCTCCATCAACTGCAAGATGCTATCCTATCAATACGGGCCAACATTTCTAAAGAATGCTTTCAGTGCTTTGTTGAATCAATGTCATGCAGTTCTGTAGGTGAAACACAAACACAGTATTAGAATGGTGTTCCTAATAATCCTTTAGTTGAGTGTATAATTGTAAGTGATTATTGGTTATTATTTGCCATTACAAATGTGAATTAGATGTGCATTTATATGAAAATAATGCTAAAGTAATGGATAGTTCAGGATTGATTGCGACAGGATAAATGCATAAAAATATGAGTCTTTGTTATATCACAAATAAATGGTCATATCAGTCATTACGAAGAATCTCTCTCTCTCTCTCTCTCTCTCTCTCTCTCTCTCTCTCTCTCTATTATGGGGACAAATTGTTCCGACTAAAATGACAATACCTGAAATCCTTGTACTTTTGGGGACATTTCCATGAGGAAAACAGGTAATAAATCATAGTGATGTTTAAAAAAAAAAATTACAAATGCAAGTTGTGTGTGATGTATTGGGTATGGGTTAGTGTACAGGGGAGAGAATATACTGTTTGTGCAGTATAAAAACCATATATCTGTCCATTATGTCTATGGAGAGTCCCCACAAAGATAGTGAACCAGACACACTCAGTGACTCAGTGTGCGTGTGTGTGTGTGTCCATCTATGAGACATTCATGAGACTCAGAGCAGTAAAGCGTCAGTCAGCGTCCAGTTCACCGAATCTGTGGAGATAAACCCCATTCCTGTCGAGATTTCACTGCAAGTCGGAAGGGTAAGTTTCCACCTTGCTTATAAATACAACCTAATTACATTTAGTGCTAAATTAATGTGTACAAATAACTAGGCTGCTTGCTCTCGTGAATGGTGTCTGCACAGCGCGCGCTTTTTATTGGAGTTCACGCGCACAGATTCGCGCATTCCACAGGTGTCGAACTGAAATCGTTTTCATTACTGAGATCTCCATCCAATGAGAAAGAAATAACGGTTTGTCATTAAAAGGAGAGAGATTTAAACATTTTACCCACAACTCTTTAGTAAACGCGTGTAAGTTTTTCGCATCGCCGGGTTAAAGTGTATCATTAGCGCGGCTTCCCTTTTCCTTACGCGTCGAGGAATCATCTCAAGTGTGTTTGGATGATCTTCAAAAATCGAGTGCAACGCTGTAAATTTTTAAGCTCTCAAGTTTACAGAAAAGAGTAAATATTTTATGTATGCCTGTGTTCTTGGCCAGTCCTTGTGTGTTTAAAGCAGACTAAAGTGCTTGATATTCATGTTGCTACAGTCTACTGTGCGATGGTAAGATTAATATGAATCATACCCAATGGCAGTTCTTTAGATACAGCTTGACCTGTTTTGTTTCATGATGTGTTCAGGTTTAAAAAGGCTTTTCCTCATGCACTCACGCATCAACAGTACTGAACATGGTTGTATGAATGATAAATTGTTGTGCAAACATTAAAGAGTAAATAGCATAATCATTTAAATTTTAAAAACATAAAATTCAGATTAAAGTAAACACTAGTACAGGTACAGATCAGCCAAAAACTAAACTAAATCATGACTTTCAATCAAACACAAATGCTGCTGTTTCCATAAAACAGTTATATTTTAGTTTTTTTTTTCATGGTAGTCATGGTATAAATGGAACAGACAGTAGATCATTGATCATTCACATTTATTCAGGACAGCTTGGATTTCTCCTTGAGGATGAAAGAAAATTAGTTTTGAAATTAAATGGAAAACATTACATTTATGCATTAGAAAGGCATCTAAATCACATTATGTAGCCTACTGCTTTCTCTCATCAAAATTCGCCATATTTCAAATGCAACTGATACACGAAAATAAAGATGGAAATTATTATATGTGTGCAAACATGCAATTTATGTTCTTAGTTCTGGGAAAATTGATTAGTTAAGAATAGCCCTGGCTGACAACATCAACACATTTATTGGGTAGATATTGCCGAAACTTCCAGAGAGACCAGACCTAACCTGAGATGAGAGGCTAGAAAAGACACAGGGAAGGGTTTGGATAAGATCTAGGGCTTCAGAAGCATAGATCGAAACCATCTCTCTTAGCAACAAGACACTGTTCGACTCACATATTTCTGAACGTTCATGGTCTCAGCTGCTGCCTAATGATCTTGCTTGACATTTCAGATATGCGGGTTGTGTAACTCACTGACACCATCAAAAATATGGATGTCTCCATTCCTTATACACCTGAAAATTGATATAATCTGCAATTATTAGCTGAAAAAGCCGTTTAACCTTTTTGATTTGAATAAAACCATTACCATTTCCCTCAGTGTAGTCACGCACCAATAATTGCACAGTACAGTTCTTAAGTGTTACCGGTGGGCCCACAGCCATTTAAAACAGCAATATCCTATACTAAACCTAAACTAATCTTGACCAAATATATATCATTTGAAAGCTTACAATCTCTGGTTTTCATTTTTGGTGACAGAGGAGCTGTAATTTATTGATTTACAACAAGAATATTTTCATATTCCTAAAGCGTGTTCAGACCTTTATTTTGACATTGTGATGAACATGAAAAATCATGAAAAATGGATGAAACCTCAGTTTGTTTTCATGCAAGATTTCAATAATTTTCCATAATTTTTTTTAAAAGGTTTGAAAATGTTTTAAATATAAAGAAAAAAACAGATTCACTATTTGTGATGCATAGCCTACGTGTTCTGTTTTTGTGTTTCTTAGAGGTTGAATTCATATCAAAATGTTTAACTTCCAATACTACTTCTGAATAGGATGCTGACTTCATGAATTGTATGTAATTTGTGGAAACAATTTTTCAGATCACTCAAAACGCATATGGAAATGGAGAGTTTGGTTGTGCCCTAGTGGAAGCGTTCGGTACTGCGCATAAACACAATCTCACTGAAAGATCATTTTTTGAGATATCAACCTAAAACTTGTTCAGATTTTTGGCTTCGATTATCTTGCAGTTTTAGAGTACAACTTGTTCTGAAAAAAATATATTTTAATAAAAGTGGTCAGAAAAGAAATCTGTGATAGAGGCAAAGGCTGCCCTTCAAATTCAGTAGCACCTCAATCCAGTACATGAGATCCACGGGGAGGAATCGGATCACGATCCAAGGGGTGGAGTTGGGTAGGATTAGGGTTGGGTTTAGGAATTAGGGGTGGGTTTAGGGATCAGGGGGCAGAGTTGGGTAGGTTTAGGTATTTGTAAGGTGGGAGGAGTTGGATCTGGATCCGACTCCTCCCCATGGATTTCATGTTCCGCAGTGAGAACCAACTCTTCAAATTGGTGGTTTTGTGGGGCATGTACAGCATGGAAGAGGGGGTTTTTGGGCTCAGTTTGGAACAAGACAGTTCCAACAGGCCCAGCTCAAAAAAGGAAGCTGGTAGTCAATGAGGTGTGAGAGGATGAGGTACAGTATATAAAGGCTATTTCCCAAGCAGGGAGAGTGGATGAGATGGGAGAGTGTGGGACAACGCAAGATGGGCTGGAAAGACCTTTGGTCAGTGGAAGAGAGTAGGATCAGTTTCCTTATCAGGTCAACATATGATGTTCTCCCATCACTGCAGAGCCTAAACCTCTGGGTAGGAGAGGATCCCTCTTGTGTTCATCACCTGCCACATTAAGGCACATTTTGACAGGATGTAAGGTGGTTCTTAGCCAAGGTCGGTTAACTTGGCGCCATGACCAAGTACTGAGATGTTTGCCTTATGGAAGGCAAGCGTAACATGACCAATAAGTGCCACCTGTTCTAGCAAAACATTACACAGAGAAGACAATATTCCTACGCCCAGACGAGCAACCACCAAGAAAAAGGGTTAAAGCAGCACTATGCAGTTTTTTTAACCTTAACTGAATAGCTTCGGAGTTATTGCAATGGTTATTTGACTATTTTCGGCTTGAATGTTGGGCATCTCAAGTACTCCACAGCAACTCTAGGGGTCACAGTTTGACAAAAACAGATATCCTGCATAGTGTGGCTTTAAAACTAGCTCTCGCCCAGGACAACTGGAAGCTGCTAGGGACTGGAAAATGATGGCTGATCTTGATCAACAGCTTATTTTTCCACCTGAGATTGCCACCACTAACCTCTGACCAGATATTGTTTTGTGGTCTGGATCAGCACGCATTGTTCAACTGATAAAGTTAACAGTGCCATGGGAGGATGCTGTAGATGAGGCATATGAGAGGAAGAAACTGCGGTATGCTCATCTGGTGTCATCGGAGGATTTTTTTGGCCAGAGGCTGTCCCGAATGTTCTCAACCTGCACAGAATGTACACATAGTGTCAGCCATCTTTTTGGAAGCTAATCTAGCAGGCTCTTGTTCTGTGGAGAAAGCTGAGTAGGGGTTACCATCCTCTTTTTTCCGGACATGTCCGGCCGTCGATGTCCGGGATTTGGCTTTTGCTTTCTGCAGTTGCCATTCATTGTTTACATGTACAGCTTTTTTTTTCAGTCTAACTGAATTCATTCTGATTGGTGAATCTGAATGTAGAGTTTACAAGAACGCTAAACAAGTGATCGGTTGATGTGTGTTTTGACATTGCTAAGAACATTTTTTTTCACGACTGGATAGCTATCCGATCTGAGAAAACACATGAAGTTACCAGGTGTAAACAGGCCTGATGTATGTCTATGTAAGGAACCAAAAATGTGAAATCACTATGAAACCCCCTTTCGGGAACCTTTATTATTAAGATTGTGCACACAATAATTGAGTGCACTAGTTTAATGCATTCTCTTTGGTTTTGTTTTCCAGAAACTCACATTTGGATATGAATTTTAAAACCCAAAGGGACTATGTGCTTTCTCACAACTTTGACGTCATGTGACACATCGGACTGCCCAATGGAGGCCACTACGATACTGACCGCCACGAACAGCCAAGTCAAGCGAATCCTTCACGAACCTCCCGAGCCCAACGTCACGACTCTCACAAACACGTCTGTCCCGTTCCACCATCACATGAACAGTGCGGTGCTGGGGATCTTCCTCGGGACACTGTCCCTCCTGACGGTCATCATGAACCTGCTGGTCCTGTTTGCCGTGAGAAAGGAACGGACTTTACACACAGTTGGGAATCTCTACATCGTCAGTCTGTCGATTGCAGACCTTATAGTTGGGGCGACAGTAATGCCTTTGAATCTGGTGTACCTTCTTGAGGACGAGTGGAAGCTTGGTCACGTTATTTGCCAGTTCTGGTTAGTCATGGATTATGTTGCGAGCACGGCGTCCATTTTCAGTTTGTTCATCCTTTGCTTGGACAGGTACCGATCCGTACGACACCCTTTACAGTATCTGAAGTATCGGACACGAGGGAGAGCAACGCTGTTGATTTGTAGTGCGTGGCTTCTCTCGATGACTTGGATCGTTCCCATCCTCGGCTGGAGGATGTTTGCTCAGGTCGATTGGAAACCTGAACGGGAGAACCAATGCGACACGGACTTTCGCTTAGTGACGTGGTTCAAAGTTCTGACCGCCATTCTTAACTTCTACATCCCTTCGTTTCTAATGCTTCTGTTCTACTCGCAGATTTTCATCGCGGTTCGGGATCATTACAGGGAATGGGAGACCTTCGCCGGCCCCATGGTGAAACCCGAAGCGGATGATACACTGGCGAACGGACTTCAGTTAAAGATAACCAAAGCCTCGGAGAGAGAGAATCAGGCGTATTCTCAAAAGGAGGGTCTTCTGGATCAATACAGTCTTGAACAGCCAAGAGACAATATTGAAGACAACCCCGATTCCCTGTCAGAGACGAAGAGGAAGAGTTGCTATAAGAAGAAACAAATGTTCAGACTTTCGAAACGCATGAGAAAGAGCATACAAGACCCTGAAATTTCAATCGATGATGGGGAAACGGTCGCCGAATGCCCGCCATCTGTATCTCTCGTCTTTCTACGACCGGAAAACAACACAGAGACCTTCATAAATGTGAACGACTGTAATGTGCTAGTGCCGAACTCCGTCGGGAACATTAGCGAGGGCGAGCAGACGGTGGATATTCATAATTATACTCATAGCACGCCTCCATCACCACCGTCCCCGTGGGCCGAGAACAACCCGCCGCTAAACGCCAACGATTCACTTCCCGCGAAACAAACATGGCAGAAGCTCTGCGAACAGTCCAAGCAAAGCATCCACAGCATGCGGATCCGCAAGGAGCGGAAAGCCGCCCGGCAACTGGGCTTCATCATCGGTGTGTTTATGGTGTGTTGGATCCCGTACTTCATCACATTCATGGTCATGGCCTTGTGTGAGACCTGTGTGCATCACGACCTTCATATGTTCACCATTTGGCTTGGGTACATCAACTCCACTCTCAATCCCTTCATATACCCACTGTGCAATGAAAACTTCAAAAGGGTGTTCAAAAAGATTTTTTATATTGATAGATAAGGAGATCGGATCCATTTGTGACATGTTTGTACATCAGTTGCTCCGCCATGCTTGTGATCTTGATAACACTTTACAACAGAGTTCATTTTTTAATGAATTATGTAACATGAACTAACCATGAGCAATTGATTTGTTACTGTATTTGTTAATCTTTGTCAATGTTAGCTGTTCATTGTTTGTTCATGTCAGTTCAAGGTGCATTAACTTGTTAACAGGATTTGAAAAGTATTAGGTAATGTTGAAATTAAGATTAACAAAGATTAATGAACGCTGCAGTTCATTTTTAGTTCATGCTAACTAATGTAGTTAACTAATATTAACTTATGAACTTTATTGTGAGGTGTTCCCATTTTGTTATTTATTGCTGAGTGTCAGCTTGACACGTCTGCAATCTGCATCAGATTACATTAAAAATGCATTCCGTACAGTGTTTTAAAACCGGTTGTATTGAAGCATCTGTGTTGCTCATTAACACAACCATTTCCAGCGGGAGTTCTTCTCTACATCTATGACTACGTTAACATGTAGCCAATAGTCCGTTCAAAACCGGGATATTAGCAACAACCCGGTTGCGAACAGCCATGTAAACACCGGCAAAAACCTGAATATGCTCATATCCCGGATTTTAAAGCTACACTGTGTAACTCTTTTAGTTTATTCTTAGCTAAAAACACTTAGTTCTTTCAAAAATATATGTGCTCATTAATGTATATTTACTTCGTTCAAGTAATGAAGTATTCTTGTGAGTGTATAATATGCCATTGATAATACATATGGGTAAGGGGTTCTAATGTCGGTCGCCATGTTGCCCCTCCATCTTGAAAGTACATTAGCCTCAGAGGGACATACCCATTAATTCAAGCTTCGCCTTTCGTGTTTACGTTTGAGTTAACACTCATGGACAAGGTCTGGCAGCCATGTTAATCTTGGAATACATTGGCCACCGTAGGAGTTAAAACGAAATCGGAATTGAGAGGAACAGAAACTAATATTCCCTGGATGGTCATATACCTTTTCACCACTAGATGGGGATAAAAAAATCACACAAACACAGTGTAGCTTTAAAAACCAGGATATTATACCTGGGGTACCACTTTTCTAACACGAATTTTTGGTCTTGTAAAGACGTATCGGCATACCCCCATAGTGATTTGTGTTCTGCGCATGTTCTATTCACAAGGAATCTTGGACTTTTGAGTAGAGAAACTTATCGGCGCATACAAAAATCCACGTGCAGTATACCGGAAGTAAACATGGCGAGACGCAGCACAGCATACTTTTGGAACTAGGTCAGTAACGTTAACAGCATCAAAGCGCAAACAAAGGCGAATGCTATCTGCCCCGAACAATTCATTATCTGCGTGCTGTTGTTGTTGTTGTCTTTGGATACAGGAAGAAGGATCAGAAATGACGCATATTGCGTCTTAAGGTTGTCCGTACGTCTAGATGCTAACCGCGCGTCGCCGTTTACATCAGGATATTGCAATTCCATGTATACAGGAGAAACTCTCTCTGCTCATGCATGTAAACGGGTTATTCCTAATGTTTCAGAAACCCGAATAGTGACATTAACCCGACCATAACCACGAAAATTGGCTGCATGTAAACGTAGTCATTGTTTGTGTTTCTGAAAACCTGAAACGCCTCCATTGTTGTAGTCTTGAGTTTCTTCCGGGAACCAACACGCCACAATATTCCTCATTATAATAATTCATATCCAGAATAAATGGGTGGGGCCTGGTTGAGTTAGTTAATAGTGTGTTAAAGGGATAGTTCACTTTGAAATTAATTTTTGAAATGTTTTAGCTTACCTCAAGGGCATCCAAAATGCAGGTGTCTTTGTTTCCACAGTATTTTCAATTTTGACATTTTTTGGTCAAACCGGTGTTGTCTGTCATTCATATAATGCAGGGTATGGGGGTCCGCCTCAAAGAGCATGCACAGAGAAGTCAAAAATAAACATGATTTAATGACTCGTGATTGTAAGTACACATTGATGGCCTAAGACACGAAACGAGTGGTTTGTGTGAGAAAACGAACAGTATTTATATAGGTTTTACCTCTTGTTAACAGCCGTCAAACTGATCTGAATCAGAAGTCCAACTGAACCGAACTGAACCGTCTCCAATGTTGCGCCGGAAGTGATCTCTCGTGCGTCTACGTCACGCAATGTTTACACGGAGATTTCGGGAGTTTTACCTTTCACTAAACATATTTAGATATACAGGAAATCGCAATGGAAGACGATTTCGATATGTGTAAATATGTTTAGTAAAAGGTAAAACTCCTGAAATCTCAGTGTAAACATTGCGTGACATAGACGTGCGAGAGATCACTTCCGGCGCAACATTGGACATACTGGTGGTTATGGAAAGGGGTGAGATATTTTCCATACACACTCGAAGCGCTCGACCAATCACAACACACTGCTCCAGCCGACCAATCAGAGCACAGTGTGCTTTTCAGAATGGGCTTCATAGAGACAGGAAGTAAACAGAGTGTTACTGACAGACTGGGAAGAGAGGAGCTGCAACAATGGAGAATATGAGGGAAATAATCAACATTCAAGCAGGAAAACCTGTTCTAGTAGAGCCTGAAACTACAATAAGACTTTGTGAACAGACAGAATAGGACATTTTTAATGTAGAATATTGTCTGGAAATGCCCTGAAATTAATTATGTTTTAGTAGCATGTGCAGTGCATTCATATTTAATAGGGAGTTTAATTAAATGTAGTTTGGTCAGGTGCAAATGCACACTATCCTCAGAGAGAAATACATACAGGTGAAATTCTATAATGAAGTATGTTGGGAATGGCGTGCTATATGTATACTATTCACAAATTGCCTGTATTCGTTGAACTCCTGTGTACAGTGCAATGCATTTCAACTCATCTTTGTTTTAATAAAAAAAAGTACTTAAATGATGGACAGAGTGATGATATAAACAAAACTGCATCTAATGTAAGTCATTATTTGATTAAACTGCAAAATGTGAAGACATTAAACCTTTTTAATACCTTTTTTTTTTAGACATGTATGCCTCTGGATGATGAACATGTAAGACGGTCATCTGAAACTGACTCTAGCATACAAAACATGGAAACATTATAAGACAGACAGAGCTGATGAATGAACTACAAAGGCTTCAAATTATGGCAAAGCAATTATCCTACATAATACGTGCATATAATAAGTGCTGCCTAATCTCTTTGATTTCATTTTTTTCTAACATTTTGCATTGCCAGCCCTCAATTAGATCCTTTCACTTTCTGTTAAACCTCATGATTGGTGAACAAAAATGCCAGTCTTTCAATGAAAATCTTTTCTTTAAATAAACTGAGAAGGAACATGTCTTCTAATTTCAATATCTTTATTGGGAGAAATGCATGCTGCATTCAGCACTGTCTTTGCAGTGAGGTCTGTAGGAGCTTACATGGGAAATGAGGTCCATTAGATATGTAATGCAATTTAATTCCTATCAACTGAACCTCGTAAATGTATTAAGTCTGAAATCACGTCATTGTTTCTGCATCTAAACGTCAAATGCAGAGGAAAAACGGCGCTAAAATATACTCAAACTGAAAAATCATGATCATCTTACTAATTATATATATTTTTCAGTTATTTCCCTATAGCGGCTAATGAATCTGAATCTGAATCATTCACAGAAAACACTTACTTCCCTGTTGAACAATAAACAGGTGGACAACCTTTACAATTCATGCTGAAATCTGAGCTGGCCAGACCGTCATTCAACTTATTAAAATCGTTAAAATAGTGGAAACAACAATCAAACAATTTACAGATATCGGAGGCCTAAACATTTAAAAACAAACATTTATATTATTATATATTGTGTACCTATAGTATAATGAATTATTATAAATGATTCATTAAAAAGTAATTTTCATTCTGCAAGGTTATTGTCTTTTTTTTTTTTAAGTGTGATTTTACTGGTTGTGTTTATTCATTATTAAAGGGTTAGTTCACCCAAAAATGAAAATTAAGTAATTCACCCCAGTGCTGTACCAACCCCATAAGACCTTCGTTCGTCTTCGGAACACGAGTGAAGATATTTTTGATTAAATTTGAGAGATGGATCACTGCTAGGCTGCCTAAGGGATCGAAACTTGACGGCCCAGAAAGTCATTGAAGAAAATTTTTAAATATTCCATACAGTGGCTCAAGTATAAGTTTATCAAGCGACGAGAGTACTTTTGACATATCATGGCCATTTTATGAATCCTTGAAATATATTTCTTACATACAGCTCTTTTAACATACTTATAAACTTTATATCTTGTGGTAAAGACTGCTTTGTTTAAATATTTTGAAACATTTCCAGTTGATAAAATTACTTTAAATGTGAACATGCACAATGTTTAAGAATGATAAACTTTCATATTGGTATCATGTATTTGTGATCCCACATTCCTGGATAGTCTTCCATTGCAAACGCATTAATCTAAAAATTGAAATTTCTGGATTCACATCTCATTTAGATTTGCCTAGTTAATAACCACAGCCTGATGAAAAGAACTTGATTTGGGGAACAGTATAGGACTTTACCGAGGCTGGACACCGCACTGAAACTGAAACTTATGGAAGCTTGCATCCATATTTTTTATATCAAAAATATAAACTCAATATGTAAAAATTGCAAGATGTAAAATAAAAATTCCAAAAAAAGTAAAAATTGCATTATATAAACATTTCTGAGAGGGGAGAAAAATCTGAATAGAGAGATGTAAACTCAGAACCCAGAAAAAAAAGACAAAATTGCATAATATAAACTCAGAATTCTGAGAAAAAAAAAAAAGAATCGCAAGATGTAAACAGTAAACTCAAAATTCTGGGGGAAAAAAATCTGAATTGAGATATGATGTTATAATTAATGTTTAATTAGTTCAATTAGCCCACAGACAAGTATACAAAAAGTACAAGATAAATACAAGGCATTGTGCTACAGTTCAGAATATGTAAAACAACAACTAAAATATAAAATGAACATGTACGTAAAATAAATTGTTATACATAAAATTAAAATACATGGATATAAGGTGGTACAGTATAATATTAGTGCAGTTAGGCTACATGAGTTTGAAAAGCTTCTTGAATTTAAGAGAGCTCTATAGAAAAGTCAGAATTCTGATTTTATCAAAATTGCTGTGCTTGGAAGGGTAGAAGTCAACCTTTGTATGTTTTATTTGGTGAAGGAAACGAGCTTTTATAAACTACACCTGAGGAGAGCAGTAAGTGTGTCAGTATGCTACAGCTATAAGGGCATCAGGCTGGTTTTTCTGGCTCGTTCACTGATCGTCTGCTGTGCACATGACAAACCAGCCGTTTCATCTTTCATAGGGTTAACAATGAAAAGGAACAGCGTTTATAAGTTTCTGTCCGTGTTTTCTTGTCTATTTGTCTGTGTTTTCCTTCTGTTTTGGGGTTTTGTCTTTTATTCGATGGTTTTGGCACCATAAGAATCTTTTTGGACACTCTCCTTAAGAGGTTTGTCGGTCATCTAACGTAAAGCGTTTAAGCAGCTGGTAACGTTATTCTCCAACATTTTCTCATGGTTTATAAATGCGGGATAATATGACGCTTTAAACATTTATCAGAAAAGCGTGTCCTGCTAACATTGTTCTTCGGTTAACAATGAGCATTTTTTTAAAGATGTCAAAATGTTGAAGATAGAACATTCCAAGGTCGTTACACCGGCGAAAACTGCACCACGTATTTAAAGCTGTCTATTTGCGAATTATTAAATATGTTTTAAGTGATTTGTAAGCTCTTTTTGCGATACCAAAACAAACAAACTGCGCATGCGTGTAGGATGACCGTGGTCACATGACGTCAACCAGGAAGTGATTGTCTGGTAAGTGATGTTTCACTGCTATGTATTTCTTGCTGCTTTTACTTTGTGTTTATCATGACTATACATACATGACAATAAATGTCACAGATCATATATGTAAAACATCGTGCGTTTTACAGTTGTGTGTTAAAACAAACAAACAAACGCACACACACACACAGACCAAAAGAGACAATGCTTTTAAAGAAGCAGACAGTATATTTACTAACATTACAATAAGAACGCAGCTTTTACTTGTATTATGTTGACAAGTTGTATATACGTGTTGTCTGATTAGTACAACATTAAATTTCTTCTTAATATATAGAGACAAGCCTTTTGCAGTGAGAAAAAAGGAACTACTTTTACTTCCACATATCGAATCCAACAGGAATGTAAATGTTTTTAATATAAGAAAATAATATCAGGCTAAGAGAATTGAGGATTTTATTTTACGAGTATATTTTCCCTTTTTTTATTGAATTTTATTTTGATGTATCCAATATATATTCTTGTCATGCTATCTCTGTACATTAGAATCTTGTTCTTAAAGTCCCCCTGTAGCCAATCATTTTATCCCTTAAAACTCATCTTTGATCACCAAAATTACATATTAAACCGTTTTTTCCTTGAGAAAAAACACCCTTGCCTCATTTAGTATGCATGGTTCTATAAATATGCAAATGAGCCCCGCCTCTACTCTCTCAGAGATTGGTTACAAGGTCATTTGTGACGCCAGTAACACCAGCGATTTTAAACCGTGTTTTCGACTTACTTGCCTACTGTCGAACTTACTCATGGTTTGTCCTAAATTATATTAAAAACACCACATATGCAAATAAAGAACATTAAAAGCAGGATTTTCACCACAGGGGGACTTTTGTTTTAAGTGATCTGAAACTGAAGTCAAATTATAATATGTAAATATATATATTAAATCCTCTGTCCTGTCTCTTATGGCAGTGTGTGACGTATCAAACATCAGTCCTAATGGCAGCTGAACCGACGGCCGCCCCGAAACTGCAGTTTTCCCCGTTCTTCAGCGCCCTGGAGGCTGGATTCTGGCATCAACTCACTCAGAAGAAACTCAACGACTACCACTTAGACGAAAGTGCCAAAAACATCAAAGGCTACTACTATAACGGTTAGTGTGAGAGGTTTCGCTAGTCTTTTCTCCTCTTTGTGTCGTATATCCGAGTGAAACGCTTCCAGTGGGGTGCGTTTCCCAAAAGCATCGTTAGCCAACTATGGTCGCAAGTTCTGTCGTTATCAGCATAGTTCAACGAGTCGGTGTTTCCCGAAACCATCGTTCCAACGAACATTCGCAAACAGCATCGCAAAGTTGTGTGGTTTGAACGACAGCTCCCGACCTGTGGTTAGAGGCATCGTTTCTATATTGCAACACATTTGGACGTAATAAATCTTTATCTTGAGCATAATGAGCAAGCTGACATTCAGTACAACCGGTGTCTTTTATTTACTGAATACTTACAAAGAGAATTTACGTCTTTTAGTTTGTCAAAATATTTGAAGTAACGTGTTTGAAGAGTGCGCATGTGCGAACGCGCTCCACTATGTAAGAACGAGCCAATTATTGAGTCTGGTAATAAAGCAAAACAACTGAGAACAATTAGAAATAGTCCTCAGATGACATGTCTGTAATTTATATAAAACAAATCTAGCGTTAATTGGATCTCAAACAGTTTCATTAAAAGTAGTTATTATTCCACCACGTGCGAAACCAACGTGGTTGAACGATACTTTGCGACAGTGGGTTTCGGGAAACAGTCGTGACTAGTTGATTTTTCCAACGATGCATCGTACTATGGTAGTGAAACCATAGACATAATATATACATAGACGCCCTATTGGCCGCTTTGGAACGTTGCTGCGATACGTCAACGGGTCCGCCATTTTGCGGAGGTCAAGACTGCATTATAATTAAATGTAAGTAAACGGGTGAGCTGCGTTTTTCTGGATAAAAACATTCTTAGATAAGAATGGTGAAGATCCCCATACTGAGATATTTAAGTTTGCTCATTGTGGAAAAAGCATTTTATGTGATTGACCAGATTTTAGCAACATTGATAACTGATGGGTCATTTATGATAATACATATATTGTGGTACAACTAGGCATACAGTGCAATGCAAATAGTAATTATAACATAAAGTGAAAAGTAATAGTAAATAGTTTAGTCAATAAAATAAACAAATAGTATACAGCAAATAAAATGGTAATGAATACATGTAAAAATATTGATAATAGTTCATTAATAATTCTATAATAATAGCAATAGAATAAGACATTTCAACTACAGAATATACACACACAAAAAATATATTTAATATTTAGCTCTTTGTGTTAAATTTCAGTTTTAATGAATAGGCTAGCCATTTTAACAGAAGCTTCAGTCAAACATACAATGTTAAAATAGCCTAAATGTAAAGTTATGAAACTTTACTTTGCCCTCAGCCAAAACTATTTACCAGGGAACCATTTATAGATTAATGAGACCAAAGATAAACACAAATTATACGAATTATATCTCATGTTTAACCTCTAGACTAGAGACATCCGAGCCAGCGGCAACCGTCAGAAGCACTGGCCGAGGTACGGCTGTTCCAGGCGGGGGAGACGAGCGCTGGGCGGGGGCACAGCAACTCCGAAAACTTCAGATCAAATTTTTAAATAGGCGCTATCTTTATAAACAAACCACATATTTGAGCTTTAAACAACTACAGTGTAGACTGAAAAATTATTAAAACTACATTTCGTGACACAATAACAGTAGTTAATCTCTAAACGTTACTTACTAATTAAATCATGACCAAATACAACCAAAAACAAACCTTCAGTCTTGCTTGTGAACGGTACTTCCTCGAAAGCTGTTTTCAGTTGTGTGGCGATTTTTACAGCCCCAAGCAGCACACAAAACAGACATTTTTCTCAATTCCCGGTATGAGAGGTATGGGAAAGTTGCTCTCCCCAATATGGCGGCGCCGTTGACGTACGCTCCAGTGGCCAATAGGGCGTCTATGTATATATTATGTCTATGAGAAGAACTATTCAAGATTACAAGGGAACATTTAAAGTCCCCCTGTGGTGAAAATCCAGCTTTTAATGTTGTTTATATGTCTATGTGGTGTTTTCAGTGTGCTTTAAGGGCTGTATCGCAGGTTAGAGCCCCCAGTGTGTCAATGTATTGAAAAATAATGTAGGAACTATATTAGCTATACTATCAAACCGAAAGTGACGGAGAGGGAGTGAGTGCGGCCAAGTTAGACAATAAGAAAGCAATAGAAATCGGATGCTGAGGAAATTGTTACTGTTTACTCGAATGAAGGACCAAAGACGGTGGTGTTTCTGACGTTACAAACTACCTGTTAACCAATCAGGGGTGCGTTTCCCGTACAACGTCGTAGTTCGCTGCATCACTACCATAGTACGATGCATCGTTGGAGAAATCAACTAGCTAGTCATGACTGTTTCCCGAAACCCATTGTCGCAAAGTATCGTTCAACCACGTTTTTAGATCCAATTAACAATAGATTTTTTAATATAATTTACAAACGTCATCTGAGGACTATTTCTAAATGTTCTCCGTTATTTTGCTTTATTACCAGACTCAATATTTGGCTCGTTCTTACATAGTAGAGCACGTTCGCACATGCTCACTCTTCAAACACGTTACTTCTTTTCACGTTACTTCTTTTCTTCTTTTGACAAACTAAAAGGCGTAAATTACATTTGTATGTATTCTAAATAAAAGGCACCGGTTGTACTGAATGTCAGCTTGCTTATTTTTCTCAAGATAAGGATTTATTACGCCCAAATGTGTAACAATATAGAAACGATGCCTCTAACCACAGGTTGAGAGCTGTCGTTCAAACCACACAACTTTGCGATGCTGTTTGCGAATGTTCGTTGGAACGATGGTTTCGGGAAACACGACTCGTTGACCTATGCTGATAACGACGGAACTTGCGACCATAGTTGGCTAACGATGCTTTCGGGAAACGCACCGCAGATCAACATGTGATCTTCAACCAGTGGATCTCTGAGCTGAGTGAGTGGAGGCGGGGCTCATTTGCATATTCATAGTTTCGCGCATACTAAATGAGGCAGGGTGTCGGATTGCGTTCAAGATATTTTAAACTTTAAATATGTCATTTTGAAGATCAAAGATGAGTTTTAAGGAATGAAATTGTTGACAATAATGATGTGTGCACTGATAAATCATTTATTATAAAAACTGCAATATTCCATATATTAACGAGACCGTCAATTTTGATTCACGGTGACTCACTGATGTAAGAAATTCTGTTTCGGGGTCCAAGCTTATGAAAACTCAGTATAGCATTGCAGAAATACGTATTTGAATGATTCATAAAAGATGAGTCACTGTCTGGCCGTCTGAGATTCTGTTGTAGAGTTAAAGGTTAGGATCATGATATATTTTGGTTTTATTACAGCATGCAGTGAGTGTGTATTAGCAGCATTTGTTGTTTGTTTTTGGCGTCTGATGAGTGTTTGGACCCGGAAACAACATTTTGAATACATCAGCTGTGTGTGAGATGGAGATGTAGTGTGGGTTTGATGAATGCAGAAGGTCATTCAAGCATTAGAGCTGCACGGTTCTGGATATATTGAGAATCACAATTTTCTAACTAAACAAAATAACGTACTTTTCTAGAGGTTCTGAAAAAATGCTAATTGCTCCTGTCTGTTTTAATTATTTTATTAATCAGTTTGAACAAATGATTTAATGACTCACTCATAAAGACTTCACTTGTTTCATTACTGGATGAATCAGCGTTTTTGAACAAATCTCTTGAATGAATGAATTAGTGACTCACTCATAAAGACTTAACTTGTTACATTACTGGATGAATCCGTTTTTTTTTTTTTTTTTTTTACGAATCTCTTGAATGAATGATTCAATGACTCACTCATAATGACTTCACTTGATTCTTTATTGGATGAATCAGCATTTTTTGAACAAATCTCTTGAATGAATGATTCAATGAGAATCACATTTTTATCGGTCACTTGTCGCCACCTACTGGTGTAATGATGTAATCGACGCAATCATTATTTGAAGTGCCAAATTACTTTCAAAAGGTGATTTACTCTATTTTGATCACTACCATAGACATCAGTGTTTTTAACTGAACTATAAACTTTTATCTCGGTTCTTCTGTGATAATCTGAATGATTAAGACAGAATTAATAATACTGGGTGTTGAAAAGCTGTTTCATATCTATACATGACAACGACTCTCCCTGGATCAGAACTCAGATCTGAATGTCCGACTCATCAAAGCTTTAAAGGCAGAGCCGGATCACTGTTATTTGGAATAAGATCGTGTGGGTGTTTGAATCAACATCGCTATCTTTTAATTGATCATTCGTGCAGTCCTAGCATGGTTTAAAATGTACGTTTTGCACACAATATGCATGCTGAATAGTAATACTTCAGGAATATTAATAGAATATAACACCTTTGTGTTTCACTTCCACTTCCTAGACAACCAAAATGGTATTTTCTCTTGGATTTATATGGAGTCTTCATGTAAAAGTGTTGAGTTACAGATGCCATTTTAGCAATACTGTCACAGATGATCCATTTATTCACTCCACAGCCGAAAGTGACTGAGAATAATGCACCTTTAAGCAGTGATATAATGCGAATGTTCTGTTCTGTATTGCAGGAGATCCTGATGGCCTGCCGACACGCTTGACTCTGGAGTTCAGCGCATTTGAGGCGTAAGTTTTTCGTATTGAAAGCATGTAATGTAGTTGGCTCCAATATCACGTCCATTACTTTTGAAATTAATGATGTTTTCTTGCCAATTAAATCCTTAAGCATTGTTTCACTAGGTTTAATTTAACATTTATAAAGGGTGAATGATTGCACAGGCAGCGCTGAAGTCTGGCAGAGCCGAGCAAAGTGAATCACTTCTGACCTTATATAACCATCGGAATCCCTCTTTTTCTCAAATATATATATATATATATATATATATATATACATGCTGTATATATACATGCTGTATATATATACTGTATATATACTGTCAAAAAGATTAATTACGACTAATCACATCTAACATATAAATTTTTGTTTATGTAATTGTGGGTGTATATGTATTATTATATTTATATATATATTTGACAGCACAAATTTACATACTGCGTATACATACACATACACATATATACACATACATACTGTACATACATACTGTACATACATACTGTATATATATATATATATGTCAGCTCTTTATGTTCAAGACAACATTTTTTAAATCAAATATACAATAAAACAGTAATATTGTGAAATATTATTACAATTCAAAATAACAGTTTTCTATGTGAATATATAGTTAAATGTCATTTATTCTTGTGATTTCTCACAGGAATAAATTCTATTTTCAAAATATATTACAATTATTATAATGATTATTTTGACTTGTAATAATATTTCAGAATATTACTGTATTTTTGATCGTGAGCAGAAGAGACTTGGAGACATAAGTGACTATAATTTTTTAATATTACTATACAAGTTAATTTGTTTTAAAAGCACTTTAGTTAACATAAACTAACAATAAACAAAACTTATAGAGCATTTATTAATTTTAGGTAATGTTAATTTTAACATTTATTGATGCATGTTAACTACTTGATGCTTATGGTGCAACCCCCAAAAACATTTATGAATTGATAAATATCATTATTAAATATGAATATAAACAACAACAATACTTTTTTTAACAATTTGATATTTGCACCACATCAAATTTAAGAGTTTGTCAAAATAAAATGAATATAACAAATGAGTGCTGCAAATTTTATTACTTGTTGTTACACATACAGGTGAAACTGGAAAAATGTAAATATCCTGGAAAAGTTCATTTATTTCAGTAATTCAACTTAAAAGGTGAAACTAATATATTATATAGACTCATTACATGCAAAGTGAGATATTTCAAGCCTTTATTTGTTATAACTTTGATGATTATGGCTTACAGTTTATGAAAACCCCAGAATATTGTGAAAAGGTTTTCATAAACTGTAAGCCATAATCATTAAAATTATAACAAATAAAGGCTTGAAATATCTCACTTTGCATGTAATGAGTCTATATAATATATTGGTTTCACCTTTTAAGTTGAATTACTGAAATAAATGAACTTTTGCACGATATTCCCATTTTTCGAGTTTCATCTGTATGATGATAAAATAACTGAATATTGCATCTATTGAAAGTAATTGACCGAGAAGCACATAATTCAGTGTCTGACGGTTGTGTTCCAGCGATGGACCCACTCCGGCGCGCTGCTGTCCGGCTCCGGGGACGCTTTACAACACCAACACTCTGGAAGCCTTCAGATCCACGGATAAGAAAGCTCTCCTGGATAAAGCAGCCGGCGAGGTGGAGCGTCTCGTAATTAATTGCGCATGTGTTTCATTGGTGCTCGCTAAACTAATTATTCACTTTCTTTTAACTGCTCAACATCCTTCTTCATCATTTGATAAATTACTGTCGTCTTCTTAATACAATTGCATTTGCTGCCCGCGTTCTTATAGCAGTGGCCAGTTAGCGCTGAGCTTTGCGAATAAAGATGTTTTTGTGCTGGAAAAAATGATCAATGACTTAAATTGTGCAAAAGTTACACAATAGTTTTGTGAATTTGTTTTTTACGGTGTAAATGCACGACATTTCTTTTTTTTTTCAGACCGGGGAAATGTTCAGGGAAAAGCAGTGTAATGTTTTAAATAAATAAAAAATAGAATAAATTAATAGATTAAAATACAAATTAAAATGGCATGACTACAATATATAAATAAATACAATAAAGTGAAAACATTTATTCTAATATAATGAAGCATTTGGTATTAATAAATGAAGATAATTTTAAAATGAATTATTAATGTTGAAATAAAATGATTAAAATCATTTGGATTAAAACAAATAAATTCACAGAACACAGTATAGTACTACAGTGAGTAGAAGAAAAACGGGTCCCACTTTATATTAAGTGGCTTTAAGTACTATGTACTTACATTGAACAGTAAGTACAACGTATTATTGTGTTCCTGTTGTATTGTCAAACACTTTTGCTACTATTGAGGTGTGATATGGATAAGGTTAGGGACAGGTGTGGTGGTATGGGTTGGTTTAAGGGTAGGTTAAGGTGTGAGGGGAGGGTCAACTGTGTAATTACAAATGTAATTACATAAATTAATTATATCTGTAATTACATGCTGGAATTTTAAAATGTAAGTACAATGTAAAAACATGTATGTACACAATAGGTCCATTGTAACAAATTATTAATTTCAATGTAATTACATAGTACTTAAAGCCACTTAATATAAAGTGGGACCGAAAAACGTAATAATTCAAAACTCAGTTTTATATTTTAATTATTTCTATGACAGTAATAGACATATATTGTAAAAACAAATGCAGTGTAAAATCAATGAAAATTTATAAGTATATATTATTTGACCTTATGCTGCTATAGAGAATATGCAGTACTTTTGTTCTAATTTCTTTATTTGCAGCTCAAGAGCTTTTATTTTGGCGGAAAACTACCGTTTCTGTGAAAATGTCTCATTACAAATCTATTGAAATGCTGTAATCAACCGTAAACAGACTATATACTTATATAATTAAATCACAACAATTTTAGTAGTTTAATAAGGGCCACATCGTGCTTTCGTTCGCACAACAGATACTTTACTAAAGCAATGGGGCAAAACAATGTTAGAGGCTTTTAATGTTAATTATGAGAATTTTTTAAAAATATTTTAAGTTCATTATAAAATTGTAAGGGAGAAGATTGGAGTGAGAATGATTATATATTGTCATCTACAAGACATGCATAAACTATATTAGAAATTATTCCTGGTAATGTCAGCTTAATTACTACTAATAATGTTGTCGTCTTCACAGATTTGGAGCGCTATTCAGTCGGGCGCTGCGTTGGACGACTCCTCAGTCCTAAACAAATTCATCCTCTTGACATTTGCGGTTTGTATGCCAACAATGTCCCTATAAATGAAATTCCTTTCATTTTTTATTTGTTGGTCTGACCGGTCTTTTTTGTTGATCCAGGATCTGAAGAAATATCATTTCTATTATTGGTTCTGCTTCCCTGCCCTTTGCTTTCTGGAGGGGGTCCAGCTGGTGCAGGAGCCGCTGTCATTAGAGAAGAGCTTCTCCGAACAACAGGTGCGACGGGAACACACACTACTGACTGACAAGGAGGTTTTGTGTGAAGGATAATGAGTCATTAGTCAGTGCATTATGGAAAGCATGTGCTGATTAGAATTTGTAATTCAATGTTGATTATTTGAATGCATAATATCATATAGGCCCCAAGACACCTGATGTATTTAGAGTATTTAGAAATCTATTATGCCCTTTTTCATAGTCGTCCCCAAATTCTCAATTGTTGCGGTTCCTTTCTTCTCAGTAACGATCTGTTTAGTTGTTGTCTCTGAAGCCCCTCTTTCTGAAAAGCACACAGCGCTCTGATTGGTTAAGTGCTTTGAGTTAGGGCTGGGCGATATGGCCAAAAAAAAATATCACGATAATTTTTTTTATATCAGTCGATATCGATAATTATCACGATATATGTCAAATCTTTATTTCTTTCAAGTTTAAAGGCAGATTTTTGCTCCTAAGTGAAAGTTGTATTAACCAGAGTGTAAATTGTGGTTTTAAACTACTCTTTATTGTCAGAACATATCATGACAAACACTTGCCAAACAGGTGAACATTTCACAAATATGAGGTAGAACATTCAAACATTTTTTACTTAAAATAAATATCTCAATAGAAAAATATTTCTTCAGCACAGTTTACAGTGCAAGCTGCAATATTAAAATTACATGTTTTGTCTCAAAATGCATATTTGACAGTGAGTTGACAGTAAATCTGCATCCTAACTCAAGCTAATACTAAGCTAATGTTAAATTTATGTTCATTAACAAAAACAGTAACATCTGTTTTTTTTTTTTTCTTAAATCTAACAACCACATTTTTATTTGGTAAAATGTAATATTCTGACTGAGTTGTATTAAAATGAACTATTGGTCATCCAGTCTCATGCATTTAGATGATGATGACCACAGATAAAACCAGGTATAGCCTATAGCTTAGCACCTCACTATCATGGCAAAATGTAACTTTATGGTTTTTGTGGTATTTGTACGAAAACAGTGGCCTAACAGTTAAATACATTATTAATTGCTGTACTCATATTCCATAAGACATTTAATGCATTGTCTACATTAATAATATTATACAATTAAATAAGTATATCCCACATTTCATGGTGCAGTTAATATTACTAGGCTAACCTTACAGTAAATCCATGGCTAAATGGATTCAGTATCAATTCAGATTCTGACTGGATCGTTGCACGCAGTGTTTCTCCTTTTTGTCAGCTGTTTCATCTGCCCTAAACTGGTTTAAACTTGACATCTGTGTTCTTCGCTGAACTAAAGCGCTTCTCGCTGGATGTCTTGAGTGAGACGATCAAAGCAATCGCGTCTGCTCTAGCCATAGACAGTAAAAGGCTCACTGCCGTTTGGACTTTGAGCCGAGCGGATAAATGCTCCGTGTGGCGCGCGCGGTTCAAATGAGTTTCGTTCCGCTTTTGGCGCATAAACATTATCGAAGATTTATCGACCTCTTGATATCGTTTTATCGAGAAAAATTATATCGCGATAATTATCGTTATCGTTTTATCGCCCAGCCCTACTTTGAGTGTGTTTGGGAAATGTCCCGCTCCTTACCATCACCACCAGTTTCAATCATAGAATGTAAAAGAAAAAGTGCGTAGTGTCTGTGACGTCACTCGTAGTGTTTCTGAAGAGCATTTTTGAAGCCCAAAGTGGGCGGAGCTGTCCGTCGCCATCTTAGCCATGCGTCACTCCCGGATAAACAGCTGATAAATAGCTGAGGCGGCGTGACGCTAACAGACAGCAGACAAACGGCTCGTAGTGACATCAGCGGCAATCCACCTGTCACTCAAGTGGCCACGCCCTTAATTATGCAGAACTTTAAGGCTTTATATAATTTAAACGGATGAGTTATAAACATGTATGTAAACATGTTTTTTTCTGATGTAAAGTTGGGCATTTTAAAATGCGGGTCTATGGGATTGAGTCTTTTCTGCAGCCAGTCTCTAGTGGCCAGTCGATGAACTGCAGTTTAAGTCACCTCAGTGGCGGATTCAAGAGAGAACGGAAGGTTGCCGCTTGGTTTCAACACACTACTAACTAACTCAACCAGGCCCCGCCCCTTTATTCTGCGTATGAATTATTATAATGAGGAATATTGTGACGTGTTCGTTCCCGGAAGAAACTCAAGACTACAATGGAGGCGTTTCAGGCGTTTCACTGACACTGATAGAGCTGGAGCTTGTTCATAATCAAACAGCAACATTACACACTAAACAGTGGAAAAAAGCACAACAGGGTCTCTTTAAAATACTCTCTTGTATACAGAGTGAAATACAGGTGAAACTCAAAAAATTAGAATATTGTGCAAAAGTTAATTTATTTCAGTAATTCAGTACTTCAAGCCTTTATTTGTTATAATTGTGATGATTATGTATTACATATTATGTAATGAGTCTATATAATCTATTAGTTTCACCTTTTAAGTTGAATTACTGAAATAAATGAACTTTTGCACAATATAATATAATAATATATTATGTATAAGTAATTAAAGGAGTGTTATTTTTATTACTTTCTCCCGTTCAAAATTCAGTTTCAGTATCACTTGAATTTCATTCCATTGTAATTCCATTTCACTGAGTTCCTATTGCATTTTGGAGCCATTGTACATTTGTGCAGTACTTTCATTTTTGTCCTTGCTTGACCTAATATTGTCCAGCCAAGCGAAAACTTCCATTTCCTTGTGTTTCATGCTGAGGCGGACTGATGGTTTGGGATCGATCTGTTTCACAGATAATGAGTTTGACCACGGCGTATGACAGTCTTTGCTCCTCGAGCGGCGCGACGGCAGTCCCACATTTCCTGCTGAAGTACACGGATGAAAGTGTTGAAGTCGCTCCTCTGAAAGACCTGAACTCTTTCTTCCCAGACCTAAAGAAGGTGATGTACAGTATAAAGTAGAGCTGCACCATTAATCGTTAAAAGATGGTGATCTTTTACCCACACAATCTCATTCCTAAATGAGAGTGATTTGGATCTATGTCTATCAAACCTTAAAAACACTTGTCACTGAATCATTCAAGAGATTCACTCAAAAACAGATTCATCCTCTAATGAAACAAGTGAAGTATTTATGAGTGAGTCATTGAATCATTCATTCAAGAGATTCGTTCAAAAACGCTGATTCATTCAGTAATGGAACAAGTGAAATATTTATGAGTGAGTTATTGAATCATTCATTCAAGGGATTCGTTCAAAAACGCTGATTCATTCAGTACTGGAACAAGTGAAGTATTTATGAGTCAGTCATTGAATCATTCACTCAAACCAATTTTTTTTAATATTAATTCTAATTAATTAAACATTTAATTAAATAAAATGGAGTGCCACAATTCATATTTTGTCGAAACCTCTAGTAATGTAAATGCTATTTTATTCAGTTGTCTGTTTAAAATCGTGGGAGAATCGTGATCTCCATTAGAAACAAAAATAATTGTGATTCTAAATGTATCCAGAATTGTGTAGCTCTATTATAAAACAGTGGTATTTTAGTTTTATTACAGTTTTAATTATGTTTTAAATTAGCTTTTATTTGACTTTTTTTAAATTTTCATTTTAGTGTAATTTTTTAGTACATTTTTTGTGCTTTTGTCATTTAGTTTTTTAAATATTGCTGTTTAAATGTAATGTGTTTTTATTTTATTTTTAATTTATTTTCAGTTAATAAATTTAGTGCTTCAAATTAAACTTATTTAAGTTTATTGCCAAGACAACATTTCTAATTTTCATTAAAATTTTAACTAAAATTAATGATTTATTTTTTTTTTTAGATTTTTAATTAACAGAAATTTCTTTGTATATTTTGTTAGTTTTAATTGCTAACAACCCTGATATAAAGTTTAATCATTATTAATGGAATATTCTTGGTTAACTAAATTTCCGTCAACAACTTTTATGGCATGCTGTAGATTATCATATAATAATTGGACTATCTATGAAACGAGTCAAAGTTGTGTCAAAGTATTTAACCCAGAATATTTCTTACAATAATTACTAGGGCTAGCTATCGATTCAGAAGTTCATATTCGATTATTGTTTTCGATTCTCGATTCAACTCAGTGAATAAATAGTTAATACAAATCCTATATTTATTAAAAAAAAAGAACAGTGAATATAAGTTTACTAGTGGTTAATTAATAAAAAGAAATTAAGAGACAAACCTCTATATTAAACTCTTTTTATTTACATTAAAAAGGAACCCAAACTCTATATTTCAAATGCATACAGCAAATAGACAGGTTATTTTATGTTTAAGATTGAACAAGCATAATGCAAGATTTAATTAGATTGGCATGTGATTCTTCTCAGCATGTCAGTATAATAAGGGACATGTGTTGTTTTCTAGATTACTGTGGGTGTGTATGACCCATGTACACTTCCTCAGCACCCGGGCTGGCCTCTCAGAAACCTCCTCATCCTCATCGCTAAAACATGGTACGTCTGTAATACTGAGCTTTTCCAACACGCTTCCCACTGGTGTTAAATTATAGCCCTGTTTCCACAGTTCCACTCATTTCCTCCTGACGTTACTTTCAATCTCAAACTGAAAGAATGTGAGAAAATGTGTTTTCCAACCATCTGCTAATGTTGTGGGTTAGTAAGAATGTTTTGCACTGCCCGGTTCAATCACGAGGGCTGATCCATTGAAGTTTTGAAGTGTGTATACTCAGATTATGTACAGTACTATGATACAATTGCTTATTTGTTAGTCTTATAGAAGAGGCACCTTTGCAAAAACACGATGGCTGCACTCTGTGAAATGTCAAATTGATGATAAAAAAAGCAACTTTGCTCTAAATATATGGTAGCAACATTTAAAATTTTACAGGTTGAACTTAAATTGACAGTTAAAAAAAATCATATTTCATTAGTTAAAATATTGTCCCCCAGTAGTCAATAATTGTATCCCTAAAAATCCCTTGGCAATAACTCCTCTTTGATCAATGACAGTGTTGGGTGTAACTAATTACTTAGTAATTTAATTACTGTAATTTAATTACTTTTCCCTTGAAAATGTAAAGTAAGGGATTACTCTTCATTTACGTATCTGTAATTTAATTACAGTTACTTCTGATGTAATTGAGGTAAATACTGTGTATAGATCAATCCGATCTCACAGCAATTCGTATGCATTTTATAAGTTGTCTAAATCGTTCAACCGCACTCGTACAAATTTGTAAGAATTATTGTAAAATATGCATGAAAAAAGTGTGAAATGTCATGAGATCAGACATAAAACAATAGTGGGTTTAACATCAAAATGTATTGTCTGATGTTAAAAAGTATGTTTTTTATAATGTAACCTTCACTTTGGTCATTTTAAGGATAATTCATGCAATTTTATAGTATTTATTTGAAAGAATTAAAACAGATTCATGTGTATCATTCAGCTGGTTGAGATTGAAATGGGATTTTGAAAGTAATTAGTTATTAAAAGTAATAAATACTTTTTAGAGAGAGTAATTAGTACAGTAATCTAATTACACTGTTGAAGAAGTAATTAGTAACTAGTAATTAGGGTTGTGTATCGTTTGAATTTGAACGATTCTGATTCCGATTCCTTGTTTCGATTCCGGTTCCCAACGATTCTTGATTCCGATTCTTTTAAGAGGCAGGGTCAAAAAAGTTTAGCTAACCTTGCTAACCAACGGTCTTTATGAAGGAAATACTCCTTTCTAAAGGGAAATACTCCTTTTTTTGTCACAAATTTGACATTTTGCTGAGATTTTGTTGAAGAGAAGTGAAAGTGAAGCCACACTTTGGACCGCCGACGTAAGCTACTCATGTTCGACTCGCGCGGTTATGCCAACACTTCCGGTAGACGCTTCTTCATTGGTGTTGTTCAGCGGTTTCTTCTTCTGGTCGGCGGATTGTGAATATCGAAACTAGGAATCGAAATTTTAACTTTTGAACGATTCCGGGAAAAACGAAAAGTTAGTCCCGATTCCAATCGATACTCGATTCTCGATACCCAACCCTACTAGTAATTAATTACTTTTTTAAAGTAACTTACCCAACACTGATCAATGACATATTTAAAATGTTTTCCTTGAAAAAATTCTTTATGCCTTAAAATATCTTGAATGTAACACGACACCCTTGCCTCATTTAGTATGCATCAGTGTTGTAGTACTCGAGACTCGGACTCGTCTCGGACTCGGTCTCGATACCATATTTTAATGGTCTTGGTCTTGTCATGGACTCGTGTGCATTTTGACTCGGAATTGATTCGTACTTGAACATTTTTTTTTTTAGGACTCGGACTTATTCCCGAATCCACTTGAGTTCAAGTCAAAATATTTTTCATGATTATTAATGTATGTTAATAAAATATTTCTTTAAATTGATTGACACGCCCAGTGATTGGTGATTTTCTAGTGCGCAACTGCGAATGACAAATTGTAATAAAATTACTTTTAACACCACCTACTTTGTGGCCTTTTTAACCTAAACTGATCATATTTTTTAAACTCTAAGTAAATTTAGTAAAAAAAAAAGGATTTCTCTAAGTAAATAAAAGTAAATTAGGTAATCAACCCTCACTGGTCTCGGTCTCGACTCGGACTGGACCGTCTCTGGTCTCGGACTCGACTCGGACTCGACTCTCAATGGACTCGGTCTTGACTCGGACTCGACTCTCTCTGGTCTCTGTCTCGGACTCGAGTGAGGTGGTCTCGACTACAACACTGGTATGCATGGTTCTATGAATATGCAAATGAGCCCTGCCTCCACTCACTCAGCTCAGAGATCCACTGGTCGACGTTCACACGTTGATCCTGTTGGTTAAGGTAGTTTGTGAAGTCAGTAACACCAGCGATTTCAAACCGTGTTTTTGAGACTGTCTAAGTATTGGTTCAGTGCAGTTTTAAGCAGAAAATGCTTCGACTTATGAATTTACTCATGGATTGTCTTAAAGCATATTAAAAACACCACATAGACTCCTAAATAACATTAAAAAATGGATTTTCACTCAAGGGGACTTTAATATACCAAGTTACTAAAATCTGTTTTTTTACCTTTAGAATTTATTGGCCAATTTTTAAACACAGGTGGTAAAGACAAATCCACATAGTTAAGTTCATCCCGAGCAGCTTTTCCACAAGCTGAGGTAAATGATACTGGATAGAAGATGCAGACAGTGGGGGTGTGATTCATGTGTTTATGAAGTGTAGAGCAGGTGGAAGATTTTGGAAATATGTCAGCATTTTTTATCTTTCCGGTTTTGAAATGTCACTCTTCCAGCTGTCGCCTCTTTGTAATGGTGAGTTTAAGGTCACTCAAAGACGGTGTGTGTTCACAGTGCTGTGTGTGTGTCCTTGTGAATGCCAGGGGTTCGCGTCTGGATGTTGTGGAGGTTTTGTGCTTCAGAGACCGAACTCTACAAGGGACCCGCTCCGTCCGGCACAGCATCATCTTTCGGGTCAAGCTCCCGGACCTCTCGGCGTCTGCAGGTGATTTATCTGAACAGCGGCACAAAGGCTTCAGTCCTCAGGCTGGCAGCCTAAGGTTACACATTTAAAGCCGGGTTTTGGGTGATATGAAATAGGGCTGTCACTTTACATTCGAAAATTAATTGCACAATGATCGGACCAACCAACACAAGTTTCTAAAACGAAAATAGGGAATTTTAATTTTTATTCGATTTTAACTGCCTTTTTTATTTCTATTTTTTATAAAATGTGTTTTAGGTGGACAGATTATTACAGTGCACATGTTGGAAAACAACAATGTCTTTTCTGTTCAACAAACGCTTTTTAATTTTCGCTATTACTTCAATGCCAGTGAACAAGTGCGCAATACTTTGTATTTAATATGTCACGAGGACTCACGAGTTGCGTATTTGCGTTAAATCCGCGCAGATTTGGCTTACACGCACTTCCCCAGCAAAGTGAGTAAACATAGAAACACACCACATTGGCTCGTAATTTGATAGCGTTTTCCAACCAACGTTCATTTTTACCCACATTCGGCGGGTCGGAGGGAGTTCATTTCAATTCCTGAATGTTGCGCTTTTGTTTGTCAGTGTTCACACCAACAAGTCATCAGAAATATAGCTGACTCAAGCGCAGTCTTTACGTTCATCCTAATGCCTGTTAGGTGTCCATGGATTTGCCTGTATTTGGTGTTGGAAAAATGATTTTACAGTCGATTCAATGAACACTTATGTCTCAAAAAAAGAACAGGATTTTTTCACAAAAGTGACAGCGCTAATATGCTCATAAGTGACTTTTCACTGTTTCTTCCCAACTGCTTTAGAAAAATGCTGGTTATCTTTTTTATATTTTATTAAAATATTAAAATTCATCTAAATATGGTTTTAACTCTTTAGTTTGATTGTCCACTTTAGGGAAGCACCAATATGACATTTTTGGCTAATACCGATAATTCTGTATATTTGAGAGCCGATAACCAATATATATTCGCCGATAAATATAAATCCAAGTTTTTATATAATTTTTGAGAGCCTGATAACAAAAACACAAGTCTCACCATTAAAATCCATGGCCCAAGTCACAATTATAATAATGTTCTGTTCTCATATAATTAAATGACAGATTTGTGTTGCATTTTACTGCATTTTTCTTTTTTGAGGTGATTCCGATCATATTTCAAGCGATTCAAACCCATCATGTTGAACAGTCGCATCTGAAGGAAATAATACATTATTTATCAGCTTTAATATATTGGCCAGATTGTCTTATCTGGCCGATAACGATAATATTTCAAATTAAATTATATCGGTCGATACCGATATTGTGTTCGATAAATCGCACATCCTTGGGTTCTTTAACTATGGTACTTTTCTTGTCCGTGGATGAAATAATGAAATCTAAAAAACATTTCTTCTTTTTTGTTTTTGTCAGACTTACTTCACCCTAAGGGGAACTTATAAAAAATTTATCATGGCTCAATCATTCTTTTTATTATATAATATGAGGCTTTTTATGCATGATTTTTACTGTTTTCCCCCTGTCCCTAAGCCAGACTTTGCACCTTCAACCTTGCTTAATTCTAAATTAAAGGGCACCTATTATGCTAAATTCACTTTTACATGGTGTTTGAACATAAATGTGTCGGCAGTGTGTGAGCAAAACCACCCTAGAATGATAAAAATCCACCCAGTGTTTTTTTTACAATCTCAATAAATCATATGCACTGTCTCAGAACGAGCTGTTCTGAGATCCAGATATTAGTGACGTAGAAAATGAGAAAGGTGTTTGATTGACAGCGTGGTTGTGGCCAAGACCCCTCCCTCGGTGATCTGTAAACACATCCTACATTGCTTCAACGACAGTTGATGTCTCTTGGAAACATAAATGTTCGTCGGTTAATCCTGTTGTTGTAGTTTAAAAGTTAATCCTCAACTGTGGATCTTAATCTACTGTTTGCGATCCACCGTCACATCCAGTAACAGTAATTGTATTTTATGATTTTTGAGCAAATAGTCTTGTCAATGTTAGCCAATTCAACAACAAATGCGTCTAAAGTTGTTGTAGTCGTAGGATGTAGGCTATAATTTAAACCTTGTTTGTATAGTGTGTAACCACACGTTTATATATATTTAAAGATATTGTATTAAAAACTGCATATATGTTGTTCTGTAAGTTAGCCATCTCCTCACATTTGCCACAGAAGCAGCGGTATGACAAGTAAACATGACGCCACAGGTCCCTGCATAACTCAACTGTAATTTCGCTCGTACGCAGCAAACTTTATCACAGTATGTGTATGTAATTTCACAAAAAATGCGCTAGCATTAGTGTTTGTGTGTGCGTGTGTGTGTGTTGTATGCCCATCATTTCAAAGGGGACGTGATTACAACGCTATAAGTACATAAATGTATCAAATAACCATACCGAGACGTACTGGTCCATTCTCATTTGTGTTTATTCTGCCGGAGTCTTTTAGTAGTATTTATATATTCCGATTCAAACGTACGCTGCTGAATGACAACTGCGGTTTCTCCGGTTTCTCAGTCTCTCAGTACCGACTGCCATATCAAGTTACACCCTCGTCCAAAGGCAGGGCGGGGATATGCAGCTCATTTGCATTTAAAGCCGTACACCTCCGAAACAGGTCATTTTTAAGCAGGCCCCAAAATGACATTGTCAAATGGTTATAATAAATCAACTGTGGGGTATTTTGAGCTGAAACTTAACAAATACATTCTTGGGACACCAGAGACCAATATTACATCTTGTAAAAAGGGGCATAATTGGTGCCCTTTAAATATTTACATAATGTAGATTTTAAGTACAAATTATAAAATAATGTCTATTTCAATTATATATATTATATATTGCAATATTTATTCACATTTTCTTATATTTTTCATAAGTAGAACCCTTGTCCCTTGGGTTCACTGTCATTTCCGCCACACTGTACAAAATAGAATCCTGGGATCATTGTTTTAGGTTTGAATACTTAGTAACCATAGCAACAGAAACTCCACAGTGAACACATGGCTGGGTGAAAGGGTAACCTCTTTAGGGGTTAATGAAAGAAGAAAAATCAAGGTAAATATGACTAAAACTGAGAATATGTTTATTTGTCGTCATTTCCAAATGGCTCATATTTCACATGGACGTAAAAATAACTTGATAAAATTAATTTAGTAATGTGTAATATGTGTATATTTAATGTTAACTGTAAAACTAATATTAACAGGCTAACATAGCATGATATTTTAGAGGAAAAGGGGGGAATGTCATTTCCACCACGGTGTTCATTGTTGTGGTAAAGACAGGTTGTGGTGGAAATGACATTGTTCTTGCTAAACAGCAAATTATTTTGAGCTATAATACTAAAACGTTAATGTAAAAACAAAAAAAACATACAATTAATTAAGTTAAAGTAGTAAGAAATATTTTATTATTTATTATTACAATATTGTTGGTAAATAAGAGAACTTGGGCATTTTCTTGGGCTGTCAGATAAAAATGGCAATATATATATATATATATATATATATATATATATATATATATATATATATTGTTCAATACAAATCATCGCACCCAACTTAAGGGAAGGTTTCTAGACAGATTGAGAAACCAACTGATACTAAAAAACTGTTTTTAGAAATGTTTTTATTTTCTGAAACTGTCTAGCTCAAAGAGTACCATAGTTGAAGAATCGCCACCCTACACTTTAGACATTCTTACTAACTATAAGTAACTTTGCAGGTACTTGTCAACAAGCAGTCATTATAATAGACTGCCTGCCTTATATCTGTTAGCACTTTATTTTGAGGCTCTTCAACAAACTAAGCAACTTTGCGACTTATTTCAACTTGTTCTACTAACCCGATCCCGAAAATAAGTAATTCTCTAACGTATGTAGTTGCAAAGATACTAGAATGTCTAAAGTGGACTATCAAAATAATTAGTAACCGTAAAGACTTTGGATTATAGTATAAATTAGGGCTGAACGCGATTAATGTTTTCAATTTAACGTGATAAAAATATTTTACTTTTTCCCCCATCATCCTTTAGCTAGCGTTACATTATATGATCACGCTTCGTATTCATGCAAATGCTTTTAAACCATTCAAGCACGATAAGATACGAAAGTGAAACACACGCACACAAACTTGTATGCACGGAAAGCCGCTTCAGACAGCGTTTGAACGGACAAAAAAACACAATTATGCCAAAATGCCCATTTTTTTCAAGTATCCTCGCAAGCGCAGTTAAATGAGATCTTAAATGAATGTAAAGAGTTGTGAGAAAATGGGATGTGCGTCAGATCTTAAAGTGACAGTAGCCTAATAAACCTGCTACTGTCTGGCATTAATCATAATCAAAAGTGAGAAAATCACTCACTGCTCTAGACTGAATAACTTGTAGCTTTAATAAGGATCAATCTATATTTAATTTATCATTAAGGAGTGAATACTGTGAAGTGTTTGATAACTTTAAGATTTTCAGGTAGGTATAATGGCTAGTAAATATGCAGAAATTGAATAAAGCTCTGTTTACAAAGTTAGATGGACGTTAAATAGACATTTTGTACATTTCGACAGGGACAGGTAAAACAAATAGCCCTGATATATTGAAGGGCTGGTAAAAGTGACATTTACTATGTGCATTTATGTGATAGTTTTAAGTTCACCTAAATTAAAAGTGGTTGTATTTTTTAAAGCCTAATAAGTGTTAGCTTTCAAGCTTTTATAATATTTTATAAAAGATGCCATTTAACAAATATTTAAAGTATAGGCTACAGTCTTTGTTGTTTCTACGTTAATTTGGAGATTAAATGTGAAATATATAACATATATAACAATATAACAAAATCTTTAATGTTAGGTGCGATTAGTTAATCGATTGACAGAATATAATTCACGCATAAATGGAATTCTGTCATAATTTGCTCAGCCGTTCCACTTTCTTTCTTTGGAAGAAACACCAGAACTAGTAACTAAGCAACCAACATGTCATGTTGGCTGGCTAATTAAGTCTCTAATTTACATGATTTCTGGTTGGGTGAAGAGTCAAAAAGTGAGTGAAATATGGTCATGGAAAACAAAATTATGGTTAAATTCAGTAAGGTGTATCTGTGTATCATTCAACTAGTTAATTTGATATATTTCAGCTGCACTAAAGCAGGTCGTTATGCTGCTTGATATTAAAAACAGGAATTTGTTTTCATATTATTCACTACCCTCCTGCAAACTAGTTAAAGCAGGAAGAATCATCTCCGAAATAGCACTTCAAATATTCACTCGTTTCTGTGCAGACATGCCTCATATCTATGTAAATTACGGACTGCGTGATATTCTCAATATTATTTGTTATTTCATGCTATCCACCTTATTTGAATTATAATGTAGGATTTGTGTGCGGCTGAATGTGTCTGGCTTTCGGTGTCTTTCATTTCCATTTATTTTCTGTACAAAAGCAGCCCGTTATGCTGATTGATTTTGCAAACTGGTCTTTGTTTTCATATTATTCTAATCATAAGTGCACATGTTTGTACAGTTCGCTGCACTTCGTTATTCTTGTTATTTACCTATTGCTGCTAATGCAAAAAAGATTTTACTAATTCTAAATAAATGAAACAAAGATTATTTAAGTACGTTTTACAAGAAAGTTCTATTTCAGTCCTTTCAAAGTTTCACGTTTAATTCGATATGCTAGTTTGTAATTATTCATGAAATTTACTAGCACATTTCAGTTACACTTTATTTTTTCAGTGTCCTTGTTGCATATGTTCCATTTAGTTACCATAGTAATACCAGTAAATTATACATAATTACATGCAACCTAATCCTAACCCTATACATTAATATTAATTACTCAGTACTTAAATGTGTAATTACACTGTAACAATGAAAGTGTAACCCCATTTTCTGAGTGAAAATGGTTTCAAAGTAAATCCTTGAGCAAGTTTTCACATGTAGATCAGGGTGAGCATCTCCTCATTTTCTCCACATGATTCAGAATGTGAGGGTTTCAGTTTTACATCATGTTTGTCTGCTCAAAGCCCCTGTGCTTCATCCGATTGTTTTCATCGCTGGTGAACCGATGCAAGAGAATCCCTGACATTCAGTCTCATCACACTTCAGACTTGTGAAGTCCTGTGGGAGTCTCTGCACTGATGGTGTGAACTGGGGCGAAGCGGTCAGCTCCCGATAAGGGCTTTGAAAGCCCTTGCTGGCTGATCAAAATACTGTACGGTTATGCTATTTTCACCTTGATGGCCTCTTTCTTAAACACGATGGCCTTGATCGTGTGGTTCTTCTGACATGCTTGCATGGATGTGTTCACACCTCAGTGAGGTTTGACTTTTTGAACTCCGACATTCACTTGCACTGAAAAGTCCTGTGCTTGAATTCTGGGTAATCCACCATTATTTCACAAACTACATAGGCAAATATAAAGGGTATAAAGACATAAAGATAAAGGGTTTAGAGCCAGACCGATATATCGGCCGGCCGATATTAGGCATTTTCCATAATATCGGTATCGGTGGTTATAATGGCCGATAAATTAATATTTAAAAAAATAAAAACGGACGAAACACGCTTCAGTCATCTCTCCTTGGCCTGTTATATTGAAAATGTATGTTTTACAATTTGCAGTATCATGTTATCTATTGCTAAATTATGGCTCATCATAGACTAGCTAACCACAAAGCTAGCTAATGCCACCATCATCAGTGGAAGACCGCTAACGTTAACATTAATGAGCTTGGAAACCACAATGAACTTTTTCTGCCTAAATAAAGTAATGATTACTGTATTTATAACTAGCATATCTCTAGTTACAGTCCCTGCATTGTAAAATGTAAGTTAGACTTGCGAGGAGTGAACATTTAGACATAGAGGAAAAAGTATGAAACGTATCTTGTGCAGAAAAGTTAGCTTTTCTTTTTACATGTGTGTGAAATCCAACAATATTTAATAATAAAAAAAAAATATCGGCCGATATATTGGAATATCGGATTTTAAAACCCAAAAATATTTGTATCGGTATCGGCCTTCAAAATCCTTTATCAGTAGGGCTCTAAAAGGGATGCATGATATATCTTCCACCATATCGGTCCAATAAGAAAATGTGGCTAATATATTAAAGCTGATAAATAATGTATTATTTCCTTCTGCTGAGATGCTTCAAATGCGACTGTTCAACGTGATGGTTTCGAATGGCTTGAAATATGATTGCAATCACTTAAAAAAAGGGAAAATACAGTAAAGTACAGCACAAGTCTATCATATCGGCTACATGAATTTATAATGAGAACATCATTATAATTGTGACTTGGACCATTTTTGTAATCAGGCTCTCAGAAATGATATAAAAATCTAGATTCAGATTTATCGGCCAATATATCGGTTATCGGCTTTCAAATATGAAGAACTATCGGTTATCGGTATCGGCCTAAATTTTCATATCGGTGCATCCCTTGCATTCTAGTATTTGTTTTCGTAGACTGTGTTTCTGAAAATAAAACATAAAAATAATCGCTAATCTCGGGGCATTCATGCTTTAAAAAGCAGCTTGTTGTTTTTTTGCAACTAATCATTTTTACTACTTGTCTAAAAAGGTACTCAAAGTTGCCAAGTCATTGCTTCGTGTAAATGAAAACACCAATGCACCAATGGTCTGCTGTCGTCAAACTGAATAAGCTGACTAGTTCATACAATGAAGTATTGACTAGTCAGTAGAACTCCTTGTAAATTGTTTTATATAAATATACTGTAAATATATTTTTTATATAATAATATAGAAATGTTTTTAATTTGTTAAATAAAATAGTTTATGGAAATTGCCACTTATTAAGCCCCTTTTTCAGCAATTCACATCTTTTTGTGAAACATATTACACTGTTTTTAATCTTTAATCTGGCGTTTAATGCGCAGGGTTTTGAGACCTGTGGAACTTGTCTCAAGTATTATTTTCTAACTTCTTGAGATCCGCGAAACAAGTAAAACACTGTAAGTCTGAAGCAATAAAACATCACCTTATAGACCTTTTTGGAAGATGTAAACAACACTGGTCCAGAAGCACTTCCTGTTTCAGTTTTTTAACACTACATAAAAGCTGGGATAAAATACAACCAACAGAACATATAAAACTGAAAACTGAGTTAAACAAACATCTTTAAGATGTTTTCTTTACATGTGAAATAAAGAAAACAGTTACAAACTGAAACAGGAAGTGTTTCTGGAACAGTGTTGTTTACATCTTGCAAAATGGTCACTTTATATCACCATATATTTCGATATCACAACAATAAGGTTCCATTTGTTTGCATTAGTTAGCTATATTAGTTAACATGAAATGAAAAATACTTTCAAAAGCATGTATTATTAGTCTAATTTTGGTCATTTCAATATTTTCTAATGCACTATTAAAATCAAAAACTGGATCTGTGCGTATTATTTATGGGACCTAAGCTTACATAACATAAAAATGAATAGCTATGATAATAAACACTGTAACAAATGTATTTGTCTATAGCTGTGTGTTTATCCACCTATTTTTATGCACATTTTGGGACATCGCTTAAAAAAATTAATTAAAGCTAAAACTTAAAAACTAAAGCTTTAAACTAAAACTTAAAGCATACATTCTAAAAATATGGATAAAATCATAAGCGCTCAATTGAGGTGGATTTATTTTTTTTTATGCTAAGAAGACATGCACATAAACAACGATGGAAACATATATTGAATGAATTGTTCATTGCTCAACAAAAACCTCATGTGACTTTGCCTCAGCGTCAGCTGTGATTGGATAACTGGTGTTGACCAATGGCGTCGCAGTGTCTCTAATATTGGTTTGGTGTTTCTGAAACGCCGGAGTCGAAGTGTGTAATCAGAATGATTGGGTGTAATTCCCTCCAGAACCGTTACACACACACACAAGTGAGACCCGAACACCAGCATCAGAATGCGAGTGAACACACTCATTTATGATGGAAGGAAAAAGAGCCATAGTTTCTTCCCTGATTGCAGAAACCTCCATTTTTACTACTAATATTTTGCAGAAATTTCCCAGAAAGTGAAGATTATGTTCTCTTGAACACACGGGAAGGAAACAGTTTATTTGCAAATGTTTTTATTCCAATTTTGCACACAAGTTCAATTCGCAACTTCGAATGGAAAAACATCTATTGTTAGTTAATGCATAAACCGATGTTAACATATTGTAAAATGTTACCGATATTTAAGAATTGTGACAGAATTGTGATAGAAACACCAAAATTGAATAAATATAACTCTTTTTTTATTATTATGTAATTTAATTTTGCATTATATGTAAGTTTAATAGCGTGTTTCTTCAGTGTGTCCAAAGAGCGTGGGTTGGGAGAAGAACCCTAAAGGAGCCATGGGACCCAGAAGTGTCAATCTCAGCGAATGCATGGACCCTAAAAGGTACTAAACGCGGCATGGAAGTTTATGAAATGTTTTTCTCAGTGGTATGTTACACATTTGATGATTCCTCAAGGCTGGCTGAGTCTTCTGTGGATCTGAACCTGAAGCTGATGCGCTGGAGGCTCGTCCCATCTCTGGATCTGGATAAAGTCGTGTCCACGAAGTGTCTGTTACTGGGAGCTGGAACGCTGGGATGCAATGTGGCTCGAACCCTGATGGTGAGAGACTTGAGATTATCAGCAAATTACAGGTTGAACCAAAAATTCAGACACCAGATATAATTTTTTATATTGTTTCACTAGTGTGATCAGGAGGACATTAGTTTAAGTAAGTGAGGAGAGCAAAATAAAGTAAACTGTTACATATTATACCGAAATATTCTTCATAAAGTGACAACCAGTGAAACTTTGGGACCAAAAATGATTCGGACACTTTGAGCTGATCATGTTTTGCTGAAGTGTGTTTTCTGTAATTGCTAAAGCTCTTTTTACACACAGACTGAACAACATGTATTGCTTGAGCTAAAGTGGTATTATCTAATTGTGTAGTTAAATTGATCAGATATTCAACATAATTCATTTGTGAGAGTCTAACAGAAGGATGGACAAACCTAGTGAAATATCCACTGATCTGAGAACTCGAGTTCTGCTCATGTTTTATTACCATTTTCTAAACTACAGCAAATAAACTGATAATGTGAGAAATGTTGAAGGTATCTGAATTCATTTTGGTTTGACTGTCTCATCTGAGAGGTGACGGAAAAGCTTTCTTTTCCTTCAGTATGGACTCCTTGTCTTGCTTTATGTCATTTAAGTTCTTACTTGCTTTCACCATAATTGCTTCTTAATGGTTTTTGAAATTGTTCTGAGCTTAGGACTGTAATTATAGAAAAATTGAGACAGATGCTGCCATTTCAAAATAATGGTGGTGTCACCCGATGGCTGAGATAAATATGTTGGCAGTATGAAGATGAAAATGATTGCAAGATTAAGAGAGTTCTCACACTTAGTTCCAAGAGCGGTCTTATATGTAAATGCTCCAAATGGACCCGGACCCTCTAAAAGCAGTTCACTTATAGTGTGCCTTGTGAATGCAAAGCGATTCATTTTTTTACGAGTCTAGAAGAAGCCTAATTTAGAGAGAAAGAAGGTGTGTTTTTGCTGAAATTAATTTTAATTTTGTGCTGAAACTGTGTGTTTGTGCTGAAATTAATATGTATGCTATGCAAATATCAGTTTATCGATTTTAATTAGATCTCATTTTGATGAATCAATGATTCTTAAATCAGTTTATGAAATGTACAAAACTTCACTAAACATATTTATAGCTCAACTCACTCTACTTTTATGATATAAAACAGTCTCGTATGCCAATTTTATCATGACAATAAATTGTCAGGCAATAAATGTGTTTTTTGTGGGACTTAAATGTGTGCTGACAGTTGGCTGATCATCTCTTTTCTCTAGTTACAGCACCAATTAGACATTAGCGAAAGATAGAGAACAATTTAGACATCAATCATATCTCATGTAATCCATCAATCAGTGTTTCAGTGTTTCAACCGCAGAAAGACCTAAAAAAAAAGCTTGAGAGCAGTAATGTCATGTAACGTCACATTCAACTCAGAAAAGCCATTCAGTGACAAGAAAAATAATGTTCTTTAATATTTAATTGAAGACATTATTAAAAAAGGTGTTTAAATGAACTAGCCACTTTTTAAATTATTATATTTTAGCACTATAAAATTAATTTAAATTTAAATGTAGACAAGTCGGTTGTAACATTTAACCTGTAATATTATAGCAATGTAGCGACTGACAGGGTTCCCTGTATAGTTTAGTTGAGAGAGAGAGAAATTTACATACTGTACCTGTACTAAATGTATCGATATCGAATCAAGATCGGAATTCAATTGAATCATAAGCTTTTGAATCGTAATTTAATCGTTTTGTGAAATTTGTGTCAATGTCCTTAATGGTGAAGTCTGTGAGTCATTGAATCATTCATTCTAGAGATTTGTTTAAAAATACTGATTCATCCAGTAATGAAACAAGGGAAGTCTTTATGAGTGAGTCATTGATCATTCATTGAAGAGATTTGTTCAAAAATACTGAATCATCTAGTAATAAAACAAGGGAAGTCTTTATGAGTGAGTCATTGATCATTCATTGAAGAGATTTGTTAAAAACAATGATTCATCCAGTAATGAAAGAAGGGAAGTCTTTATGAGTGAGTCATTGGTCATTTATTTAAGAGATTTGTTCAAAAATACTGATTCATATAGTAATGAAACAAGTGAAGTTTTTATGAGCGAATCGTTCATTTAAGAGATTTGTTCAAAACAATGATTCATCTAGTAGTGAAACAAGGGAAGTCTTTATGAGTGAGTCATTTAATCATTCATTTAAGAGATTTGTTCAAAACTACTGATTCATCTAGCAATGAAACCAGGGAAGTCTTTTTGAGTGAGTCATTGAATCATTCATTGAAGAGATTTGTTCAAAAACACTGATTCATCCAGTAATGAAACAAGGGAAGACTTTATGAGTGAGTAACTGGTCATTCATTTCAGAGATGTGTTCAAAAATACTGAATCATCCAGTAATAAAACAAGGGAAGTCTTTAAGAGTGAGTCATTGATCATTCATTTAAGCGATTCGTTCAAAACTACTTATTCATCTAGTAATGAAACAAGGTAAGTCTTTATGAGTGATTCATTGATCATTCATTTAAGAGATTCATTCAAAACTACTGATTCATCCAGTAATGAAACAAGTGAAGTCTTTATGGGTGAGTAATTGAATCATTCATTTAAGAGATTTGTTCAAACACACTGATTCATCCAGTAATGGAACATGAGTACAGAAGGGGCGTTAGCATCTGCTTCCACTGGATTACAGGTGTTTGCGAAGTGAATAAAATGCAGTTGTTTTGTGTTGAAATACCACAAACGGCACAAATGTTTAGTGATTATTTCTGGCTAAGTGTTTTCTACTGTGTTGTTTTGAGGGCTGGGGTGTGAGGCACATCACTTTTGTGGACAACGCGAAGATCTCCTACTCGAATCCTGTGCGACAGCCACTGTACGAGTTTGAAGACTGTCTGAGTGGAGGAAAGGCGAAAGCTCTCGCCGCCGTGGACAGACTACAGAAGATCTTTCCTGGAGTGGTGAGGAAATCTTTCAACAATATGTAAATTACAGAAAAAGAGTGGAAAATGTAAAGTCTAGGTCTGCAGTTGCATATTTGTAATTTTTTTCAACTGCGAATTAGACGAGGGGCCTCAAAATTAAATACCTGACAAGCATTAATATTAGAGCTGCATGATTAATCATTCAAAAATTGCAATCTTGATTCAAACATCCACACAATCTCATTCCTAAATGACAATGATTCACCTATTAAAGCTTTGATAAGTTGGATCACAGCGAACATTCAGATCTGAGTTCTGATCCAGAGAGAGACGTTGTCATGTATAGATATGAAACAGCTTCATAAACAGTCTTTTCAACACACAGTCTCATTAATTCTGTCTTATAACCATTCAGATTATCACAAAAGTACTGAGATAAAAGTTTATTGTTCAGTTAAACACTGATGTCTATGGTAGTGATCAAAATAGAGTAAATCAGCTTTTGAAAGTTATTTGGTACTTCAAATAATGATTGCGTCGATTACATCATTACACCAGTAGGCGCGATAAGTGACAGATAAAAATGTAATTCTCATCGAATCATTCATTCAAGAGATTCATTAAAAACACTTATTCATCCAATAAAGAATCAAGTGAGTCATTGAATCATTCATTCAAGAGATTTGTTTAAAAAAAAACGGGAAAAAAAACTAATTCATCCAGTAATGTAACAAGTGAAGTTTTTGAGTGAGTCATTGAATCATTCATTCAAGTGATTTGTTCAAAAACGCTGATTTATCTCGCAATGAAACAAGTGAAGTCTTTATGAGTGAGTCATTAAATCATTCATTCAAGTGATTTGTTCAAAAACGCTGATTCATCGAGTAATGAAACAAGTGAAGTCTTTATGAGTGAGTCATTGAATCATTCACTCAGAAGATTTGTTTAAAATGCTGATTCATCCAGTAATGAAACAAGTGAAGTCTTTTTGAGTGAGTCATTGAATCATTCACTCAGAAGATTTGTTTAAAATGCTGATTCATCCAGTAATGAAACAAGTGAAGTCTTCATGAGTGAGTCATTGAATCATTTATTCAAGAGATTCGCTTAAAAACACTGATTCATCCAGTAATGAAACAAGTGAAGTCTTAATGAGTGAGTCATTGAATCATTCATTTAAGAGATGTGCTCAGAAACACTGATTCATCCAGCAATGAAACAAGTGAAGTCTTTATGATTGAGTCATTAAATCATTCATTCACATAGATGAAAAAAAATATTATTTTAAAATAGACTTCAGCAGTTAATTGTCAGAACCTCTAGTGCGTCACATGTCACATTATTTTGTCTATTTGTCAAATCAGAATTGTGGCACAATTTTATTTGTTTAACCCCGCAAAAAAAAAAACAAAAAAACAGTTTGAACATGAAACCTGAACCATTGAACAGGTACAAATACAAATGTTATACAGCCACCAATTCAAACAATGCACAGTTATTGGCACAGGTAAGTGTCCCATCATTCCCGCTTTGTGTTTATTGGACTAATGACGCCTGAATAAACTATTCACACCTGTCGGGCTGAATGAACCCATGCTGTGGGTCGTTAGTTTGAGACCCCCTGGATTAATTGGAAGGGACTCAATTTCAACATGCAATTATCTAGAACAATGAACTCTGAATTATGCATTTTAATATCGGTGAACAGTGTTTTGCTGGTCTGCAGATTAATGAAATGAAAAGCCAAACCATGTATTTGATGATGTTTATTATCTTTTAGAAGTCATACTCAGCGTTTAATCGCACACTGTACAATGTAACCCATGCTCATATGAAATGTGGCCTCCATTTTTCTGCTCAGTGGTCTTCTCATGCATCAATTAGCACATCGGTGTCAGGTGTGGACACAAAACACAGAGAGGAGGAATATCAAACACAAATAAACAAAACTTACTGGAAATCGCTTTAAGAATAATCTGTAGAAATGCTGAAGATCGCAAACCACACAAACATCACGAGAACCGACAAGATATTGGACTAAAATATTTTGATAATTACCGTAATTGTGAGATTTCATGTTGTAAACATCATGTCCTCTTAGATCTCGTAATTACAACTTGTACACTAGAAATTTTCCTGAGAGCTCCTATTGCCATAGAAACACATAATTCCCAGTCCGAGGACGTAAACGGCTCCGTGTAGAACGTCACATGTTGTCATCACGAAGTTACGGTAATTACCACATGGTGTGAACACAGTATACACACAGGACCCAATTAGTGACTTAAAGGAGTAGTTCACTTTTGAAAAAAAACTTTTGCTGATAATTTGCTCATCCCCATGTCATCCAAGATGTCCATGTCTTTCTTTCTTCAGTCGAAAAGAAATTACGTTTTTTGATGAAAACATTCTAGCATTTTCCTCCATATAATGGACTTTACTGGTAACCAAACGGTTCAAGGTCCAAAAGACAGTTTCAGTGCAAACTGTTCAAAGGGCTTTATACGATTCCAGATGATGAATAAGGGTCTTATCAAGCGAAACGATCGCTCATTAAACAAATAAATAACAAAGTTTAAGTTTTATAAGCTCAAATTCTCGCCTTGCTCTGTTCTGTGATGCGCGTTTGTGACTCTCCAGTTCAAACTCATTCATCAAAATGAACAAATCTTTTTCCGAGTCATTTGGTTCATTCAACGAACGAAACGAACAAATTGATTTGGAAAAAGATTTGTTCATCTTGATGAACAAGTTCGAACAGGAGAGTCAAGAACGCGCATCACAGAATAGATCAAGGCGAGCATTTGAGCCTAAAAAACTTAAACTTTGTTTGTTTGTTTTTTAAATGAGCAATCGTTTCGCTTGATAAGACCCTTATTCACCGTCTGGAATCGTTTAAAGCCCTTTGAACAGTTTGCAGTTTGCACTGAAACTGTATTTTGGACCTTAAACCATTTGGCTCCCACTGAAGTGCATTATATGGAGAAAATCCTGGAATGTTTTCATCAAAAACCTTAATTTCTTTTCAACTGAAGAAAGACAGACATGGACATCTTGGATGACATGGGGGTGAGTAAATACCAGCAAAAGTCAAACAGGAACAGGAAAAAAAAGGAAAACTGGAACTAAACACATGAAATTAGACCAAAGCAGAACATAAACCTGACAATCAGACGATGAGGACCAACTCTTATTGACAATTTAATGGATTATTACTGTCGCTTTCGGAAGGCTCCTTACATTTTTTCCATAGGGAAATAGATTTTTAACAATACATTACAAACTCTCAAAGTCAGGCTTACTTTGAGCTGCAAGGTTGTTACTCGATGGTATTTGCGTCTGTTGCATTATCGTGTTTAACAGTGGAATTTGTGGTGAAAAATTACATTACCCTTGATTCTGTACAAAAAATTCTCCAATCAGAGAGTCGAAACATGCAAAAGCCCCAAAAGATCTCTTTAGCTCCGCCCACTCCCTGTGAATCACATAATAGAGTTAGTCTCTCTGGTCTACACTCGCAAAATACTCAAATATGTGTAAGTATATGCATATTTTACAATTAGCTTGAAATAATTTTTTATACATAATCAATATTTTTAAATGAGTAATTGTATATTTCTTGTTCCTTGTTCACAATGCTTCATTGGATTGTAGTTTTTCTACCTTTTGTGTATCTATACGATTTTTAAATATTTTTTTTGTTTGTTTTAAATCAAATGTTCTGATTAACCTTGAGAACTTTTTTGAAATCCCTATGGGAGAAATTAATAGAAAAAATACTTGATACTGGTGCACTCAATTGTTATTAAAATATCTGTACAATACGAGGAATAAGATATTGAACAAGAAAGGGAAGAAGGAGATCGAAATGTGAAATGGACAGACTGAGAACTTATCATATTAGATTAAAACGTATGTGGGCAAGTTTTACTATGGGGACGTTTGCAGCTTAAAAAAAGGTAATAAATCACAATATATGTTGTTGCAATGCTTAACATATCACAAAATGTTTTAAAATCACAATAATACTGCTGGTTATTCCCACCCCTATAATTTACTAGTTAATTGGTGAATAAATAATCAACCAGTTGACCATCCGCAATCCCTAATTAGTAGCCATCCCATCCATTTCTTCATACGTCTCAAGGCTTTTTATCAGATATGTTCCCATTGCTAAGCAACAAAATCAGTTTGGGTACATGTTGTCCTTGTGTTTTATGTTAAGCGGTCACATCAGACTCGTGTGACTCAGACTTTAGCCGGGCTTCATATTCATGACTCTGTGTGGGAATGCTGTTGGCAGGTGTTTACATCCGCAAGGCCTGTGAATCCTCTCTGCTATCACATCCGCTTCACTTCCCATGATTCATCGTTCCAGGCAGCTGCAACTAATTTCATTCCAAAAGCCAAGTTTGGCCATTCGCAACCAAGAAAGCATGTCCCGATCATAGACTGTAAAAAATATGGATGTAGTGTGCGTGACGTCACCCGTTTCTGTTCCTGAAGTGCAGTTTTGAAGCCCAAAGTGGGCGGAGCCGGCCGTCGCCATCTTGGCCGTGCGTCACTCCCGGATAAACGAAAATGTGCAGTGAGGCGGATTAGCTAACGTGGCGTGACGCTAACACACAGCAGACAAACGGCTAGTAGTGACATCAGCGGTACTCCATATATCACTCAAGTGGCCACGCCCTTAATTATGCAGACCTTTAAGCCTTAATATAATTAAAACGGATGAATTATAAAAAAAATTCACCACACTCACAGTCGCCATGAAGGGCAAAATTAGCGATATAGACCAAAACCACTTTTTGTACCAGGTTGTAAACACGTTTTATTCTCTAGTGGCCAGTTGATGAACTGCAGTTTAAATCACTTCAGTGTTGGAAGAGAGAGACAGGGAGGTTGCAGTTTGATCCTGATACATAATTTTGACGATTACATTTTTTTGTTGATTTTGAGACCACTACAATTCCCGCCAAAGGCGTACGCGGAACAAAGGGGCGGGGCCTGGTTGAGTTAGTAGTGTGTTAGCTGGTGGTTATAGAGAGCCTAAGTCCCTCCCCTTCTGGTCGACCACCATGGGACCTTATTTCGGAAAAATATTGTATGGTAGTCAATGGCGAGAGACAACAAATATTTTGATCTCGTTTGAATTGTGCCCTGAATTACACATATGATGTTTATCAATTTAAAAGATACATTTTAAAGTAAAGAACGTCGCAGTTTGATGTAAAACCGTTGAGGTATAAGACTGTGAAAATACGTAATTACAAAGACTACAAACCCCAAAGGTGCACATTTTCTCTCATGAATGAAGCTAACTTTACTGAGGCTAACGTCTGTCATTGTTTCTACAGCCTTACGTTATAATCGTAACGTTACGCCGCCATGCCTGAGTGTTTTGTGCCAGACTGCAAACACACGAGGAATGGATCTCGCTCGTTGTTTCACTTCCCGGGAGATGTAGTTCATGGAGCGATTTTCACATATAACTAAATGTTACTCTTCTGTTTTATGACAAACTGTGACGTTTTTGACTTTCAGAATTATCTTTTAAATTGACAAACATCATATGTGTAATTCAGGGCACAGTTCAGACGGAATAAAAAGATAAGTTGTCTCTCGCCACTGACTACCACATATTTTTCCGAAATAAGGTCCCATGAGCCGGAAGTGGAGGGGTGGGACTTAGGCTCTCTATTGGAAGGTGCTGGAAATTTCCCAAACACACTTGAAGCACTGGACCAATCACAACACACTGCTCCAGCCGACCAATCAGTGCACAGTGTGCTTTTCAGAAGGAGGGGCTTCATAGAAACAGGAAGTAAACAGAGCGTTACTGACAGACTGGGAAGAGGGGAGCCGCAACAATGGAGATTATGAGGAAAATAATCAACATTCAAGCAGGAAAACCTGTTCTAGTAGAGCCGGAAACAACATAAGTGTAAAAGGGGAGAATACAGCCTCTCTGCAATTTATAGAACAGCATTTTGAAATGTATTAACGTGATGTATAGGCGAACGGGAAAAGACACGATTTTGTAAATGCATAAACAAGTGGATGTGTTTGTGAAGGTGAACAGCTACAGATGTGAGAGGATGATGTGGTTCCTCATGCTGTGATTGGCTGATCAGTGGCCACCTGTGATGTACGAATAAGTCAACTCAGACATCATCACTTTTAATCATGTCTGAAACTAAATGAATGGGAGATCACTTGAGTGTTGTTTTTATTAATTAGCATTCCACTCAATTAAAGCTGCACTTCCTCCAAACATTAGCATTGTTAATCAAGGCTTTGTTGACTATAGTACAAACTTGAAGATGATATTAAAAGAATAGCAGTTCACATTCATGGTTCTATGAATATGCAGATGAGCCCCGTATCCACTTGATCACACATTGATCTGATTGGTTACAAGGTCGTTTGTGACGTCAGTAACACCAGCGATTTCAAACCGTGTTTTTGAGACTGTCTTTGGTTTATTGCAGTTTTAAGGAGAAAACACTCAGCAATGCTGTCGACTTATGAATTTACACATGGATTGTCTTGTGATTGTCTTGTCATGGATTGTCTTGTCATGGAAAGCATATTAAAAACACCACATAGACACACAAACAACATTAAAAGCTGGATTTTCACCACATGGGGACTTCAAATGAGGCTATCAAATTTTATACAGAATACTAAATAGAGATATTGTTGCTGTGATTGACAAGATTAAATACATGTCAAACCAATTTTGGAGAGTATGAGAGTAGAAAAGTGTTAGAGAAGAAGGAAAATATGTGGTTGTGGTTTTTCATGAATTAATAGTGACCTAATCCTGCACAATGGCTGAATAGTGGTTATTAAATAGCTAATGGCTATATTATGAAATGCATTGTTTTCACCTTACTGATTTCATTGATTATTTGTTGTAAACTTCAATGTCTTCACCTTCATTTCTACATCAGGTTTGAAGGGTCACTCTATCGCCACTGTAGCTTTAGTTTCTGTCAAACTGATGAAATGGATGCCGAAATCTCCATCTCACACACACACACACACACACACACACACACACACACACACACACTCGTGCTGGTCAAGTTATTATCTGATCGCACCTCAGAAGGGCCTCATTATAAAAGTCTCTTTTCTGGCAGTTTCTTCATTTGCTCCAAATGTTATTTTTCCCGAGTGCAAAGAACGGAGGTGCTAAAGCAAGAGCGGGAGTGATATCCTTATGTAAGACACGCACCATCTGATCAGTTGAGCTGTGTGCTTGTGTGTGTGTGAGAGAGTGTGTGTGTGTGTGTGTGTGTGTGTGAACGAACGGGCCCTTATACATGTTTCAGTACACCTTTGCTAAATAATCTTTGCTTTTCTATCATGTCTATGTGTGTGTGAGAATGTGTGTGAGAAAGAGAGTGTGTGTGTGTGAACGGACGGGCCCTTATTAAGGCATGTTTCAGTACACCTGGCGAAATAAACTATAATAGTCGAAATAAAAGTCTCTGTTTGTGTGTGTAAGTGTGTGTGTGAGAGTGTGTTTGTGTGTGATTGTAAACGGACAGGCCCTTATTAAGGCATGTTTCAGTACACCTGGCAAAATAATCTTTGCTTTTCTATCATGTGTGTGAGTGAGTGTAAACGGATGGGCCCTTATTAAAGGGATAGTTCACTTTGAAATTAATTTTTGATATGTTTTAGCTTACCTCAAGGGCATCCAAGATGTAGGTGTCTTTGTTTCCACAGTATTTTCCATTTTGCCATTTTTCGGTCAAAAAATTGTTGTTTGTCAGTCAAATAATAAAGGTCTAGGGGGTCCACCTCAAAGAGCATGCACTGAGTAGTCAAATGACTCGTGAATGTAAGTACACGTTGATGGCCTAAGACACAAAATGAGCGGTTTGTGTGAGAAAACGAACAGTATTTATATCGTTTTTACCTCTTGTAACCACAGCCACGTCAAACTGAACCGAACTGAACCATGTTCAACGTTCCGCCGGAAGTGATCGCTTGCGTGTGTACGTCACTCATTATTTACACAGAGATTTCGGGAGTTTTACCTTTCACTAAACATATTTATATATGTCGAAATCGTCTTCCATTGCGATTACCTGTATATCTAAATATGGTTAGATCCTCACAGTGAAATGTAAACTTCCGAAATCTCTGTGTAAACAGTAAATGACGTACATGCGCAAGCGATCACTTCCAGCGGAACGTTGAACATGATTCAGTTGGACAACTGATTCAGATCAGTTTGACATGGCTGTGGTAACAAGAGGTAAAAACGATATAAATACTGTTCGTTTTCTCACACAAACCGCTCGTTTCGTGTCTTAGGCCATCAATGTGAACTTACATTTAGGAGTCATTAAATCATGTTTAATTTTGACTTCTCTGCATGCTCTTTGAGGTGGACCCCCTAGACCTTCATTATATGACTGACAGACGACAACGGTTTGACCGAAAAATGTCAAAATTGAAAATACTGTGGAAACAAAGACACCTGCATTTTGGATGCCCTTGAGGTAAGCTGAAACATATCAAAAATTAATTTCAAAGTGAACTATCCCTTTAAGGCATGTTTCAGTACACCTAAGGAAATAAACTATAATAGTCTATGTTTGCGTGTGTAAGTGTGTGTGTGAGAGTGTGTTTGTGTGTGATTGTAAACGGACGGGCCTTTATTAAGGCATGTTTCAGTACACCTGGCGAAATAATCTTTGCTTTTCTGTCATGTATATGTGTGTGTTTGTGTGAGTGTGAACGGACAGGCCCTTAAGGAATGTTTCAGTACACCTGGCGAAATAATCTTTGCTTTTCTATCTTGTCTGTCTGTCTGTGTGTATGTATGAGTGTGAGAGAGTTTGAGTTTGTTTTAGTACACCTGGTTTATTAATCTTTGCTCTTCTCTTGTGTGTGTGTGTGTGTGTGTCGGCAGCTGCCCGTCCGTCCTCCTGATGAAATCATCCGTGTGTGTGTTTACTCTGTGTTCATCATTAATTCATCTTCTCATCCTGTATTGATCTGCTAATTATGCCACACATTCACCTTCACAGAACCCCTGTGTGTGTCATGCCAATTAAACCAACCAGATACACACTCTCTCTCTCTCTCTTGCTCTCTTGCTTGCTCTCTCGCTCTCTCGCTCTCTCTCTTGCTTGCTTCTCTCGCTTGCTCTCTTGCTTGCTCTCTCTCTCTCTCACTCTCTCTGTCTCTCTGCTCATCTCAAGTCATGTCTTCCTCTACAAGTGTTGACATGCTGAACTTATGCTGGTTCTTAGATTTGATGCTTGTCTGAGAGCTTTATGATTATTTTGTTAGATTTTCAGTAGCAAAACTTGATTTTTCTTTTTCCATTTCTCCTCTAATTACTCTCACTATACCAGTTTAAATTCAGATCCTGATAATGTATGGAAAATATCCTTTTGATTTACTGATCGGAGTAGAGCTGTAGATTTGAGAAGCCAGTAATATATATATATATATATGTATATATATATATATATATATATGTGTGTGTGTGTGTGTGCGCACTGCCATTTTCTTCAGTCTTCTGCTCACCAAGGCTGCATATTTGATTAAAAATACAAAAACAGTAATATTGTGAAATATTATTATAATTGATATTTTATTTCAGATAAATGCTTTTCTTTTGAACATTCTATTCATCAAAGAATCCTGAAAAAAACGCTTATTTACATTGTCAATATTTTACAATATAATTAAGAAGAGACTTATTTTAAAAACATTAAAAATCTTACTGATACTTAACTTTTGAAGGGCAGAGTGTATATGTATGTATATATATATATATATAATATATATATATATACTAAATTATGCTTTCTTTGGCAAATAAAATGAATATGTTTGATGATAATCTACACAAGAAATTAACTTTTTCATTCTTACTATGGTACAGAAACAGCTCTTGTTTGAAATGCGATCAGAAACTTTCTTTTTTGTGTGCTGATAAAATATAGATTTGCATGATCAGTGCAGCCTTTGATACAATGCAGGATATTATTCCCATTCATTGACTGTCAAAGCTGGTTAGTACAACACAAATAACTAAAATCCAAGTTCATCTATAGGTTTTTTTTTTTTGTTGGTTTGTTTTGAGCGAAACGCATCTTGTGGAGTCCCACAGGGCTCGGTCTTAGGACCTCTGCTGTTTACATTGTCTATGTTTTAGGTAATGTAATCAGGAAGCATGGGATATACTTTCAGAGCTATGTTGATGAATATGTTTATTTTCTAACCTTCTGAACTGCAGAAATCTATAAACAGCTTGAACATAGATACATCAGTATCCTCAATCTCTTGCAAGATTCGGTGTTCAAAATCATTTTTACTGGATGCGTTGCTTGTAACGTTTTAGATTTTTATCAACTAAGCATTTTGCGTGTCGTGTTGTGAATATACTCAAGTCAATGTTAGAAGTGGATCAAAAAATGTAAAAAGTTTAGTAAAGTTTCTGCTTTGTTCACATGAATAAATTACACTCTACTATATATTCACATAGAAAACCGCTGTTTTGTATTGTCAATATTTTACAATATAATTAAGAAGAGACTTATTTTAAAAACATTAAAAATCTTACCGATCCCAAACTTTTGAACTGCAGTTTATAGAAAAATTCCTGTATAACTTTGATGAAAGGTTTTGGTAACACTTAACAATAAGGTTCATTGGTTAACATTAGTCAATATATTAACTAACATGGACTAACAATAAGCAATACATTTGTTACAGTACTAGCTAATCTTTGTCAATGTTAGTTAATATAAATCCATCTGTTCATTGTTTGTTCATGTTAGTTCACGGTGAATTAACTAATGTTAACAAGATTTTAATAAAGTATTAGTGAATGTTGAAATTGCCAAAGATGAATAAATGCTGTATAAGTGCAGTTCATCATTAGTTCATGCTAATTGAAGTAGTTAACTAATGAACCGTATGGAAAAGTGTCAGCAATGTTTTGATCCACTTCAAATGTTGACTCCTCTATTATTGTTCCCGTCCAGAACGCAGAGGGCCACAACATGAGCATCCCCATGCCAGGACATCCCGTGAACTTCTCCGAGCTGACGATGGCTCAAGCTCGGCGTGATGTGGAGCAGCTGGAGAAGCTTATCTCTGAGCACGACGTGGTCTTTCTGTTGATGGACACTCGCGAGAGCCGCTGGCTTCCCACAGTCATCGCTGCGAGCCAGAGGAAGGTAGCTTCCCCTCGCCAGTCCTTTATCTTTTATTTAATGATTTATTTATTTTCCCCTCCTATGCCTGCCTGTTTATTTAGCATGCTATTGCTGCAGTTGTTGGTAAGTGTTACACAGGGTTTGCCTTTATATTTGATTTAAGAGCACTTAACCTTAAATAAGATGCTTCAATATGTATACACACACATACAGACAAAACTCGACAAATGAGAATATATTGTGCAAAAGTTCATTTATTTCAGTAATTCAACTTAAAAGGTGAAACTAATATATTATATAGACTCATTACATGCAAAGTGAGATATTTAAAGCCTTTATTTGTTATAATTTTGATGATTATGGCTTAGTTTATGAAAACCCCAGAATATTGTGAAAGGTTTTCATAAACTGTAAGCCATAATCATCAAAATTATAACAAATAAAGGCTTGAAATATCTCACTTTGCATGTGTTTCACCTTTTAAGTTGAGCATTCAGACTATACAGACTACAAAAGGAAAAAAAAACCTGTCATGCAATAGAGATTTTTTTCTTGATTTAAAATACATTGACCATCTAATGAGGATGTTGTCACTCACCTAGACTGGAATGATGGAATGGAAAGTGACGATATAAAGACTATCATTCAAACGTTTGCGGTCTGTAATTTTTCTTTTTTTAAAAAAAAGAAAATAACACTTTTATTCAGCGAGGGTGCATTAAATTGATCAAAAGCAACAGTAAAGACATTTATGATGTTCTAAAGATTCTATTTCAAATAAATGTTGTTCTTTTGAAGATTCTTTTCATCAAAAAATTCTGAAAAATAAACTTTATGACGGTTTCCACAAATAAAATTTGAAACTTTTTTCAACATTAATAATAATCATAAATGTTTCTTGATCATCATATTATCGTCATCATTTTAGAGTGATTTCTGAAGGATCATGTGACACTGAAGACTGGATGCTTAAAATTCAGCTTTGATCACAGGAATAAATTACACTTCACTATATATTCACATTTTGATCAAATAATGCAGTCTTGGTGAGCATAGTAGGCTTCTTTCAAATCATTATACAAGCTTACAAACCTCACACTTTTGAACAGTAGTGTAGGGAAAAAGTAATTTAATAGTTATTAGGAAAAATAATTGTACAGGTCTAGCTAGCTCAAAAAGTCTGAGAGCAAATCCAAAGTAAATGGGTTTACTTTAAGGATATCCAATCTGTGAAGCTGTTTTAATATGTGTGTGTCTCTGCAGTTGATAGTCAACGCTGCTCTGGGATTCGACACGTTTGTGGTGATGAGACACGGCCTAAAGAAACCCAAAGAGCCTCAGTCTGAGGAGTCCAGCCCCATGTCTGCTTCTTCCAGCTCCTCGTGTTCCTCAACGCCAGCATCCACTGTCACTCCAGGTGCGTTATGTCATCTGAAAGCTGAATAAATAAGCTTTCCATTGATGTATGGTTTGTATTTGTAAATCTGGAATCTGAATGTGCAAAAAAATCTAAACATTGAGAAAAATCCTTTAAAGTTGTGCATTTATGTTGGCAATAGTGCTGCAGTCTCTCACAGAAATACATGATTTAGATATTTACGGTAGGAAATTTAGAAAATATCTTCATGGAACATGATCTTTACTTAAAGGGATACTCCACTTTTTTTTTTAGAAATAGGCTCATTTTACCACTCCCCCAGAGTTAAACAGTTGGGTTTTACCGTTTTCAAATCCATTCAGCAATTTTCTAATATTTTGAAGAATATCAGTAACCAGACAGTTTCTGGTCTCATTGACTTCCATAGTAGGAAAAAATATATACTATGGAAGTCAATGAGACCAGAAACTGTCTGGTTACTGATATTCTTCTAAATCGTCTGAATACATTCGAAAACGGTGAAACCCAACTGTTTAACTCTAGGGGAGTGGTAAAATGAGCCTATTTTCAAAAAAAGTGGAGTATCCCTTTAATATCATAATGATTTTTGGCATACAATAATAATCAATAATTTTGACCCATACAATGTATTGTTGGCTATTGCCACAGATATACCCACATTTAATATAGGTGGTTCTATGAATATGCAAATGAGCCCCGCCTCCACTCACTCACTCACTCAGCTCACAGATCCACTGGTTGATGATCACATGTGATCTGATCATTTGTGACGTCAGTAACACCAAACGGTGTTTTTGAGACTGTCTTTGGTTCACTGCAGTTTTAAGGAGAAAATACTCAGCAATGCTGTCAACCTATGATTTTAAACATGGTTTGTCTTAAAGCATATTAAAAGCACCACATAGACACATAAACAACATTAAACGCTGGATTTTCGCCACAGGGGAACTAATATTTATACAGCTTTATTTCAGTTAACAGGAATGTTTTTTTTTAGTCTTAAGCCATATTCGGACAATAATTGTTTCTCATGGGGTCGTAAGGTATTTTCAACATTTACAGGGTTAGTCTGTGATTTTATTGCCGTCTGAATCCAGAATGTCAGTGTTTTTCTCCATCCACCCGCATACAAGGTCCTTCTTCAACCACCGAGAACTAAGCTCCGTACCATGGGGGATCGAGCTTTCTGCTCAGCCGCACCGCGTCTCTGGAATTCCCTTCCAGAAAACCTAAGGGCTCCTCAAGCCATAGACTCTTTTAAGAAAGGACTAAAAACCCTGCTTTTTAAGCAAGCATTTTTTACCTTTTGCTAACCTTTTAAATTTTTCCCTGTTTTATCTTTGTTTTATACTTTGTAGCACTTTGGGATTGTTTTTAACTATGAAAAGTGCTTTACAAATAAAATATATTATTATTATTATACAAATCCCCGGCCAAATCTTCTTCTGTTTTCTGACAAACACCAAGCTCTGAATCAACATCTCTGGGTTTACAAGAAGAGATCACTTCAAAACTCACTGTTTAAATCATTTTTGATCTCTGACGAACACCGTACGTACAATAACTACATGCATTTTAAAGATGTACAATTATTACTGAAATGCTGGAAAGTATTGACAAGAACAGCTCAGTGAACAAAAAGGAGAAAGACGAAAAAAAGCACGTAAACATTTGAAATGGGCCGTTATTGTGACGATATACTGTATACAATTATAAAATATGTAGGCTATTGTGCACAACATAAAAAATACAACCCATGCAGCTTTATTTTTACCTCATGTATATATAAGAGGCTGCATTAACTTGTTTCCTCTACCTTCCATATTTTTAAAATGACATCCTTTTGAGATAAAATGCAAGAATATAAGAACCATTTCAAATATACAGGCATCTAGCTATCTATTTTTCAAAATGAAAATTAAATAATAAATAGAACATTATTTGCCTATTATCAAATTAAGTACTAATTTGTTCATATTATTCCAAGCATATAACATTTTGTTTACAGCAGGCGGTCAAGCATATATCGCCTGCTGATCACGTGAGCAGTGCATTCCGGGGTTCGTGGGATTATAAAACTCCCTCCTCCACCTTTAATAAATCTCCATCCGTATGCACGGGTTTTCTCACTGAGGTGCCATGCTAATTCATTTTTACAGACATCCACATGAGAAACAATTACCATCTGAATAGGGCTATATTTTTAGTAAGCGGTAATAACCCTGGTCTACAGTAAACCTCAAAGTCCTCATGGTTAAGACAGAGATGCATGTGCTCAATAAAAACCTGAGAATTGCAGAATCTTATCGTGCTTATGTTCTGTGTCACTGCGTGAGAGCCGTGTTTTTAAGACCGTGTCAAGCTACAGCTTGTAAAACCAAGACCTCTGCGTTCAGTTCTGTTGTTTCTCACTCCGTCGATCTGGAACGCAGGAGCACATCTGTGTGACGGCTCGTGACTCGGTGCGTGTTGCTGATGCCAGTGAGTGTGTGAGGTGTGTTTTCTGCAGGTGTTACTCATGAAAAATCATGAAAATGCAACTTTTTAGCCTGAATTGGCATGATCATATCTGTGGCTCTGATGGAAAAACCCTAATTACCTTTGGGTCATGATTACTTGCTTTTATTTTATTATTTTTATTATACTTGCTTAATTATTAATTAATAATTATTATACTTGCTTTTATTTATTAATATTATTATTTTATTTTATTTTGTTTTATTTTATTTTATTATTTTTATTTTATTTATTACTTTTATCCCATTGTGTAGAGTCTACAATATTTTTCTTATGTAATACCTACTCAAAAGAAATCTGTAAAATGTTTTGTATATTTGTTCATGCCAAGAACTATATCTTCAGAGATAATAAATGTAATGTATTGATATGTGTAGCTCAGTTTTGTAGGAGGCTTATGTTATAAATGTTAATAAGTAGGGATGCACGATTTATCGGCCACCATATCGGATTCAGATGATATATGCTTATTTTTATTAGGAAAATGCACTTGATAGGAAAATGTGGCCGATATAATAAATACGATAAATAATTGATTATTTCCTTTAGCTGAGACCCTTCAGATGCGACTGATGGTTTTGAATCACTTGAAATATGTTGGAATAACTTCAAAAAAGGGAAATACAGTAAAGTACAGCACACGTCTGTCATATCGGCTACATACAATTATGAGAACATCATTATTATTGTGATTTGGGACATGGTTTTTCATGGTGAGACTTGTGTTTTTGTAATCAGTCTCACACAAATTATATAAAAATTTGGATTTAGATTTATCGGCCAATATATCGGTTATCGGCTTTCAAATATACATAATTATCGGTTATCGGTATCGGACAAAAATCTGTGCATACCTATTAAAAATGCTTCTAAACAGTTATTTTTAGTTGCATTTTAATTTTCAGACAGAACTGGTAAAAAGCGTTCAAGTATATTTATACTGTAACAGAGACAAATGCTTACAAAAAGTGTAACCAAAGTCTTTTATTACAACTGTCATAGTGTAGGCTCGCAAACACATCCAATCCTGCAATGTTGATTGAAAATTAACATTTCTTCTATAAATAAAATTAGGCATGCACCGATATGATATTTACATATTTATCGGGTGATACCGATAATTCTTTATATTTGAAAGCCGATAACCAATATATTGGCCGATAAATTTAAATCCAAAATTGTTTAATGTCTATTTGTTTTGAGAGCCTGATTACAAAAACACAAGTCTCAACATTTAAATTCTATGTCCCAAACACATAATTATAATTATCTTCTCATTATAATTGTATGTAGCCGATATAACAGACTTGTGTTGCACTTGTATTTTCCTTTTTGAAGTGATTCCGATCATATTTCAAGCGATTCAAAACCAGCATGTTGAACAGTCACATCTGAAGGAAATAATACATTATTTATCAGCTTTAATACATCGGCCACATTTGCTAATCGGGCCGATAACGATCACATTAAAAATACAGTAAAGTACAACACAAGTCTGTCATATCGGCTACATACAATTATGAGAACATTATTATAATTGTGACTTGGGCCATGGATTTTAATGGTGAGACTTGTGTTTTTGTAATCAGGCTCACAAAAATTATATAAAAATTTGGATTTAGATTTATCGGCCAATATATCGGTTATCGGCTTTCAAATATACATAATTATCGGTTATCGGTATCGGACAAAAATCTGTGCATACCTATTAAAAATGCTTCTAAACATAGTTATTTTTAGTTACATTTTAATTTTCAGACACAACTGGTAAAAAGCGTTCAAGTATATTTATACTGTAACAGAGACACATGGTTACAAAAAGTGTAACCAAAGTCTTTTATTACAACTGTCATAGTGTAGGCTCGCAAACACATCCAATCCTGCAATGTTGATTGAAAATTAACATTTCTTCTATAAATAAAATTAGGCATGCACCGATATGATATTTACATATTTATCGGGTGATACCGATAATTCTTTATATTTGAAAGCCGATAACCAATATATTGGCCGATAAATCTAAATCCAAAATTGTTTAATGTCTATTTGTTTTGAGAGCCTGATTACAAAAACACAAGTCTCAACATTTAAATTCTATGTCCCAAACACATAATTATAATTATCTTCTCATTATAATTGTATGTAGCCGATATGACAGACTTGTGTTGCACTTGTATTTTCCTTTTTGAAGTGATTCCGATCATATTTCAAGCGATTCAAAACCAGCATGTTGAACAGTCACATCTGAAGGAAATAATACATTATTTATCAGCTTTAATACATCGGCCACATTTGCTAATCGGGCCGATAACGATCACATTAAAAATACAGTAAAGTACAACACAAGTCTGTCATATCGGCTACATACAATTATGAGAACATTATTATAATTGTGACTTGGGCCATGGATTTTAATGGTGAGACTTGTGTTTTTGTAATCAGGCTCACAAAAATTATATAAAAATTTGGATTTAGATTTATCGGCCAATATATCGGTTATCGGCTTTCAAATATACATAATTATCGGTTATCGGTATCGGACAAAAATCTGTGCATACCTATTAAAAATGCTTCTAAACATAGTTATTTTTAGTTACATTTTAATTTTCAGACACAACTGGTAAAAAGCGTTCAAGTATATTTATACTGTAACAGAGACACATGGTTACAAAAAGTGTAACCAAAGTGTTTTATTACAACTGTCATAGTAAAACACTGTTCTTTGATTGCAATGTAGGCTTGCAAACACATCCAATCCTGCAATGTTGATTGAAAATTAATATTTCTTCTATTTCTATAAATAAAATTAGGCACGCGCCGATATGATATTTACATATTTATTGTCTGATACCGATAATTCTTTATATTTGGAAGCCGATAACCGATATATTGGCCGATAAATTTAAATCCAAAATCGTTTATACTTTTTGAGAGCCTGATTACAAAAACTCAAGTCTCAACATTTAAATTCTAAACACACATAATTATAATCATCTTCTCATTATAATTGTATGTAGCCGATATGACAGACTCGTGTTGCACTTTACTGTATTTTCCTTTTTGAAGTGATTTCGATCATATTTCAAGCGATTCAAAACCATCATGTTGAACAGTCACATCTGAAGGAAATAATACATTATTTATCAGCTTTAATATATCGGCCACATTTGCTAATCGGGCCGATAACGATCACATTAAAAATGAACATATATTGGCCGATACCAATATAGTGTCCGATATATTGTGCATCCCTAATTCAAACAAAAAAATTCAAACTGACTTCCATCTTCCAGAAAGATTCAAACATTTATTTTGCTTTTGGAGATGTTTGTACACTAATAAGTGCAATACGATACATAATCACATGTTCAAATCTATTCATTCGCAGGATTGGTTCACAGCCTTCACTGATCAGTATTCATCGAGTTTCATTGGTCGACTTGTATAGGGATGCTCTATTCTGAGACTCTGAGGTGTGTTCTTGTTATTCTGCTATTAATACATCTACTTGTATTAATTCTCAGGAGCGTCTCTGTTCTCCAACATACCCGGACACCGCCTCGGCTGCTACTTCTGTAATGATGTGGTCGCCCCTGGAGATGTGAGTTTTAATCAATTACTTTCATATCCGTTGGGAAATTAGTTTTTTTTTTTTTTTCTCTGGACATCTATTTTATTAAATTCTAGCTCAAACCCGTCAATCATATGCTAAAGTGATTTCAATGGACACTCTTAGCTGGAAATCATAACCTGAAGCAAAATGTGATTGAAAATGATCTTCAAACTGAATAATAGGCGCTTTCGCACCGGAGGAACCTTTCCATAGTTCCTGGAACTAAGATTTTAGTTCTTGGAACTCCTTTTAGATAAACTCATTTACTCCTCCTTACAGTGACGTTATTCGCTAATTGGCCATTATTTAAAAAGCAATGTAAACCCAGATTATAGCCTATATATTTACTTCAGAAACTAACTCTACGAACATGTAAAACAGAGATGGACCTCTCAACCTTTACGCCGAGGAGAAAACCTAACACAACTGAGAGAAACATGATTGATGTGTTTCTCCTCAGCAACACTGGACATTCATTACTGTGTCTACTATCTAATAATGTATTAGACAGGACTGTTAGACAGATCGTTAACTAATGAACACCAAGAATGCAAGCACTGTGTGGCTCTGGCTTTAGTTAGCTTTAGCTTTAGAACCGTTAGTTCTCGGGGAACCACCCTGCCGGCAAGTTCCTAGACCTACCCGGTGCAAAAGCCATAATGAATAGGTTTGGTTTCCATGATTTGTGGTGTCGGCTGTCGTTTAACCCTGCTAGTGAACTGTTCTCCCCTCATTAGTCCACCAGAGACAGGACTCTAGACCAGCAGTGTACAGTGAGCCGCCCGGGTCTGGCCATGATCGCTGGAGCTCTTGCTGTGGAGCTGATGGTGTCTGTTCTCCAGCACCCAGAGGGGTATGTGCAATTCATTCACTTCAACTACTGTAAATCATATATATATATATATATATATATATATATATATATATATATATATATATACTGTATATATATATAGAAGTGTATATATATATATATATATATATATATACTGTATATACTTCACAGCTAGTCATTTTTCTATGCCATTTTGTGAGTACTGTGTTTACACTGGGTGTTCCATCATGAAAAAGATTCCAAATACACGGACGAGGTCTTAATCTTGATGTTGTTTTGGGACTCTACTAGAATACGTTTTTTATGAAAGCTTGTTATAAAAAAGTGAAAATTTATTTCACAGTTCTGAATTTTATCTCAGAATTGCGTGATATAAAGTCGCAATTGTGTGTTATAAAGTTTATTTCTGTAGAGTTTATATCTCTGAGAAAGGATGTCAGAACTTGCAATTCTGACTTTATAACATGCAATTGAGAGATATAAGTCGATATAAAGTCGCAATTGCGAGAAAAAAAGTCGGTAACACTTTATGATAAGGTTCATTAGATAACATTAGTTAATGCATTAACTAACATGCACTAACCATAAGCAATACATTTGTTACAATATTTATAAATCTTTATTAATGTTAGTTCTTAAAAATACAGCTGTTCATTGTTTGTTCATGTTAGTTCACAGTGCATTAACTAATGTTAGCAAATACAACCTTCGATTTTAATAAATGTTGAAATTATTAATTAGATAGTAGATATTAATAAACTAAGGTTAATAAATGCTGTAGAAGTATTGTTCATGTTAACTAAGCTAGTTAACTAATGAACCTTATTGTAAAGTGTTACCAAAAAGTCAGAATTTTGAGATGTATACTCGCAATTGTAAGATTAAAAGTCGCAATTATCTATTAAAATGTTTTATTCTTGGGCCGAAACAAGCTTCCACAGGTTTTCCTGCTTGAATGTTGATTATTTTCCTCTTATTCTCCATTGTTGCGGCTCCCCTCTTCGCATTCTGCCAGTAACGCTCCGTTTACTTCCTGTCTCTATGAAGCCCCTCTTTCGGAAAAGCACACTGTGCCCTGATTGGTCGGCTGGAGCAGTGTGTTGTGATTGGTGTAGCACTTTGAGCGTGTTTGGGAAATGTGTCCTACTTGAGCTATCGTTTACGCACCAATCATCGGCATGCTTTAGGGTTCCCACGGGTCCTTGAAATCCTTTAAAGTTTGTGAATCTGATTTTTTGTTTTCAAGGCCCTGGAAAGTTCTTGAAAAGAAACATGCATAGATACAGGTCCTTGAAAGTGTTTGAATTTACTTTGTTCAAGAAGTTTTCTGGGAAAAAAAAAAATCCATATAATTCTCTCCGGTCCGCTAATGTGTAACACTTTGTGTTTTCTCATGTTTTATTGTTGAGCTGTCAAGTTGTCATGTTGACATAATCAGTTCCAGGACCTTGACACATTTTTATTTCATATAATATTTATTTGATCATTATCATTATTTTTTATAGGATCAGGATGTACCAAATATTCTTCGGTTTTAATGCAAAACATAAATATGACAAATGGAATATCAGATCTCTGCCATATGGCCAAAAATATATGCAAAAAAAAAAAGCTTGTTGCCTGCCTAGTTGTTTGACAGATGAAAACTGTAACAAGGTATCTTACATACACTATTTAACCTTGCTCTAACTTGAATTGTCCCCACATCACGTCCTTGAATTTTAGGGTATTGGACCTGGAAAGTCCTTGAAAGGTCTTTGAATTTGATGTTAACCAAGGTGTGGTAACCCTGATGATATCCGATAAATAAATAAAATAAAATCAATTTTAAATCAATTTTTAGTTGTAATTTTGTAACTCACTGTCATTTAGAAAACTATTCTCATCCAAATATGGCTTTAGCTGCATTTTCAAACCCTACAAAAATATGGAATAGCACTTGCGCTGTAATGTCATATCTGTAGTGCAGAAAAAGCCTGTATATTGCTTTTTATGTATTTCCAGATGAATGAGAGAGTATAGAAAGCTTTTATTCATGTTTACTATCCAAGGGAGACTTTAAAATGCAGGGTCCGTTCCTATCAGTGCCCTAGAATAGTGCTGGCATGCAGTCAGTCTCTCTTCAGATGCATTACGCCATCATAGAGCCGGGAGAAAAGCCTTCAGATGTGAAGCAACAGATGATAAGAGATCCACTTCGGCTTTCAGGAACCACATTAAAGTCAAAGAGAATTAATAATGTGGGGGATTTTAAAATACATTTTCCTATCCCAGTGTTCTTAATATGCACTATGCATTCTTGCCACATTCTTACACACTAACAGAAAGTTTCTAAGCGTAAATCTGTGTTTTTCCGCCAGAGGTTACGCAGTGGCCAGTAGCAGCGATGACCGGATGAATGAACCACCAACATCACTGGGTCTCGTCCCACATCAGGTCAGTTATGGATATATATATATATATATTATACAAATATATGTTTATATGAAAATTTTGCCTTATACCGAAAACCGATATTTCTTTATGTTTGAAAGCCGATAACCGATATGTTGGCGGATAAATCAAAATCCAAGTTTTTCTATATATTTTTCAGAGGCTGATTACAAAAACACAAGTCTCACCATTAAATTCCAGGTCCCAAACACACAACAATAATGATGTTCTCTTTATAATTTTATGTAGCCGATATGACAGACTATAATTGCGACCATGAAATATCGCGATACTGAACAGCCACTAATATACCATACATCCTTTTCCAAAAATGGAAACACACCCTATAGATATTTTTAGTTATTTTAGCACGTGACTTCACAGAATAGAATTTTCTGCAACATTTCATGCCTTTTTTTCAGGCTTCCAAAAAGTCAAACCAGAAATAATAGTACAAATATAGATCTAAGTTACTTATTTTCTAAATAATAGGGGTGGGTAATGAATATCAATTTCTCGATATTAATCGGTTCTCATTTTTACAAACCAATATTGATTCTTTAATCTCAAGAATCGATTAGTCATCCTGTTTCATTTGAATGAATGGTACATTGTATCACGGCTTTGTCCTTTGTTACTATTGATATGAAACAAAGTTTCAATTTTCAAATTACGTCCATTTTCTTCGCTCTCGCGCAGCTCAAGAAAAACAGCAGCGCTGATCTCTCTTCCGGGTTAATAATACCAGTTACAGCGCCAAATAAACATGAATGAGCATCTGAAAGTGTGTTAAAAGATAGAGTACAACTTATCGAAATCCGTATCATTTCACATTGATTCGCTCAATCAGCGTTTCAACCGTGGATAGACGTCAGTTAAACAGCTTGTAATCAATGTCATGTATCGTCATATTTACCTCAGAAAACCCACATAAACTCGTTAGTCAGCTTGAAAAAATAATTCTAGAGAGGAGCATTTTGCTAAATATATACACCATATTACATATGCATTATAATCTTAATGTTTTTCAATATTTAATGCCTATTTGAATAAATCTGGCAAGTTTTTATGACAGCCACCATTTAAATGTTTATATTTCATATAATCTTCTTATTATAAAAATAAATAAAAGTGTAATTTAAGTGTTTGTATAGCTACAAAACAGTTCATTATTACCATCATATTAGGCTAATGAAGCCTAGGCTACAACTAGACTCCCATAGTTTACAGCACTCGAGAGATTTGATTCCCTTGAGAAAAATGGTCATTTATTGTTACTGATATCCAAAATAATCAATATTGAATCGAATCGTAATCGAAATTGAATCGAATTGCAAGCTTGTGAATCGAAATCGAATCGAATTGTGAAATTTTTCTCAATACCCAGCCCTACTAAATAATAACATCTTCTCCAGAGGTCGAGGCAAGCGTGTTGGTTTTGCTCTTCTCCCCACTGTTGTCACTGGATTGCCATTGAAGACTGAAACTGTACATTGACAGCAGCAAATCTGTGGGCTAATCTTTCATGAGAGTGTTTAGTGAAGGCAGTGTGTTTCATCTCCGCCCGCTTGGGGTCATTTACAGTTTTATGAGTGTCTGGAGGCAGGGAGGAGGAGGAGAGGCTGGGAAGGGTAAATTGGGGATGAAGAAAAAGTGTTTAGACTCACTCTTGACCTGCAACTCTTGTCTGAGGATTCAGTGTGATGTCACTTTCACACGCGGGGAGGGTCATATTGTGCTCTTTTTATCAATTTTTTTCCCTCCCTGAGTTAATTATAATGTCCGTCAAGGGGGTTTCTGTTGAAAAAAAAACATGACTATTAGTATACATGATTAAGTTTGAGCCTTTAAAATGTATGCATGTAAAAAGAAGATATCGGTATCTTACTATTTCCGTCTACTAATTAAAAATCTCATGTTTAAGTCAATGTGTTACTTGCTGTATCATTGTAATTATGTCTTATAAGTTCTACACCATTTTTTAGTGTATGATTTTATTTTTAAAGGACACTATTGACAACGTACACACACATTTATGATGCATTTTACATGCAGTTGTTTATATTGTTGTATCTTCCAATTTTACAGTCTCGCTATAATTCATAAAGTGGCACAGCAGGACCCCCTGCCTGTGTGCTGAAGCTTTGCCACACACACACAAACACACACACACACACAGGGGGCTAATGACGCAGCTACAGACGTTAAAGAGGTTATGATCTCCTACAGCGTGAATATTCCCTCCTCAAGAACTCATAATTTATACGCAACTCCTTGCGAATAATGCGATTAATCAGGAAAGCTCTCTTGACTGACTCGGTATCATCACAGCAGCAGACGCTGGTGAACCGGACATTTGTCACGACCGGGTCATTATAATCCCTGACTTTGTGAATCGATCTGGATAGGCTGTAGTGTTTTGAGGGTTTCTGCTTTAATGTTGCATGATGACGTTGGGGGACGAGTCTCGCTGGCTCACGCTGACCCCTGCTGGATGTCATAGGAACTGCAGCAGATCTGCTCTGAAGGGTTAGGTTTTCATAACCAGGAGATCTGTGATGGTCTAGTGAGAGTGTGTGTTTGAGAGTAGAGCTTGTCAGCTGTGTGTCTCAGGACTGTGTGTGTGATGAAGCTCTATCAAGGAACGGCACGTTATTATTGATCGTTTGGTTGGTATTCCGATGGGGTTGTGTTGTGCAGCTCCACTCATGGATACAACATCCCTCTCCACATTCTCATTTAGAATTTTAGTGTCAGTACAAGTGTTTGTTTTTTTGTTAATCAAAGATGCATTGAATTGATCAAAAGTGACAGGAAAGGCTTTTAAAATTGTGTTTGTTTCCACAAAAATATGAACTGTTTTGAACAAATGTTTCTTGAGCATCAGATCATATTAGAGTGATTTCTGAAGGATCATGATTGGACTAATGATGCTAAAAATTCAGCTTTGATCACAGAAATAAATTACACTTTACTATATATTTACATAGAAAACTGTTGATTAACAGTGGAATAATATTTCACTGTTTTTAATATTCCACTGTTTTTACTTTTGATCAAATCCGCCACAGAATAAAACATTTTAAAATATAATTTTGATATCTCCCATTTCTGATTTTATAAGACAATTGAGACTTTATATAGATTTAAACTATATAGTCAAAATTGAGTGAAATAAAGTGAAAATTGAGTGAAAAGTCGAAATTGAGTGAAATAGTCAAAATTGAGTGAAAAAGGTCAAAATTGGGTGAAATTAAGTCAAAATACAGTGAAAAAGTCATAATTGAGTGAAATTAAGTCAAAATTGAGTAAAAAAAAGTCAGGATTAAGTGAAATTAAGACAAAATTGAGTGAAATTAATTCAAAATAGAGTGGAAAAAAATTCAAAATTGTGAGATAAAAAGTCGCAATTAGCTTTTTATGCTTTAAGCTTCCCGGAATAAATGCAGCATTGCTGAGCAGAAGAGACTCTTTCAGAAACGTTAACAAATCTATTACGAGGAAAAAAAAAATATTAAGAATTTAAACAAATTTAATTTACACAGCAAGTAGAAAATAGCTGTCTATGAAAGAGCATAACTAAAAGAAAAGGTTTTGCTATATCAAAGCAAGTAAAAGTTGCTAGTTTATAAAGTTGATAAAGGTATAGTATAGAGAGAATTGAACATTCAAGCTCACATGTAGCCATTTTATAGCTTTATCTATTGATTCTAAAGTGTATTTATATTACCTTTATATATTTATTCATTTAATATGTGCATATTAATTCATCAGCTAAAATTGCACATGTGTGATCAATTAACGGTATAATAATGACATAAGTAATATCTAAAAATCATACAAATTATTATTCTAAATAAGCATGAGTAAAAGCCAGAAGATTGTATTTATCGCATCAGACATGTGACACTGACCCGGCCCAGGTCAGCCGTTCAGCATTAGTTACTATGGCGATGAACACGCTAAAAGTCAAACCATTTTCATTGGGCCTAAAACCCAGGGTTGGCACAAACTAAACTGAAACATATCGTACTTGAATATATAATTACACTGACACCCTTAAGTGTAACCTAAATTTTATTTCATTCGACTTATTTTAAGCTAAAGTAGCTTAAATATGTACTTTCTTTGTTAGGGTTTGGTTTAGAGTCATTTACATGTAATTATGCAAGATTTACTTACTATGATTAGTAAAGTAAGTACATGAAGTAACGTACAAAGTGTTACCTGTTACTTCCTGCTGTTCTTACTAACACACACCAGGTGGCGCTAGAGATAGAGGAATATTTTCTTTACTTATTGTGTGTTGCTTAAACACATTTGTTGTCTTTTCAGATTCGAGGATTCCTGGCAAGATTTGATAACGTCCTCCCTGCGAGTTTGGCGTTTGACAAATGCACCGCATGCTCAACAGTAGTAAGTGAACGTGCTTTATGCTTTATTAAAATTACACTTTATCAAAAATGTCACACAGTGCCAGAGTCAAGCATTGACAAAAAAACAGGTTTTGTTATTAAAATGCAGTCATTTATAATCAAATACTATGCTTGTGTAAGGAGTTTCGGAGTCTAGTGGTATTTCAAGCATGCTTGTCCTCCAGATATTTGAAGTGTCTGTAGATGTGTGTGTTAGAGAGGCCGTGTGTGTTGAATTAAGCTTCTTGTTGATGTCACAGTCGCATGCGAGTAATTAGGGCTGAATTGAAGTGATTTTTCCCAGCGGTCATGCTGTTGCCGATGGGTTCGCGTCTCATAAATCTCTTCTGCATGTGTGGATGTGGTTTTTCACTCGCCCTCGCTCTTATTTAGTGTTTCGGAGCCACTCCTTCCTCCCAAACACACACTGGTACGTGAATACAGTGACTCTGAAGCCATAACTCTTCCCTTCCCCCTCTTCTCTCACTTTCTCCCAACTTCTCTCTCTCTCCCTCTCTCACTCTCTTTCTATTTTCTTTGCAGTGTAAAGACATAAAAAGCCTCGTAAAATGTCTCAGATCTCTACGCTTTGATGCAAGACTGCGTGAGGTCATTGTCAAGGGGTTCCTATCCATGTCTTTTACAAAAATAGTTTATCTAAAAATATACATTTTCAGTGTTAAAATTATTTATTAAGGGTTGGTAAATTATTTTTAACTTGTTTCTTTAAGCTTCCAAACAAAAAGTCCGTAAGACCTCCGTTCATCTTCAGAACACAGTTTAAGATATTTTAGATTTAGAGAGTCAATCTATAAATGGAGTTTAAATAGAGGGACAGTTTTCTGTCCCTCCATTGAAAATGTATGTATGGTGTATATACTGTCCTTGTCCAGAAAGGTAATAAAGACATCATCAAAGTAGTCTATGTGAGATCAGTGGGTTAGAATGTTTTGAAGCATCGAATATAATTTTGGTCTAAAAATAACAAAAACTACGACTTTATTCAGCCTTGTATTGTTTTCCGGTTCTGTTGCAATTCTGCGTTCGCGAGTCCGCAGTGACGCTGCTGACGTAAGACGCTGTGATGTGTGTCCGTGTATTCGGGTTCAATCAAATATGGCTGGGCAAAAAAATTCAAGTCTTCCTCTGTGTGGAAATCCTTAGACATGTTTGCGAAGATTGTTTTGTTTACAGCGTGCCTCTCCCTCAGACTGTGAATGAAGCTTGGGCGCACCAGACACACGTCAGCAGCTTCTTACGTCAGCAGCGTCACTGAACGTGGCTTGAAAACAGAACCGAAAGACAATACAATGCTTTTACCCCCCTCCACCAAACTTTACACATGGCACAATGCAGTCAGGCAAGTACTGTTCTCCTGGCAACCAACAAACCCAGAATCCCAGACGGAGAGGTGTGATGTGTCACTCCAGAGAACACGTCCCCACTGCTCTAGAATCCAGTGCTTTACACCACTGCACCCCACACTTTATACCACTGCACCTCACGCTTTACACCACTGCACCCCACACTTTACACCACTGCACCCCACACTTTACACCACTGCACCCCACACTTTATACCACTGCACCTCACGCTTTACACCACTGCACCCCACTCTTTACACCACTGCACCCCACACTTTACACCACTGCACCCCACACTTTACACCACTGCACCCCACACTTTACACCACTGCATCCCACACTTTACACCACTGCACCCCACACTTTACACCACTGCACCCCACACTTTATACCACTGCACCTCACGCTTTACACCACTGCACCCCACTCTTTACACCACTGCATCCCACTCTTTACATCACTGCATCTGACGCTTTACACCACTGCATCCCACACTTTACACCACTGCACCCCACACTTTATACCACTGCACCTCACGCTTTACACCACTGCACCCCGTGATTTACACCACTGCACCCCACACTTTACACCACTGCACCCCACACTTTATACCACTGCACCTCACGCTTTACACCACTGCACCCCACTCTTTACACCACTGCACCCCACACTTTACACCACTGCACCCCACACTTTACACCACTGCACCCCACACTTTACACCACTGCATCCCACACTTTACACCACTGCACCCCACACTTTACACCACTGCACCCCACACTTTATACCACTGCACCTCACGCTTTACACCACTGCACCCCACTCTTTACACCACTGCATCCCACTCTTTACATCACTGCATCTGACGCTTTACACCACTGCATCCCACACTTTACACCACTGCACCCCACACTTTACACCACTGCATCCCACGCTTTACACCACTGCACCCCGTGATTTACACCACTGCACCCCACACTTTATACCACTGCACCCCACACTTTATACCACTGCACCTCACGCTTTACACCACTGCACCCCACTCTTTACACCACTGCATCCCACTCTTTACATCACTGCATCTGACGCTTTACACCACTGCATCCCACACTTTACACCACTGCACCCCACACTTTACACCACTGCATCCCACGCTTTACACCACTGCACCCCGTGATTTACACCACTGCACCCCACACTTTTCATCACTGCATCCCACGCTTTACACCACTGCATCCCACGCTTTACACCACTGCATCCCACGCTTTACACCACTGCATCCCACGCTTTACACCACTGCACCCCGTGATTTACACCACTGCACCCCACACTTTTCATCACTGCATCCCACGCTTTACACCACTGCACCCCACGCTTTACACCACTGCATCCCACGCTTTACACCACTGCATCCCACGCTTTAGAACCACTGCACCCCACGCTTTAGAACCACTGCACCCCATGCTTTACAACACTGCTACCCTTGGATGTAGCTGCTCGGCCATGGAAACCCATTCTATGAAGCTCTACGCACTGTTCTTGAGCTATTCTGAAATTTGGGAGGTCTATAGCTGTTGACTCTGCAGAAAGTTGCTCTGTGATTTTACGTGACCTTCCACTTCGTGGTTGAGTTGCTATTGTTCCCCATTGCTTCCACTTTGTTATAATACCACTAATAGTTGACTATAGAATATTTAATAGTGAGGAAATTTTACAAATGGACTTATTGCACAAGTGGCAACCGATCACGGTCCCATGCTTGAGTTCACTGAGCTCCTGAAAGCAACCCATTCTTTCACAGATGTTTGTAGAAGCGTCTGCATTCCTAGTGTTTGATTTTATACAACGGTGGCCATGTAGGGGATTGGAACATCTGAATTCAATGATTTGGATGGGTGTCCCAATACTTTTGGCTATATGGATGAAAACAGGAAGTGTTTATTAATGGTGTGTGTCTTATATAAGCTTTAGTAACAGTAGCTGAGCTGAAATAAGAGCCAGTCGTGTGTCTGTGATGTTGCTCTCCATCATCTGTGTGTGAGTGTGAAACCATGGAAACAAACACTCCAGTCGTCCACAGACAAACACTTGTAAATTTAGAGACGTTGACTTTCATCCGTAATGAAGACAGACTGAGACAATGTCCCTTTGAAATAAACACTTCAGCACATGTGAGGACTTTACACTCTTGAGTTTCTTCTAGGAATGAACACATCACTATATTCCTCATTCAAATAATTCATATGCAGAATAAAGGGGCGGGACCTGGTTGAGTTAGTTAGTAGTGTGTTAAACTGGCAGTTATTGCAAGGGACGGGACATTTCCTGAACACACTCGAAGCGCTCAACCAATCACAACACTGATCAGAGCACAATGTGCTTTTCAGAAGGAGAGGCTTCATAGAGATAGAGAATATGGGGAAATAATCAACATTTCAAGCACGAAAACGTGTTCTAGTAGTAAAATTCCCCCAAGACTCGCGTCTTCAGCTTTCTGTATAGTTTCATTGAAGTTAAAGGCTATTTTTACCCAACGATGAACTCAAACTACTGGCAGACGTGAGTTAAACGATCTGAGGTTTTTATCTGCATGGAGGAAAAACCTCTACCATCTCTTCAAACAATTACAGGGGAAGTTACAAGAAGCAGTGGGAGAGAGAGAGAGTCAGCAAGAGAGAGAGAGAGCTGTATGTAAACCAGATGTGCTGCACGCCCTCACACACACACACTCACACTGCGTCAGTGATTTAACAGGCTTCATAAGTCAAAGGCTCCAATTTAAGGAGGTCAGCTCTTGGAAAACACAATTAAATCTTGTTTAGTTGCTCCTCCTGCTGTTCTGTTGCTAGGCAAGAAAGCAAGTTTATTCTCATGATCTGTTTCAAATACGGTTTGATGTTTGTTCAAAGAAGAGAAATACGTTTACTCTGACAGAAAATTATTAGTTTTCATAGTTTATATCTGTGTAAAAGCTTTATTCTGTACATTCTGTTAGGATTTCAAAAGTTTTCACGTAGTAGGTAGTTTGATTGTTTTAGTTTAGTAAAGACTCCACATAAAGAATTACTGCTATGCCATTTGTTTGACAGTTAACCTCAATAATTTCTGAGCAAATACATGATGTCTTTGATCTCTATTAGCATTTGTGTGTAAGAGTGGTCATATTATCTACTTTTGGACTATTTAAATTTTAAATGAGGAATATTGTAACGTTTTCATTCCCAGAAGAAACTCAAGACTACAATAGAGGCGTTTCAGGAGTTCAGAAACACTGACACTTGTCATAACCTTTATAAAGTATAATATCAAACAACAACATTACACACTAAAGAAAGTAAAAAAGGGTCCAGGTTCATGGGGTTTGGACAGACGAGCTCCGGTCTACTCTCGCCCGTTCTGTCCGTCAACTCATCCATGTCTGGTTCACTGAAAGCAACAGTGCCACTCATTCATCAGCTTTAGCAGAAACTCAATCTCCTCTGAGAACGAGCTGAAAGGAGCCAGTGTGATTGTGGAGGAGTGTGTGTCTGAGTGAGAAGCTTCTCGAGTGTTTCAGCCTGACAGTCAGTGGTGCCAGATGTCTCTCGCCCGCCTCTCTCTCTCTGCATGTGACCGCAGTTTCAGATTGTGTTATCACTGTGTTTGGATGTGCACCGGCCAACAAGCCAACTGAATGCGAGCTTCCCGAATCTGAACATGTTGAATCGGTCAATTTCTGAATACATGATGTGTGATGAGTGCGTTTACAGCAAGTTTGGAGTCAAACACGCATATAGCCTGAGTTTCGCCCCGGAGGAACCTTTCCTAGAACTATTGGCGGAAGTTTCCCGGATGTTGGCGCGTTCGCACCACAGGAACTTGGAACGATTTTAGTTCTAGGAACTCCTTTTAGATGAACTAATTTACTCCTTCAGAGTCGCTCTAAACCAGCGCTACAGGAACTACAGTGACGTTAGTGTTCTCAGATTGGCCGAACGCACGCGAAACACCAGCACCCGCCATTATTAAAAAGCAGTGTAAACACACAGATTATAGCATATATATTTACTCCACAAACTAACTCTACGAACATTAAACAGTGATTGATGGAGCTCTTGACCTTTACACTGAGGAGAAAACCCAATACAGCTTTGAGGAGACCGAGAGAAACATGATTACGTGTTATGTCACACGGCAAACGCTAATAATAATGCTTTTCAATGTCTACTCTCTATGATTAACAGTTCTATCTAATGGTGTATTCGACAGGACTGTTAGATACATAGACATAATAAATACATAGGCCGCTGGAGGGTATGTTAATGGCGCCGCTATATTGCGGAGGGAAACTTTCTCATACTTCTCATAACGAGAATTGAGAAAAATGCCTGTTTCGTGTGCTGCTTGGGCCTGTACAAATCGCCACACAATTGAAAACAGGTCTGTAACAATGTACACGATGTCACCTTGCTCTCTCTCGAAATGTGTCCCACATTAAAGGCCATGAATTTGTGGGTATTGGACCTGGCAAGTCCTTGAAACATGTCCAAACTTGTCTTGAAGTTAACCAAGGTGTGGAAACCCTGGTTACTGATTAACCATCAGTTTGTTTTTTGACAGGTTCTTGAGAATTATGAGCGAGAAGGTTTCCAGTTCCTAGCGAAGGTCTTCAACTCTTCCCACTCGTTCCTGGAGGATCTGACCGGCTTGACGTTACTCCATCAGGAGACACAGGCAGCCGAGGTTAGACCTGATTGTGTGTGTGTGTGTATATGTGTGTGTGTTCTGGAGGATCTGATCAGCTTGACATTACTCCATCAGGAGACACAGGCAGCAGAGGTTAGACCTGATCGTGTGTGTGTCGTGTGTTTTCATTATTAGCTGATCAGATCCATTTTCACCTGTAAACTCGGAAATATGGTTATAGGGGAATAATATTATGAGAATTGATTATACACAAACTTTCAATCCCATTAGGAGTATTAAATATCCCCCATCCTTTGTTTAGATTTACATGTAAAGCTTATTTTCTTGAAATTATTTGAGGTATTCTTTTCTTGTGCTTGCCAACCTCTGTGTGATTTGCTGTCGTATTTACTGTATCCCATCCATAATATAATCCATAAAATATATTGACAGCATAAAGTAAGTGGTGAAAACCATTCCATAAGAACATTCATAACACCAAACAGAAACCATGACATCTGCTTTTATATTAGCCACATGTTGACTGATGCTTGTAGTTCAGGGTCAGACTGAATGAGTGGATCAGAAATATGATCACGCTGATCATTTTAAAAAGGTAAGATGAAGCGTTTCAACCACAAAGGCTGTTGTTGACCCCGACATACGGTGAATGAATACACAACACACTCCAGATCTCACACAATTTACTTTCAACATGGAGTGGTCACGCCTCACATGGGCTTTTTTGATCACTTATATTCAATATCTGTCTAAGCTCATCAATATATTGTCATATTAGGCTGCAGTATCTGCGCAAATCATTGAGCTTTCCCGTTCACGTTTATTTGCATTTATATTTGTGCATATTATCCAATGAGACTTGAAATCTGTTTACACCGAGGAGTTTAACGGTTACAATGTAGCCCTAAAAATTGAGCAGAGGTGTTTGTGTCTGGACTAAATTGTTGTATGAAACTTTAACAATTGCAGCACAGACGTCATTTAGAAAACCCAAATGCTACATGTCTTACGCTTCCTGTTCAGAAAAATACCCATAATGCAGTCTGTTCTTGCTATTCCTGGCTCTTGTCCCAAAACTTCACTTCTACTTGCTCTGGAGAACGTGTGTTATAAAAATATCTCAGTGTACGGCAGATCCAGGGACGGCTTCTCTTAGTTTACGCTGTAACTCCAGCAAGCCAGACTGACCCAGGAGCAGTGTTTGGATTCTGGAAACGGTCCCTCGTCGGGACTCTCCAGTCACAAACATGGAGCCTGAAACTGTGGGAAAGTCCCACATCAGCAGTTCAGCGCGGTTTAGAGGCGCAGACCCAAATGAGAGGATACGTGCTCCTGCTTTTGCCCACGCTTATTGTCTGAGACCTTCAGATTCATTTCAGTCCAGCACTTTATATTCCCATGTTGATGTGTTGTATTTTTAACGTGTGTGTGTGTTTGAGTTGCCTCAGGATTGATGGCAAGGATTGAAATGAATGGAAATGTACCACTTCTAGCTTGGAAGCGGTGCTTTTGTGTGTTTTTTGTGTGGGGAAAATCACATCTCTCATTACTTCGGGACTGTTTGGTGTCAGTTTGTGAAAACTAGGGTGTATAATCTTAGTCTTCTTTGCCATTTTCCATGAATATGGTACTATTGTGTCCCATTAGTTGTTGTTTTTGAAGCATCAGAGGCAGAAATCATGTTTTTCTGGTTTGATACATTTCATCTATCAAGTTAATCTAGCATAAAAACATAAAATATCGGTATAACAGCAACATCCCCAGTGAGAATGTGGGATTAAGACTTTTATGAATGTATATATTAAAACACTCAAAATCATACAGTAGATGCACATCATAACTTTGACAATCTAATGAATGTGTATCATCCCACAGTTCACATAATTTGGATGTTTCTACAGATATTTCTTTGTTTTATTTTTCATGTGCAGTAATTTTTATACTTATTTAATGTTTATAACTAGAAAACACAGAACAATCAGTATTTTGACTAGTTTGATTTAGGTAACTGAATTGCAAATGGAAATAAATAAAACTGTTTTTCACTGACCATTTGATGAAAAAAAAAAAAAAACATTTCAGGACCGTGGTTTGAACTCTCTTTGTGGAAATTAGCAGTTTATTTTTGGATTTAACATGCTGTATTTTGTTATAAGGGCACGATACAAGTGTGTCAGTGAAATTGCATAATAATGTGCTCTTGTTCCTGTTGTGAAACTCTATGGATATAAACAACTTCATCCAATCAAACATCATACAATCAGCTTTGAGGAAATCTGCGCTCAGAACATGAAGTTAACTAGGAAAAGCTTTAATTAGGCTGAAGGAATGGCTTTTTAATCATGTTTAGGTCTGATAATCAAGAGTTCACAACATTCACGATCCATTTTGCTTCCTCAAAAGACTTCAATCTGTAAAGGATGTTCACTAAATAAAAACAGAGGCCGACATTTGTGAAAAGAGGGCGTTTCGCCTAAATACCCAGGCTTTTAGTCGACTAAAACTTGACTGAATGAAAACAGGGCAAGGTTGACTAAATATCATAAAAACTTAAAAAGTACATTTGACACAGGACTAAGACTAAATGTAAAAATAGCAGACAAAATGAACTCTAGTGTGATCGTCCTACACTGCTGTATGTTTCTCTCTATCTGTCATAATATTTGGACAACCACACACACTCTTATGCTGAAGGTGTAGGTTGGGAAGCAGTTTTGGGGGTCATATATACTGTCTTCCACTAACGCACTGAAGGATTGTGTACAAAACCAGCATCCCTTTCTTGTTTCCTCACGTACCATTTTACGACCTTTGCTTCAACTGCAAACCTTCTATGCTGTCTGTAAATATTGTTTCTATTCGATTGGATATGCAACTCCAATCGTTAATTTCTCAGACTGGGCTAATGTCTTTTGTCCATTTATTATATTGATAGATTTTGGTGTATTTGGCCGAGCAGTGGTTTGGGTGGCTCGCCAATGTAATAGATTTCTCCAATACATAAAATAAGTAAGCTTGACCAGTTCTTGGTGGTGTGGGGAAAAGAATCTATTGAAGGCTTGTAATGTAGCAGTCCTTCAGTAGCGATGTCAGCATGTCGCCCTTTATACATGAAGACAAAAGCTATGGGCTACAAACAATAGAAACCTGTTACACTCTCAGAAAAAAGGTACAAAAGCTGTCACTGGGGCTGTACCTTTTCAAAAAGTAAACTTTTGTCCATTTTAGGTCCTAATATGTACATTTTAAGTGTTAATATGTACTTTTAGGTGCTAATATGTACATTTTAACTGTTGATATGTACATTTTTGTGCTAATATGTCCATTTCAGGAGCTAATATGTTCATTTTAGGTCCTAATATCTACACTTTAAGTGTTAATATGTACATTTTAGGTGCTAATATGTACGTTTTAAGTGTTGATATGTACATTTTTGTGCTAATATTTCCATTTCAGGAGCTAATATGTCCATTTTAGGTCCTAATATGTACATTTTAAGTGTTAATATGTAAATTTTTGGTACTAATATGTCCATTTCATGAGCTAATATGTCTATTTTAGGTCCTAATATATATATTTTAAGTGTTAATATGTACATTTTAGGTGCCAACATGTACGTTTTACGTGTTAATATGTACATTTTATTTGCTAATATGTCCATTTCAGGAGCTAATATGTCCATTTTAGGTCCATAATGTACATTTTAAGTGTTAATATGTATATTTTAGGTGCTAATATGTACGTGTTGATATGTACATTTTATGTGCTAATATGTCCATTTCAGGAGCTAATATGTCCATTTTAGGTCCTATTATGTACATTTTAAGTGTCAATATGTAAATGTTAGGTACTAATATGTCCATTTCATGAGCTAATATGTCCATTTTAGGTCCTAATATGTACATTTTAAGTGTTAATATGTACATTTTAGGTACTAGTATGTCCATTTCATGAGCTAATATGTCCATTTTAGGTCCTAATATGTACATTTTAAGTGTTAATATGTAAATCTTAGGTACTAATATGTCCATTTCATGAGCTAATATGTCCATTTTAGGTGGTAATGTGTACTTTTTAGGTGCTAATGTGTACCACCAATATGCAGCCTTTGCATACAAAAGTGTACCTTTTAAAAAGGTACAGCCCCAGTGACCGCTTTTGTACCTTTTTTTCTGAGAGTGTAGGACCTCCCACAGGAGATCCATCTAACTTGCTAATCCACTCTGAGCGATGCTGATTCTTTGTCATTCACACCAATCAGTTAGCCTCGCGAGACCATCCTGATCTCGCGAGCTTTCAAGGTTTCACTCGCAGATCAGTCTGGACACTTTCCGTTAAAGAAAATTTGGGAGCAGTTCACCAAACGAACGTCCAATCAGCGTTGGCTTTGAGGCGGGTTGAGGTGTGACGCAACGAGAAGCGCGACAGTTCAGTCTAAAGAACATGACGGCTTCAGCGGATGAAACTAGCATCAGCGTGGCTATCGAGCAAGTTTTATCGGAATTACAGAGTATTTCTTCACTGAAAGAAGAGCAAAACACTGCTCTGGAGGCTTTTCTCAGAGGAAAAGATGTTTTTGCTCTTCTCCCGACTGGTTTCGGCAAGAGTTACGGTAAGTCATATGCTTCGTTGATCTGATTGGTTGATTTGGCCCGTCTATCACCAACATAGGCCAATCAGCTAACCAGTATTTTCGCCCCTTACCAAAATTACTTCAACGGAAGGTTTCCAGATGGATATGCGGAGCAAATCCATCTGACGGAGTCAGGTTACCAATCAGTTTCTGTGGGCCATACATCTGAATGGGCCATTTGGCACACACCTTTGCAGACACAGACAGAGTGGATTACATCTGATACACAGTCACAATGTAAATGAATCTGATGACTGAAAATACAAAATCTATCAGTATGAATTGATTTTTTTTGTTCTCTACTGTGGTTGTGAAGCGTCCTTGGGCTCGGTAAAGGCGGTATATAAATTAAACATATTGTTATTATCATTATTCTTGAACTGCAATGTGGGGAAAAAAATGTGTAAAGATCAGAGCTCAAGCGATATGTGTAAAAAGCATATATAAGAGAGAGTTTTTGTCTCCTTAAAGATAGAAGTGATTCTGAACTGAAACGAGTCGTCAGTAAATCACTCTCAGGTTTGTAACCAATAACTAACACAATGGCCGCCTCTGGTCCTGATTGGCTGAGCAGTGTCTCTTAGCTCCGCCCTCAAACACTAGTGTATCTGAGAATGGAAGAGTTTGGTTCGTGTTGTTTGTGTCGCGAAGACGCTATTTTCTGCTGACAAAGCAAATCCACTTTGAGATTGATATGGTAAAACCCACGCCATCGTTACTGTTCGAATCACTGTGATCAAGAACTGAGATTCAGATATGATAATGAGCGTTTGCTTTCTGACCAATCAGAGCAGAGTATCTCTCAAAGAGGCGGGGCTTAGAGAGACTGAATCCTCAATGGAGGCGTTTCAGACACTGAGAGAAAGAGCTGAAGCTGCACTGGAGATTATAAGGACATTACATTGTTTTTGACCTTGGATGAATGTAAACCTGTTGGAGGAGACGCCAAAACATCATTAGGAACATTAAAACAGCACTATAGGGGCACTTTAGTACACATTCATGGTCTTTGTTCACCATTCATCATTGTGTTTTTGCAAAGAGTATCCGGAATCTTTCATCAAAATGTTATAACTTGCTTCATCTCTGAAATGACTTTCTTTTTTCGGTCGAGCAAACTGTTGTATTGAATAGCTTATTTAGGTTACTTTCAACTCGTGAAACTCCTCATTGTACAAAACTGACGCACAATCTGATTGGCTGAGGAGCAAAAACACAACACGCCGACCACGTCGACGAGTCTTTTTCCCGTCATCGTTCTTCCTCAAGTTTGGTAAATGATCCTGTTATCTGCGGTTAGAGTTGGTAATGTATGGACACTCGAGTTCTCCTGACGCTCCGCACAATGGCTCTCTGTGTTACTCACACACTTTCACATTCACTGCCCTTCATTTCTGATGCCATCCGTCACTGTGATAAAGATGGCATTGTGTGTTTCCAGTTCCTCTGTTGGCGTTATGATGTGCCAAACAAACCTGTCAGACGCGTCCGTTCCAGCAAACACCATGCATGTATTCATTTCACTATAACATCCAGCAAAAGTGCCAAATAGAACATTGAGAAAGCATTATTTAAAGTAACACTTTATTTTCAAGTTTATTTTATTGGTAACGCTTCCTTTTACAGTACAGTACTTACAGTGTACTTACCTAGAAAGTACTGGCTAAGATAAGGTAAGTACATGGAACAGGGGTAGGTTTAGGGGTAGGTTCAGGGTTAGTACTAGTTATTACCTAGTAATTGTAGTTACTAAAATAAGTACATAGTTCTTATATTGGTAACTGGACTGTAAAAGGAAGCGTTACCATTTTATTACACGCTACTCTTACTACAGTAATAACAGTAAATTATGCATAAACGCAAACAACTAACCCCATAGGAAGTACGTGTTGGTAACTAATATTACTCAGTACTTGCGGAAAACACGTTCCGAATCGTATAACGTGGACTGTCACAGAATATTTGTATCAGAAAATCAGAAAATATTCCATTGCTATAACAAATCAGCACAAGTGATGCTTGCAGTAATGTCCTAAACAGTGTCTAAAACACCGAAAATCAGGAAGTTCAGTACGTGTTGTTAATAAATGTTTTATATATTTGATACCCGTTTAAATGTGAAAAACATATACAAAAATGTGAATAATTTTGCGCATTATAAAATGATGTTGTTGACGATATGTCATTAAACGGTCAAATTTAAATGGACTATAATTCCTGAATGTGATGAAAATGAATAAGCTGTAAAAGTGAGCAGATCGTCTGTAATGCTGTCCGTGTGACTGGTATCCTTTAATGTAGTTGTTTTCAGACTTCTACCAGGATTGATGTGGTGTCAGAGATGTTGACAGAGACATTCATCATCCTAACCTGAGGAGAGTCGTCTTTTTAGATCTTAATAATAGGTTGGCTGGGTGTTATGGCTCTGTTTCAAAACCTTGCGAGTTATCAAAGACACACTCCTGATGCTGTCGGTCAGGCTGCCTTCTAAGATACAAGACTATCTTGCAGAAAAAGAAGACATTAAAACTGACAATTTTCTTTAAAGACGCCGTATTCTCCCCTTTTACAGTTATGTAGTTTCAAGCTCTACTAGAGCAGGTTTTCCTGCTTGAATGTTGATTATTTTCCTCAAATTCTCCATTGTTGCGGCTCCTCTCTTCCCAGTCTGTCAGTAACGCTCTGTTTACTTCCTGTCTCTATGAAGCCCCTCCTTTTGAAAAGCACACTGTGCTCTGATTGGTCGGCTGGAGCAGTTTGTTGTGATTGGTCGAGCGCTTCGAGTGTGTTTGGGAAATGTCCCGCCCCTTTCCATAACCGCCAGTTTAACACACTACTAACTTACTCAACCAGGCCCCGCCCCTTTATTCTGCGTATGAATTATTATAATGAGGAATATTGTGACATGTTCATTTCCGGAAGAAACTCAAGACTACAATGGAGGCGTTTCAGGAGTTCAGAAACACTGACACTGATTTAGAGAAGAACTGGAGCTTGTTCATGATCAAACAGCAACGTTATACACTAAACACTTTTATTAGGCCTTTAAACACAAAGCTTGCCTACCGCGGAGTGAGCCGTTTCAGCGACCAGATCAAAGTAGACGGACATAATTAAATAACTGTACACAAAATATTGATTTGACTGAATTTTAATACTTTATTAGCTCACTAAATCAAAACTCCTGTGAAGAATAACTGTTCCTAGCGCTGCTGACTGTTTCTGTTCTCGAGGATTAATGACCCGGCTGACCAATCAGAATCAAGTATGAGCCATGTCATAACTTAGCATTATTTCAGCCTTTAAAAAGCCCATATTGGCCGCCCACTATCGCCCAGCTTCGAGCCGTTTCTCAGAAGTGTTTTGTTAAACTGTATCTGCGTGTTGTTGCGATCACATCAGGGCTCGAGTGTAACGCCAGCTGTGTTATGTTTACAGTGACACTTAGTTAAACATGTTTGTCTTTCATCAAGAGGCTTAAACCTCCTAAACTTCCTTACAAGCGAGTACATGGCTTCTCATTCATGGAGTTACTGTCCGCGGGCCAGTGTTTGGATTATTCTGTTTCTGCTCTTGGAACCGCTTTTGACCTTGATTTGATTTTAAGTAGTCCAGTCTGTGGATACAACTCAACACTAATATAACCTAATAGAAGTCAGCTTTATTGTGTACAATGCAATTGCATGCATAAAAAGCTTCAGGTCATAAATTTAACCCACTAAAGCAGTAAAGTTGAATGAAAACATGGATGTTGATATGACTGAATCTGTTTGTCTTGGATTAAAGACATGAAAATGAGACATGAATCTTCTGTCTTACGAACAGCTTATATGCCACTGCGACTTTGACTAGTTGAAATCAAACTTTATTTCCCACAATGAACGGTTTCTAGTCATGTGTAGAGCCCGACCGATAAAGGATTTTGAATAACGATACAAATATTTGTTGGTTTTAAAATCCGATATTCCGATATATCGGCCGTTTTTTTTTTTTCTTTTTTCAAAAACGCACAACAAAACATTAACAGGTTTCCCTAGTTATTTGTATTTATGTATGAGTTTTAGCTAAAATAATATGAAAATGCATTTTAAAAAGAAACTTGTTTCTTTTATTGTCGCAATAGAACAGAGGAACCAAAGCTCGTTAATGTTAACGTTAGCGGTCTTAGACTGATGATAGTGGCTTTAGCTAGCTTTGTGGTTAGCTAGTCTATGATGAGCCATAATTTAGCAATGGATAACGTCATACTACAAATTGTAAAATATACAATTCAAAAAGTCATGTGCTATTAAAGAAATACTTCAGTCACATTGTCAAAAGTTAAAAGGACAGTCAGTCAACTACACTGTAACAACGTTTTTTTATTTTATTTTTTAAATATTCATTTATCGGCCATTATAACTGCCGACACCGATAGTTTGGAAAATGCCTAATATCGGTCTGCCGATATATCGGTCTGGCTCTAGTCATGTGTGGTTCAGGATTGAATCTGCTGGTTTGCTATGATGGATGATCCTCCGCGTCAGAGTAGATGTGCAGAAACACGAGTGTTTGCTGTGACCCGTTCAGGTCTGATGTCTGACCCCATAACACAAGAGCTGCCGTTAAAGATTGATCGCCTCCTATAGCGAGCGGCGATCACATTACAGTCATTTTATAGTGTGAGTGAACGTGTTTATTATCCGGCCAACACATCTCAAGAGATCTTTAGCATCATGATGGACAGAAAGTGGCTATCCAAAACATGCAATTCGGTTCAGGCCCATAACTTTGTCAAAACTTTTCATGTTAAATTTTATTTGATTAAATTTGAATCAAGCAGTCAAAAAAAAAAGGAAATGAACACAAGCAAAAGTCTACGGCTTGTTTTATAAGCATAAGCTTATAGCTGTTAGTTGGGATCAAACTTCTTAGCTGTAGAAATGAAGTGATTAAGGTCTACATTAATCCGTATACATTTCAAAACGGTGTTTTCGTTTAGAAACAGTCTCTGTCCACACTAGCATTTTCAAGTGTTTAAGTGCGGATTACAAACTTTTGGAAATGCCTAAAAATGCTAAACTCCCCTTTATTGCGCATGTTTAAACCCTCATAGAAGCTCACTGAGATGATACAGATGGAACAATAAATAATGAAGTTTTCGCTTTCCCCTTAAAAATGGAATACATTTTATCTAATCATTAAAATTGTGGCAACAGATTACAAGCAATATTATTAATTAAATTGAACAAATTAGAATTTAGTAATAATTGATCAAATTATTCCTTAAAAGTCAACCATTTAAAATGAGTAAAGTTTAACCAAAAAATTCAACAAAATTTTCTGAATAACAGACAGACATCAAAGATTAATTAAGAACTCTTTATTTTATATTGCCAACATTGAAGACACCTGATGTTAACAAGCAGAATCACTGAAGGAGAAACCTAAAACAAACACCGATCACTATAATGGCGACTTAAACGTACGTTTTTTTTTTTTTGTAAGTTTTACTCATTTTAAATGGTTTACTTTTAAGGAATTGATTTGAATAATTATTACTCAATTCTAATTTGTTAAATTGAATTAATACTGAATTAGAATTAGATAAAGCGCATTCATTTTTACAATGTAATTCTTCTGACAGGATCATTTTATTGAGCAAAATATCTCCTCATCCACTGATCGTCCAGGTCGCTCTCGCTCACTATTATATGTTTGGTGTGAAACGCTAAAACTGCTCATGTTTCACCGCAGGACAGCAGATGCGAGTGTATTCTGTCATCTGTGCAGGGCTGTGATATGAAGAGTGTGAAGGAACATATTTCAGCAACAGTGTGAATGTGAATAGCAGATAACAGAGACAATACCGCTATAAACAATCAATATGTATTGGTACAATATGCGTCACATGACTAAACTTTCATCATCATTTAGACAGTCCACACTACAACACGAAAACACCATTTTTAAATGTATCCACTTTGGAGAGCGTTTTCAAAAAGGTTAGTTTTCAATAATAAAAACGCCGTCTCAGTGTGTGCGGAAGGCCAAACGTAGAGAAAAAAACGGACGAGGCTTGAGAGATTGTGCGGCGATGAGAGCTGATAGCTCCTGACCTGCAGTGTTCTGGCATAAAGTCGTGTGTTTTATCTATTCTCACGGGTCCAGATGGAGCACAACTGATCCTGGCACCACTCGACAGAACCGTAATCTCCTCTGAAGCCTTCAGGGAACACATCCCTGTTTCTAATCTCCCAACACGCATGGGGGCGAACGATAGCATCGTCCCCATGTTTGGGTTTTCCACTGTTTTTTAGGCTAGTTACAGATAAAGGTCAAGGTTTTAAACCATGGCTGTTTAATTATCTCCACCTATTGTGGGTTGTCATCGCAAATTGCATATTATGGATTGTTGTCAGCCCACATGATGTTTTAAATTAAGAATGTACACCATCCACAGATGATTACTCGTTTGAAATCTGTCATTTTGCTGTGGTGTGATTTAGCCGTTAGCGAGCGCACACAGTAATTAGTGGTGTTTGCTAAAGCAAGGCTGGCTATTACTGATGTTCATAGTGTCAGTCATGGGATCATAGTATTAAAGATTGTGGACACGGTTACATCACTGTAAAAAGTGCAACTTCCTGTTTAGAAAAGTAGCTTAAACTGTTTTTTTTTCTATTCTAATATTCTTAAAATGTTTCCAGCAATAGTTGTTTTATTGACCATACATAAATACTCAAGTATTTGCTAAACACTTGTCCAAATGTTGTCCCATATCGTTTTTTTTTTTTTTTTTTTTTTTTTTTTTTTTACGTATTCAGGGAAATAAGTTTGTGGCAAAAGCCAAATTATCCCCATATCATGTAGTTGGCTTTGAAAATCAAACATACAGTAAAGTAAAATGTGTTTTTACGCTCCTTACAATGCTAAATTCTAATAATTTTTATTTGCTTTGACATAATTGTGAAAATTCAATTAAAAAAACTGTTACTCGTTAGATGAACTGAAGTTGCTAGTTGAGTCAATTTAACAGATTAATTATAATATATATTGAAACAAAAAATAATTTAAGGTCCACTCACATTTACCATTCTTTGAATTTTTGCTGTTGAAATGCAGTCATTTTAATAGGAATCCATGAGGTGGGTAATTTCGCACACGAGTAAAAGATTTGCCAAATGCAAATTTCTCAACAGGTCCAAGTGTCACATGGATTCACGTGCTGACGAATAGAAATTTGTGTTAACATTTGACAATGAACCACTTTTGCCCGCAAATTTAACAAAATTTAGCATCTTTAGGTCAACTTTTATTTTACACTTTACCTGCAATCGACCCTTCGCAGGGAGTTTGATTGACAGGCGATCTGACCTATCATAGTCCGCCAAATCCGCTATTTTTGTTCGACAAAGCAGTCAGGAGAGTTTGTAGATTACACAATACCGCTATAAACATCAATATCTATTAGTACAATATGCGTCACATGACTAAACTTACATCATCATTTAGACAGACCACACTACAACACGAAAACTGCGTTTTCATATGTATCCACTTTGGAGAGCGTTTTCAATTTCGTTTATTAATAAAAACGCTGTTTCAGTGTCGACGGAATGGCAAAGCGGAGAGAAAAGATGTGTTTTCAAATGAAACCGTATTAGTGTGGACGAGGCCTGAATCTGATGCCTTGTGTAAAAATGGCAGATGCCTATTAGGACGCCCGCAAGATTTCGTCACGCACAGGTCAGCGTGACGACACTCTCGTAACACAGAAACACAGCGACGAGAAGAATCTGATACAGCATTGCAGAAGTTGACCGTTCCTGAGCTCTTTTGATGAACTCGAGCCACTGGAGCCAGCAGAAGCTCATCTTGTGTTCCTCGGTACATCAAAACCCCCAAACACGGATCATAAGTGTGCAGAAGTGTGTGTGAGAGCCGGATCACCTCTCGTTCTGCGGTCACGGTTTATTCTCGGGAACAAGAGCTTGTGTTTGATCTCCTCTAAAACCTCCTCTCTGGTTTCAAATGATTTGCCCTCAAAGTCTTCCCGTCTTTCTCATTAAAATATCTTTTTTCTCCAATCCTGCCTTTAAGGAGGTCTTGAGTGTGTGTGTGTGTGTGTGTGTGTGTATGTTTGTGGCTTTAAGGAGGTCTTGAGTGTGTGTGTGCAGCTGCTCGTCACACAGGTAATTAAACGAGGCAGGTTTGTGTTCGCTCACACACGCCCAGTGTCGGGTGTCTGTTTCTATCATTTTTTTCCCCCCAACTCGCCTCAAACACACTCGGAGACGCTGTGTGAAACTCACCTGCACCTGCAAACACACGTGTGTGGACGTATATCATGTGTGCGTGTTTCAACCTGCTCCACCTCCAGACACGACACACACGTCTGAAACACACCTGGCCTCACCAAACCATACGTTACAATGAGGGATTTGTGTTATGCAGATCCATTGATCATTTGCACTCTTGTTTTGGATATAATGTTTGCTCAGTCAAATATCAGTTTCCTTCCACCTATTTTTACACAGATATTGGATAAAAAATGGCAAAGTTGTGCATAAATTCTAAAAATGTGCATTAAACCAAATTTATGTCCACACATGAGGTGGATACTTGTTTTTATCCGATAAGAAGACATGCATATAAATTACGATAAACACATACACCGAACAAATCCCTTGAAGCCTCAGCTGTGATTGGATAACTGGAGTAACCAGTGAACTCGCAGCATCTCGAATGTTGGTTTGGTGTTTCTGAAACTTTCTTAGGTGTGTAAAGGGCAAAGTAAAGTCCTGTTGCAAACACTAGGGCATGTGAACAGCGAGACAACAACTTTCAAAAGAAACTTGATTTCATAGTGTTCGCAAACACAGGAGCTCAACAGAAAGATTCATCTTCATCTGGTATCTCCGCTTTTCCTTAGGGATGCACGATATATCGGACACATATCGGTATCGCCGATATATGTTAATTTTTAGCGTTTTAGCGTTAAAGACAGCATAAAATAAAATCTGGCTGATAATAAAGCTGATAATGTATTATTTCCTTCAGATGAGACTCTTCAGATGCGACTGTTCAACATGATGGTTTTGAATCGCTTGAAATATGATTGGAATCACTTCAACAAAGGAAAATACAGTAAAGTGCAACACAAGTCTATCATATCGGCTATATATAATTATGAGGAGATTGAGAACATCATTATAATTGTGTGTTTGGGACATGAATTTTTGTAATCAGGCTCTCAAAAATTATATACAAATTTGGATTTAGATTCATCAGCCAATTATCAGTATTCGTTATGGGTATTGTCGGTATTCGTTCCACATCTTTTGTTAGAATTATCGGTATTCGTTAATTCAGTATTTGTTCCACATCTTTTGTGCTACAGAAATAAAGCTGATAATCTTTTCTGCTGTACTTCTGTTTGCAGCATCTCGATTCACTGTAAATACAAACTCATCTCTGCATGTACTGTGACTTATATGTTATTAGGGGTTCAAGTGTGCAGTGTTGAAACCCTATTGTAATTGTAATATTTCCCAATGAAGAGCATTCTCCCCCTAAAAATGATCAGACAGACAAACCATGTCTGAGAGACTTGAAACTTTGAGGGCTGGTAGAACTGACGGGGGGCTACAGCGCTCAAAAATACGAAACTCCTAAACCGTCAGGAGTAGACTCATGAAAACATGAAAAAGGCTATTACTACTTCACTGGTAGTCCGACTGACTTTAAAATTGGCATGCTGTGCCTTTCTCCAAACTGCCATGAGCCATGATCTCAAAAAACATGTCCACCATCACCCAATAAATTACTCTTAACTGTCAAAAAACTTTAAATCCAAATATTTCATATGATAAATTTCCTTTATTGGCTGTAAACGGTTATTTCCATCTATGATTGAGATGGGAACAGGTTTGCTTTATAAAACATAATATCTTTTTACGCATGTGCTTAAAGTCCTTAATTTGATTGAACCCCGATATTTGCTCGATATAATCATAATGATGATTGCTCAAATTGTGAAGCCATACAAAGAACTGGACCGTTTTTTTTTTAATTACTTATTAAATCACAATGGTAGTTTTAATCAGAACAACCACAATTGTGTTCTTCTCCAAACTCATGCAGCCGTAGCCTCATGTTCATCGTTGCCTTTGTGCTCATCTGAAAGATGTAAGATTGAGAGAACTTTCACTTCTAGATGAATGTTTCCCATAGATAAACCACCCTTTTCTCCTTCCTCTGGGAAGAAAAGCCCCTAAAACTGCCTTTCTTGTGATATGTGTGTCAGGAAACGTGTCAGAAAGGAAGATAGAGCCAGAATGGGGCCTTCATTCATTCATTTATTCATCCATCCATCAATCCCAGGAAAAACAGACCACAGCTGGCGCTCGCTACGCCACCACACCCTTGAGACACGCTGTGTTTTGCTAGCTGGTGTTTGTGTGAATTTGCTTGATGGAAAGAGAGCCAGAAACACTCAGTAGATTCAAGAGATTTACTTCCTGCTAATCGTCTCTCTGGTCTAATACAGTATCTTTACATAGGAATGAGTTTGCTTTCATAAAGGCAAAGTTTTGATGCTGTGTGTGTGTGTGTGTGTGTGTTGGGCTGAAGCGAGTGACTCATTCTCCTGAGGGAGTGTTGAGATGTAGAAATGAGTTTTGGAGCTAGTGATGGGAGGAGTTTCTCAGATGGGGAAAACCCTGAAGCCAGTCTGTGAAACTTCCCCTTCCACGTCGACCAGTGAGGAGAGAAACCTCTTTCCCTCTTCTGCTGTGTGAAACCAGTGAGGAGAGAAACCTATTTCGCTCTTCTGCTGTGTGAAACCAGTGAAGAGAGAAACCTATTTCACTCTTCTGGTGTCTGAAATCAGTGAGGAGACAAACCTCTTTCCATCTTCTGTTGTCTAAAACCAGTGAGGAGAGAAACCTCAGAGTCTCTGGTCACGAGAAACTTCAGGAAAGATGTTAGATTGGATTAAACCACACAACAACGTCTGATGTGACGCTGAACACACTTTACGCAAATATCCAGGCTACACTTTTCCATGTTGTTTATAGGGACTATGGTGTATGCTGGAGAAATTGTTGTCTTACAAAAAAATAAAAACACAGCATGAAAAAGCTAGTTCCCTTTCAGTAGAGAACGTCAGACATAGTCGACGTTGACTGAATGGGGATCAAAATGAAGAGTGTTGTTGTTGTTCAACGAGCGAGTGTGTCGTTGTTCTTCTGGAAAGACTCCCGCCGTGCTGGTGGTTTCTACAGTGCAGTGCAGCAGTGATCGCAAGCTTTGAGCTCTAAACTGAAGCTAATTTCTGTTTGTGTGTGTGTTGACGGCTGGCTGAGGGTGGAAAAGTGGGTGTTTCACTGTTTTCAGTTCTCTGAATCCAGTGTTGCTGCGCTCATTCCCTGTGTGCTCCGGCACTGGTGATGGGTCTCATTTCTAAAAGAGCAACACTGGGTGCGTTTGCGTCTTTTTTTAAAGATGTCATTCCACCTGTGGTGCGGTAGGGCTCTGTCCCCCTCTGACGGTCACGAGAGTTCTATTACGAGCTTGGGCTTAAAGCACGCTGAAGCAGCTCTTGTGAATGAGTCATGTTCCCATTGCAGAGATCAAAAGACAAGATGTTCATCGCAGCATCGGAAGGGAAGCTAGGCTCTGGAGATGGTGGTCCCCTCTGGGAGACCAGCATTGCCGAGCCGGATCCAGAGGACAGCTATGCTCAAGAAGGCAGCCAATGTGGTAGGGCTCGAGTGGAACCCTCCATCGTGTCTCGAACCGTCTCGGTTGGATGATTGGTTTATTTGAGCGGGCTGGTCTGGTTCTCAGCCCACCACTCTCTCCGGTATCTTTCTTTCCTGAAGTGCATGAAGAGTTGACAAGGGCATGGATGGCACCTTTCTCTGCCAGAAATCGCCTGAGTAGCTCCTCCCACCTTGCTACCCTTGACGGGGAAGCGGTGAAGGGTTACAAGGCTATCCCTCCAGTGGAACGGTCTGTTGTGATGCAGCTGTGTCCAGTGACTGCTTGGAAGGGCCTGTAAGTTTTCGTCTGTTTTCACAGGCAAGGCTTACAAAGCCTGTGGGCCAGCCACTTCCTCTTTGTTTGCCATGGCGTTGCTTCAGGTACACCAGGCACTCATGAACATGCGCAAGGGTAGCCTAGACCGTGAGCTCATGGATGAGATATGTGCCCAAGGTTCCTACCTCACCCTAAAGAGGGACCAGGAGGTGGTGGTTTACTATTCTATTCACTGCTCGAAAGAGGCAGACCCAACCTTGGATTTTCTCTGTCCTTCCACTGAATCCACTCCATTGCGGTTACACGTGCATAGAATTCATAGCCTGGACCTCAGACCGGCTCTTGTCTGGTATGGAAACCAGCATAAGGGAAGGCTGTTTCCATGCAGAGGTTGGCCCAATGCATGTGGTTGCCTTCATCTTGGTGAGAAAGTTCCCAGGGTGCACGTGACCACCTAGGTGGTGAGCTCCTAGGCGTTGATACAGTGCCTTGCTGAACATATGTTTAATAGAATTTGGGGCTGGGGCTGGGCGACACCCATTACATTCGCTAGAAGTCATGAAGCCAGTTTCACTGTAAGCCGGTTCGTTGTGTCAGCAACGGATGTGGTTGGACGTCTGAAAGCAGGCCTATCACTTATATGCACTGGTGGAGTTAGGATGGGTCCATATGCTGTGATCGAAACGGTGATCCCAAATGTGTATTCTTCCTGTGCTGTGGCGAGCCCGTGTTTTCCCTTAGCAGAGCCTGCTCTGCCGTCACTGTCCAGTTGAGTCTTCCCCCTGTCATAGACTGGAGCCACCCCAGTGGTATTCCACATGTTGTACCACCTGGTCATCCACCCAGTTCATATGTGTATTCTCCATGTTTACCACCCTTCAGGCAGGATGTGGCTTCCGAAAGCGTCCCTTCCTTCGTTTCCCATTGGTCCTGTAGGAACAGCAGTGACTTCACTGGCCTAAGCCCTGTCCCTTCCCCGCCTTAAATTACCGGGGGATCTGGAGGCTTTTGTCTAGGCACTGGAAGGTGGCAGTTTTAGTGGCATTTTAAATGGTTATCCCCAGTCAGTCGACGTCGACTACTTCCAACGTTCTCGACTGAAAGGGAACATCCTGGTTGCAGGAAGGGAACAAAGGACGTAGGCCCCTTGCCACTACTGCTGGACCACTGCTGACTCTGAGATATGCTTGGCTCTTCAGCGAAAAGCAACTAGTGCGTGCATCCACTAAGTTATTTATACCTGTACCACGGGGGCGAACTGTGTGATGTAATCACACACGTCAATTCCCATTGGCTCATTCAATAGGACTCATAGACGATTTGCTCCCTGTCGTAATCCCCATTCAGTCGACATCGACTACATCCTCCATTCCCTGTGGGTTGCATACGCAACCAGGACGTTTTAATTGCATCAGGTGTCTACACAGGAAGTGACATCATTTGGACCCGTTCTACTGACTTGTGGGAAGAAAATCAAATTAATTTTTACGCAAATTGTAATGTTCACTGCAGTCATCAAGTTTAAACATTAAGCTAAAATTCATTCAACAGAATTTACAGCACAATTTTTTAGGCTTCATTCACAAACCCATGAGGTTGAGTAAATGATGAAAGAATTTTAATTTTTGGGTGTTTACTATTACTATCTTTTATACTTTACTATTCTTTTTATCTAATTATGAAGAAAGTCTCTATTGAGCCAGTGTTATTTTAGTATCATTGATGTACTGTGACAGTTTGTTAATTTAAAATAGGTTTTAATTTGTTTGGATTAATTTTAGTTACATTTAATCATTTTCCTGTGTGTTTTAGTCATTTTCATTCATTTCTTTTTCGCGTGTCTATATAGTTTTTATTTGGTTTTTAGTTTTAGATTTTTTTGTGTGTGCTTCAACTTGAGCTAAACAAAAATGAGAAATGTTGAAAATAAGATGTTGCAAGTTCACAAAAATTTCGCGCCTTGACTTTTGCTACTCTTTTCGCGATATATGAGGTGCAAAACTGATTTGTGCACTTGTAACTCAGTCGCGGCGAGAGAGAGGGGTGGGTGGGAGCGGGGTGTTCAAATGAGCCGTGTTATTGGTTGGCGCCTAGCCAATGAAATGGGACTTCTGAACGATGATGTCACGAAACCCGCCTCCTCGTGGATGGGGAGGTTCTAGGATGAGTGGATATCAGGTGGATATGCGGGGCTTAGCCCAGAGTCATGTATTGAGAGAGTTACGACACGCTTTGATGTCGCCGCAAGGCTGTCACGTGGTTCATGGAAGCCCCAATAGTTCCAAAAAAGACACGGGCTGTCATGTTCTTCTATGGACAGACAACAGCGATCACATTATTAAACAGTAAATTTAAAATAAATCACACATCCAATTTTTCTTTATTTCTTTATTTCTTTATTTTCTTTATTTCAATTTTTTCCTTTTAACGAGTACGAGTACTTTAGAAAATGTGGTATCGAGGCCGATACCAGATACCGGTATCGGTATCAGTGCATCCCTATCGGTGCATCCCAGTTTCTGAGATATCGAAACTCAAAATTTCGACCAGAAAAAAAAACGACAGTGTTACCCCTTACGTTTTTTTTTGGCGAAAAATTAAGTTTCCCCAATCTTCTCAAAACTCTTGATTCTGATAGAGGGCCATTAGACTTAGACCTGAGTGCAGAAATGGAGACTCTAGACCCTTCCAGAGCTGAGATATCGAAACTCAAAATTTCGAGCAGAAAAAAAACGACAGTGTTACCCCTTAAATTTTTTTGGGGGCGAAAAATTAAGTTTTTCCAATCTTCTCACAACTCTGGATTCTGATAGAGGGCCATGAGACTTGGACCTGAGTGCAAAAATGGAGGCTCTAGACCCTTCCAGAGCTGAGATATCGAAACTCAAAATTTCGACCAGACAAAAAAAACGACAGTGTTACCCCTTACGTTTTTTTTTTTTTGGGGGGGGGGGGAATTAAGTTTCCCCAATCTTCTCAAAACTCTGGATTCTGATTGAGGGCCATGAGACTTAGACCTGAGTGCAAAAATGGAGGCTCTAGACCCTTCCAGAGCTGAGATATCGAAACTCAAAATTTCAACCAGAAAAAAAACGATAGTGTTACCCCTTACATTTTTTTCGGGGGGTGAAAAATTAAGTTTCTCCAATCTTCTCAAAACTCTGGATTCTGATAGAGGGCCACGAGACATGGACCTGGGTGCAAAAATTGAGGCTGTAGACCCTTCCAGAGCTGAGATATTGAAACTCAAAATTTTGACCAGAAAAAAAAATGACAGTGTTACCCCTTACATTTTTTTCGGGGGGTGAAAAATTAAGTTTCTCCAATCTTCTCAAAACTCTAGATTCTGATAGAGGGCCACGAGACATGGACCTGGGTGCAAAAATTGAGGCTCTAGACCCTTCCAGAGCTGAGATATTGAAACTTAAAGTTTTGACCAGAAAAAAAAATGACAGTGTTACCCCTTATGTTTTTTTTGGGGGGGTGAAAAATTAAGTTTCTCCAATCTTCTCAAAACTCTGGATTCTGATAGAGGGTCACGAGACATGGACCTGGGTGCAAAAATTGAGGCTCTAGACCCTTCCAGAGCTGAGATATTAAAACTCAAAATTTTGACCAGAAAAAAAATGACAGTGTTACCCCTTATGTTTTTTTCGGGGGGTGAAAAATTAAGTTTCTCCAATCTTCTCAAAACTCTGGATTCTGATAGAGGGCCACGAGACATGGACCTGGGTGCAAAAATTGAGGCTGTAGACCCTTCCAGAGCTGAGATATTGAAACTCAAAATTTTGTCCAGAAAAAAAAACGACAGTGTTACCCCTTATGTTTTTTTTATTTTTTTGGCAAAAAATTAAGTTTCTCCAATCTTCTCAAAACTCTGGATTCTGATAGAGGGCCACGAGACATGGACCTGGGTGCAAAAAATGAGGCTCTAGACCCTTCCAGAGCTGAGATATTGAAACTCAAAATTTTGACCAGAAAAAAAAATGACAGTGTTACCCCTTACATTTTTTTTCGGGGGGTGAAAAATTAAGTTTCTCCAATCTTCTCAAAACTCTGGATTCTGATAGAGGGCCACGAGACATGGACCTGGGTGCAAAAATTGAGGCTGTATACCCTTCCAGAGCTGAGATATTGAAACTCAAAATTTTGACCAGAAAAAAAAAATGACAGTGTTACCCCTTACATTTTTTTTCGGGGGGTGAAAAATTAAGTTTCTCCATTCTTCTCAAAACTCTGGATTCTGATAGAGGGCCACGAGACATGGACCTGGGTGCAAAAATTGAGGCTGTAGACCCTTCCAGAGCTGAGATATTGAAACTCAAAATTTTGTCCAGAAAAAAAAACGACAGTGTTACCCCTTATGTTTTTTTATTTTTTTGGCAAAAAATTAAGTTTCTCCAATCTTCTCAAAACTCTGGATTCTGATAGAGGGCCACGAGACATGGACCTGGGTGCAAAAATTGAGGCTGTAGACCCTTCCAGAGCTGAGATATTGAAACTCAAAATTTTGACTAGAAAAAAAATGACAGTGTTACCCCTTATGTTTTTTTTCGGGGGGTGAAAAATTAAGTTTCTCCAATCTTTTCAAAACTCTGGATTCTGATAGAGGGCCACGAGACATGGACCTGGGTGCAAAAATTGAGGCTGTAGACCCTTCCAGAGCTGAGATATTGACATTCAAAATTTTGACTAGAAAAAAAAAATGACAGTGTTACCCCTTATGTTTTTTTTCGGGGGGTGAACAATTAAGTTTCTCCAATCTTCTCAAAACTCTGGATTCTGATAGAGGGCCACGAGACATGGACCTGGGTGCAAAAATTGAGGCTCTAGACCCTTCCAGAGCTGAGATATTGACATTCAAAATTTTGACTAGAAAAAAAAAATGACAGTGTTACCCCTTATGTTTTTTTTCAGGGGGTGAAAAATTAAGTTTTCCAATCTTCTCAAAACTCTGGATTCTGATAGAGGGCCATGAGACATGGACCTGGGTGCAAAAACTGAGGCTCTAGACCCTTCCAGAGCTGATATATTGAAACTTAAAGTTTTGACCAGAAAAAAAAAATGACAGTGTTACCCCTTATGTTTTTTTTTCGGGGGGTGAAAAATTAAGTTTCTCCAATCTTCTCAAAACTCTGGATTCTGATAGAGGGCCACGAGACATGGACCTGGGTGCAAAAATTGAGGCTCTAGACCCTTCCAGAGCTGAGATATTGACATTCAAAATTTTGACTAGAAAAAAAAATGACAGTGTTACCCCTTATGTTTTTTTTCGGGGGGTGAAAAATTAAGTTTCTCCAATCTTCTCAAAACTCTGGATTCTAATAGATGGCCATGAGACATGAACCTGGGTGCAAAAATTGAGGCTCTAGACTCTTCCAGAGCTGAGATATTGAAACTTAAAGTTTTGACCAGAAAAAAAAATGACAGTGTTACCCCTTATTTTTTTTTTTCGTTGGGTGAAAAATTAAGTTTCTCCAATCTTCTCAAAACTCTGGATTCTGATAGAGGGCCATGAGACATGGACCTGGGTGCAAAAATTGAGGCTCTAGACTCTTCCGGAGCTGAGATATTGACATTCAAAATTTTGACTAGAAAAAAAAAATGACAGTGTTACCCCTTATGTTTTTTTTCGGGGGGGTGAAAAATTAAGTTTCTCCAATCTTCTCAAAACTCCGGATTCTGATAGAGGGCCACGAGACATGGACCTGGGTGCAAAAATTGAGGCTCTAGACCCTTCCAGAGCTGAGATATTGACATTCAAAATTTTGACTAGAAAAAAAAAATGACAGTGTTACCCCTTATGTTTTTTTTCGGGGGGTGAAAAATTAAGTTTCTCCAATCTTCTCAAAACTCTGGATTCTGATAGAGGGCCATGAGACATGGACCTGGGTGCAAAAATTGAGGCTCTAGACCCTTCCAGAGCTGAGATATTGAAACTTAAAGTTTTGACCAGAAAAAAAAAATGACAGTGTTACCCCTTATGTTTTTTTTCGGGGGGTGAAAAATTAAGTTTCTCCAATCTTCTCAAAACTCTGGATTCTGATAGAGGGCCACGAGACATGGACCTGGGTGCAAAAATTGAGGCTCTAGACCCTTCCAGAGCTGAGATATTGACATTCAAAATTTTGACTAGAAAAAAAAAATGACAGTGTTACCCCTTATGTTTTTTTTCGGGGGGTGAAAAATTAAGTTTCTCCAATCTTCTCAAAACTCTGGATTCTGATAGAGGGCCATGAGACATGGACCTGGGTGCAAAAATTGAGGCTCTAGACCCTTCCAGAGCTGAGATATTGAAACTTAAAGTTTTGACCAGAAAAAAAAAATGACAGTGTTACCCCTTATGTTTTTTTTCGGGGGGTGAAAAATTAAGTTTCTCCAATCTTCTCAAAACTCTGGATTCTGATAGAGGGCCACGAGACATGGACCTGGGTGCAAAAATTGAGGCTCTAGACCCTTCCAGAGCTGAGATATTGACATTCAAAATTTTGACTAAAAAAAAAAAATGACATTGTTCCCCCTTATGTTTTTTTTTCGAGGGGTGAAAAATTAAGTTGCTCCAATCTTCTCAAAACTCTGGATTCTGATAGAGGGCCATGAGACATGGACCTGGGTGCAAAAATTGAGGCTCTAGACCCTTCCAGAGCTGAGATATTGACATTCAAAATTTTGACTAGAAAAAAAAATGACAGTGTTACCCCTTATGTTTTTTTTCGGGGGGTGAAAAATTAAGTTTCTCCAATCTTCTCAAAACTCTGGATTCTGATAGAGGGCCACGAGACATGGACCTGGGTGCAAAAATTGAGGCTCTAGACCCTTCCAGAGCTGAGATATTGACATTCAAATTTTTGACTAGAAAAAAAAAATGACAGTGTTACCCCTTATGTTTTTTTTCGGGGGGTGAAAAATTAAGTTTCTCCAATCTTCTCAAAACTCTGGATTCTGATAGAGGGCCACGAGACATGGACCTGGGTGCAAAAATTGAGGCTCTAGACCCTTCCAGAGCTGAGATATTGACATTCAAAATTTTGACTAGAAAAAAAAATGACAGTGTTACCCCTTATGTTTTTTTTCGGGGGGTGAAAAATTAAGTTTCTCCAATCTTCTCAAAACTCTGGATTCTGATAGAGGGCCATGAGACATGGACCTGGGTGCAAAAATTGAGGCTCTAGACTCTTCCGGAGCTGAGATATTGACATTCAAAATTTTGACTAGAAAAAAAAAATGACAGTGTTACCCCTTATGTTTTTTTTCGGGGGGTGAAAAATTAAGTTTCTCCAATCTTCTCAAAACTCTGGATTCTGATAGAGGGCCATGAGACATGGACCTGGGTGCAAAAATTGAGGCTCTAGACCCTTCCAGAGCTGAGATATTGAAACTTAAAGTTTTGACCAGAAAAAAAAATGACAGTGTTACCCCTTATGTTTTTTTTCGGGGGGTGAAAAATTAAGTTTCTCCAATCTTCTCAAAACTCTGGATTCTGATAGAGGGCCACGAGACATGGACCTGGGTGCAAAAATTGAGGCTCTAGACCCTTCCAGAGCTGAGATATTGACATTCAAAATTTTGACTAGAAAAAAAAATGACAGTGTTACCCCTTATGTTTTTTTTCGGGAGGTGAAAAATTAAGTTTCTCCAATCTTCTCAAAACTCTGGATTCTGATAGAGGGCCATGAGACATGGACCTGGGTGCAAAAATTGAGGCTCTAGACTCTTCCGGAGCTGAGATATTGACATTCAAAATTTTGACTAGAAAAAAAAAAAATGACAGTGTTACCCCTTATGTTTTTTTTCGGGGGGTGAAAAATTAAGTTTCTCCAATCTTCTCAAAACTCTGGATTCTGATAGAGGGCCATGAGACATGGACCTGGGTGCAAAAATTGAGGCTCTAGACCCTTCCAGAGCTGAGATATTGAAACTTAAAGTTTTGACCAGAAAAAAAAATGACAGTGTTACCCCTTATGTTTTTTTTCAGGGGGTGAAAAATTAAGTTTCTCCAATCTTCTCAAAACTCTGGATTCTGATAGAGGGCCACGAGACATGGACCTGGGTGCAAAAATTGAGGCTGTAGACCCTTCCAGAGCTGAGATATTGAAACTCAAAATTTTGACCAGAAAAAAAAAATGACAGTGTTACCCCTTACATTTTTTTTCGGGGGGTGAAAAATTAAGTTTCTCCAATCTTCTCAAAACTCTGGATACTGATAGAGGGCCACGAGACATGGACCTGGGTGCAAAAATTGAGGCTGTAGACCCTTCCAGAGCTGAGATATTGAAACTCAAAATTTTGACCAGAAAAAAAAAATGACAGTGTTACCCCTTACATTTTTTTTCGGGGGGTGAAAAATTACGTTTCTCCAATCTTCTCAAAATTCTGGATTCTGATAGAGGGCCACGAGACATGGACCTGGGTGCAAAAATTGAGGCTCTAGACCCTTCCAGAGCTGAGATATTGACATTCAAAATTTTGACTAGAAAAAAAAATGACAGTGTTACCCCTTATGTTTTTTTTTCGGAGGGTGAAAAATTAAGTTTCTCCAATCTTCTCAAAACTCTGGATTCTGATAGAGGGCCACGAGACATGGACCTGGGTGCAAAAATTGAGGCTCTAGACCCTTCCAGAGCTGAGATATTGAAACTTAAAGTTTTGACCAGAAAAAAAAAATGACAGTGTTACCCCTTATGTTTTTTTTCGGGGGGTGTTACGTTTCTTCTCAAAGAACGCAACAAAGAAAGGGAGACGCCACACAACCGCTACGTAAACCATAAGATTTATTTACATAAAGTAATTAACATGTGATGTCAAGAGATCAGTATAAATGTTAGTTAGTATGTCAGCATGTAATTGTAAGTGGCAAGCTCAAGTGATGTCAGTACAACCAAACATAACCAAAACATAATCAAAAAGTCCAAATCAAAGGATCCTCATCAGGGGAAAATACGTCACATCAGATCTCCGAAGCGGTTGTGCTCTCCCGTGACCCATATGTCCTGTGAGCTCTCTGGAAGTTCCCAGAGCCGCAATAACACCAGCGAGCCATCGTCGTCTCCTCTCTGTTTTACTCAGTGTCTTTTAAAACGTCATGATTTGGTTCAGGTGTAAAACCACGCCCTCCAGCAGTCAACCTGTAACTCAGAGACAAACATATGAGCGCAACCACTCATTGAACCGTCACAGGGGGTGAAAAATTAAGTTTCTCCAATCTTCTCAAAACTCTGGATTCTGATAGAGGGCCACGAGACATGGACCTGGGTGCAAAAATTGAGGCTCTAGACCCTTCCAGAGCTGAGATATTGACATTCAAAATTTTGACTAGAAAAAAAATGACAGTGTTACCCCTTATGTTTTTTTTCGTTGGGTGAAAAATTAAGTTTCTCCAATCTTCTCAAAACTCTGGATTCTGATAGAGGGCCACGAGACATGGACCTGGGTGCAAAAATTGAGGCTCTAGACTCTTCCGGAGCTGAGATATTGACATTCAAAATTTTGACTAGAAAAAAAAAATGACAGTGTTACCCCTTATGTTTTTTTTTCGGGGGGTGAAAAATTAAGTTTCTCCAATCTTCTCAAAACTCTGGATTCTGATAGAGGGCCATGAGACATGGACCTGGGTGCAAAAATTGAGGCTCTAGACCCTTCCAGAGCTGAGATATTGAAACTTAAAGTTTTGACCAGAAAAAAAAAATGACAGTGTTACCCCTTATGTTTTTTTTCGGGGGGTGAAAAATTAAGTTTCTCCAATCTTCTCAAAACTCTGGATTCTGATAGAGGGCCACGAGACATGGACCTGGGTGCAAAAATTGAGGCTCTAGACCCTTCCAGAGCTGATATATTGAAACTTAAAGTTTTGACCAGAAAAAAAAATGACAGTGTTACCCCTTATGTTTTTTTTCAGGGGGTGAAAAATTAAGTTTCTCCAATCTTCTCAAAACTCTGGATTCTGATAGAGGGCCACGAGACATGGACCTGGGTGCAAAAATTGAGGCTCTAGACCCTTCCAGAGCTGAGATATTGACATTCAAAATTTTGACTAGAAAAAAAAATGACAGTGTTACCCCTTATGTTTTTTTTCGGGGGGTGAAAAATTAAGTTTCTCCAATCTTCTCAAAACTCTGGATTCTGATAGATGGCCATGAGACATGAACCTGGGTGCAAAAATTGAGGCTCTAGACCCTTCCAGAGCTGAGATATTGAAACTTAAAGTTTTGACCAGAAAAAAAAATGACAGTGTTACCCCTTATGTTTTTTTTCAGGGGGTGAAAAATTAAGTTTCTCTAATCTTCTCAAAACTCTGGATTCTGATAGAGGGCCACGAGACATGGACCTGGGTGCAAAAATTGAGGCTCTAGACCCTTCCAGAGCTGAGATATTGAAACTTAAAGTTTTGACCAGAAAAAAAAATGACAGTGTTACCCCTTATGTTTTTTTTCGGGGGGTGAAAAATTAAGTTTCTCCAATCTTCTCAAAACTCTGGATTCTGATAGAGGGCCACGAGACATGGACCTGGGTGCAAAAATTGAGGCTCTAGACCCTTCCAGAGCTGAGATATTGACATTCAAAATTTTGACTAGAAAAAAAAATGACAGTGTTACCCCTTATGTTTTTTTTCGGGGGGTGAAAAATTAAGTTTCTCCAATCTTCTCAAAACTCTGGATTCTGATAGATGGCCATGAGACATGAACCTGGGTGCAAAAATTGAGGCTCTAGACTCTTCCAGAGCTGAGATATTGACATTCAAAATTTTGACTAGAAAAAAAAAATGACAGTGTTACCCCTTATGTTTTTTTTCGGGGAGTGAAAAATTAAGTTTCTCCTATCTTCTCAAAACTCTGGATTCTGATAGAGGGCCACGAGACATGGACCTGGGTGCAAAAATTGAGGCTCTAGACCCTTCCAGAGCTGAGATATTGAAACTTAAAGTTTTGACCAGAAAAAAAAAATGACAGTGTTACCCCTTATGTTTTTTTTCGGAGGGTGAAAAATTAAGTTTCTCCAATCTTCTCAAAACTCTGGATTCTGATAGAGGGCCACGAGACATGGACCTGGGTGCAAAAATTGAGGCTCTAGACCCTTCCAGAGCTGAGATATTGAAACTTAAAGTTTTGACCAGAAAAAAAAATGACAGTGTTACCCCTTATGTTTTTTTTCGGGGGGTGAAAAATTAAGTTTCTCCAATCTTCTCAAAACTCTGGATTCTGATAGAGGGCCATGAGACATGGACCTGGGTGCAAAAATTGAGGCTCTAGACTCTTCCGGAGCTGAGATATTGACATTCAAATTTTTTACTAGAAAAAAAAATGACAGTGTTACCCCTTATGTTTTTTTTCGGGGGGTGAAAAATTAAGTTTCTCCAATCTTCTCAAAACTCTGGATTCTGATAGAGGGCCACAAAACATGGACCTGGGTGCAAAAATTGAGGCTGTAGACCCTTCCAGAGCTGAGATATTGAAACTCAAAATTTTGTCCAGAAAAAAAAAACGACAGTGTTACCCCTTATGTTTTTTTATTTTTTGGCAAAAATTTAAGTTTCTCCAATCTTCTCAAAACTCTGGATTCTGATAGAGGTCCACGAGACATGGACCTGGGTGCAAAAATTGAGGCTCTAGACCCTTCCAGAGCTGAGATATTGACATTCAAAATTTTGACTAGAAAAAAAAAATGACAGTGTTACCCCTTATGTTTTTTTTCGGGGGGTGAAAAATTAAGTTTCTCCAATCTTCTCAAAACTCTGGATTCTGATAGAGGGCCATGAGACATGGACCTGGGTGCAAAAATTGAGGCTCTAGACTCTTCCGGAGCTGAGATATTGACATTCAAAATTTTGACTAGAAAAAAAAATGACAGTGTTACCCCTTATGTTTTTTTTCGGGGGGTGAAAAATTAAGTTTCTCCAATCTTCTCAAAACTCTGGATTCTGATAGAGGGCCATGAGACATGGACCTGGGTGCAAAAATTGAGGCTCTAGACCCTTCCAGAGCTGAGATATTGAAACTTAAAGTTTTGACCAGAAAAAAAAATGACAGTGTTACCCCTTATGTTTTTTTTCAGGGGGTGAAAAATTAAGTTTCTCCAATCTTCTCAAAACTCTGGATTCTGATAGAGGGCCACGAGACATGGACCTGGGTGCAAAAATTGAGGCTCTAGACCCTTCCAGAGCTGAGATATTGACATTCAAAATTTTGACTAGAAAAAAAAATGACAGTGTTACCCCTTATGTTTTTTTTCGGGGGGTGAAAAATTAAGTTTCTCCAATCTTCTCAAAACTCTGGATTCTGATAGATGGCCATGAGACATGAACCTGGGTGCAAAAATTGAGGCTCTAGACTCTTCCAGAGCTGAGATATTGACATTCAAAATTTTGACTAGAAAAAAAAATGACAGTGTTACCCCTTATGTTTTTTTTCGTTGGGTGAAAAATTAAGTTTCTCCAATCTTCTCAAAACTCTGGATTCTGATAGAGGGCCATGAGACATGGACCTGGGTGCAAAAATTGAGGCTCTAGACCCTTCCAGAGCTGAGATATTGAAACTTAAAGTTTTGACCAGAAAAAAAAATGACAGTGTTACCCCTTATGTTTTTTTTCGGGGGGTGAAAAATTAAGTTTCTCCAATCTTCTCAAAACTCTGGATTCTGATAGAGGGCCACGAGACATGGACCTGGGTGCAAAAATTGAGGCTCTAGACCCTTCCAGAGCTGATATATTGAAACTTAAAGTTTTGACCAGAAAAAAAAATGACAGTGTTACCCCTTATGTTTTTTTTCAGGGGGTGAAAAATTAAGTTTCTCCAATCTTCTCAAAACTCTGGATTCTGATAGAGGGCCACGAGACATGGACCTGGGTGCAAAAATTGAGGCTCTAGACCCTTCCAGAGCTGAGATATTGACATTCAAAATTTTGACTAGAAAAAAAAATGACAGTGTTACCCCTTATGTTTTTTTTCGGGGGGTGAAAAATTAAGTTTCTCCAATCTTCTCAAAACTCTGGATTCTGATAGATGGCCATGAGACATGAACCTGGGTGCAAAAATTGAGGCTCTAGACCCTTCCAGAGCTGAGATATTGAAACTTAAAGTTTTGACCAGAAAAAAAAATGACAGTGTTACCCCTTATGTTTTTTTTCAGGGGGTGAAAAATTAAGTTTCTCTAATCTTCTCAAAACTCTGGATTCTGATAGAGGGCCACGAGACATGGACCTGGGTGCAAAAATTGAGGCTCTAGACCCTTCCAGAGCTGAGATATTGAAACTTAAAGTTTTGACCAGAAAAAAAAATGACAGTGTTACCCCTTATGTTTTTTTTCGGGGGGTGAAAAATTAAGTTTCTCCAATCTTCTCAAAACTCTGGATTCTGATAGAGGGCCACGAGACATGGACCTGGGTGCAAAAATTGAGGCTCTAGACCCTTCCAGAGCTGAGATATTGACATTCAAAATTTTGACTAGAAAAAAAAATGACAGTGTTACCCCTTATGTTTTTTTTCGGGGGGTGAAAAATTAAGTTTCTCCAATCTTCTCAAAACTCTGGATTCTGATAGATGGCCATGAGACATGAACCTGGGTGCAAAAATTGAGGCTCTAGACCCTTCCAGAGCTGAGATATTGAAACTTAAAGTTTTGACCAGAAAAAAAAAATGACAGTGTTACCCCTTATGTTTTTTTTCGGGGAGTGAAAAATTAAGTTTCTCCTATCTTCTCAAAACTCTGGATTCTGATAGAGGGCCACGAGACATGGACCTGGGTGCAAAAATTGAGGCTCTAGACCCTTCCAGAGCTGAGATATTGAAACTTAAAGTTTTGACCAGAAAAAAAAAATGACAGTGTTACCCCTTATGTTTTTTTTCGGAGGGTGAAAAATTAAGTTTCTCCAATCTTCTCAAAACTCTGGATTCTGATAGAGGGCCACGAGACATGGACCTGGGTGCAAAAATTGAGGCTCTAGACCCTTCCAGAGCTGAGATATTGAAACTTAAAGTTTTGACCAGAAAAAAAAAATGACAGTGTTACCCCTTATGTTTTTTTTCGGGGGGTGAAAAATTAAGTTTCTCCAATCTTCTCAAAACTCTGGATTCTGATAGAGGGCCACAAAACATGGACCTGGGTGCAAAAATTGAGGCTGTAGACCCTTCCAGAGCTGAGATATTGAAACTCAAAATTTTGACCAGAAAAAAAAAAAATGACAGTGTTACCCCTTACATTTTTTTTCGGGGGGTGAAAAATTAAGTTTCTCCATTCTTCTCAAAACTCTGGATTCTGATAGAGGGCCACGAGACATGGACCTGGGTGCAAAAATTGAGGCTGTAGACCCTTCCAGAGCTGAGATATTGAAACTCAAAATTTTGTCCAGAAAAAAAAACGACAGTGTTACCCCTTATGTTTTTTTATTTTTTTGGCAAAAAATTAAGTTTCTCCAATCTTCTCAAAACTCTGGATTCTGATAGAGGGCCACGAGACATGGACCTGGGTGCAAAAATTGAGGCTGTAGACCCTTCCAGAGCTGAGATATTGAAACTCAAAATTTTGACTAGAAAAAAAATGACAGTGTTACCCCTTATGTTTTTTTTCGGGGGGTGAAAAATTAAGTTTCTCCAATCTTTTCAAAACTCTGGATTCTGATAGAGGGCCACGAGACATGGACCTGGGTGCAAAAATTGAGGCTGTAGACCCTTCCAGAGCTGAGATATTGACATTCAAAATTTTGACTAGAAAAAAAAAATGACAGTGTTACCCCTTATGTTTTTTTTCGGGGGGTGAACAATTAAGTTTCTCCAATCTTCTCAAAACTCTGGATTCTGATAGAGGGCCACGAGACATGGACCTGGGTGCAAAAATTGAGGCTCTAGACCCTTCCAGAGCTGAGATATTGACATTCAAAATTTTGACTAGAAAAAAAAAATGACAGTGTTACCCCTTATGTTTTTTTTCAGGGGGTGAAAAATTAAGTTTTCCAATCTTCTCAAAACTCTGGATTCTGATAGAGGGCCATGAGACATGGACCTGGGTGCAAAAACTGAGGCTCTAGACCCTTCCAGAGCTGATATATTGAAACTTAAAGTTTTGACCAGAAAAAAAAAATGACAGTGTTACCCCTTATGTTTTTTTTTCGGGGGGTGAAAAATTAAGTTTCTCCAATCTTCTCAAAACTCTGGATTCTGATAGAGGGCCACGAGACATGGACCTGGGTGCAAAAATTGAGGCTCTAGACCCTTCCAGAGCTGAGATATTGACATTCAAAATTTTGACTAGAAAAAAAAATGACAGTGTTACCCCTTATGTTTTTTTTCGGGGGGTGAAAAATTAAGTTTCTCCAATCTTCTCAAAACTCTGGATTCTAATAGATGGCCATGAGACATGAACCTGGGTGCAAAAATTGAGGCTCTAGACTCTTCCAGAGCTGAGATATTGAAACTTAAAGTTTTGACCAGAAAAAAAAATGACAGTGTTACCCCTTATTTTTTTTTTTCGTTGGGTGAAAAATTAAGTTTCTCCAATCTTCTCAAAACTCTGGATTCTGATAGAGGGCCATGAGACATGGACCTGGGTGCAAAAATTGAGGCTCTAGACTCTTCCGGAGCTGAGATATTGACATTCAAAATTTTGACTAGAAAAAAAAAATGACAGTGTTACCCCTTATGTTTTTTTTCGGGGGGGTGAAAAATTAAGTTTCTCCAATCTTCTCAAAACTCCGGATTCTGATAGAGGGCCACGAGACATGGACCTGGGTGCAAAAATTGAGGCTCTAGACCCTTCCAGAGCTGAGATATTGACATTCAAAATTTTGACTAGAAAAAAAAAATGACAGTGTTACCCCTTATGTTTTTTTTCGGGGGGTGAAAAATTAAGTTTCTCCAATCTTCTCAAAACTCTGGATTCTGATAGAGGGCCATGAGACATGGACCTGGGTGCAAAAATTGAGGCTCTAGACCCTTCCAGAGCTGAGATATTGAAACTTAAAGTTTTGACCAGAAAAAAAAAATGACAGTGTTACCCCTTATGTTTTTTTTCGGGGGGTGAAAAATTAAGTTTCTCCAATCTTCTCAAAACTCTGGATTCTGATAGAGGGCCACGAGACATGGACCTGGGTGCAAAAATTGAGGCTCTAGACCCTTCCAGAGCTGAGATATTGACATTCAAAATTTTGACTAGAAAAAAAAAATGACAGTGTTACCCCTTATGTTTTTTTTCGGGGGGTGAAAAATTAAGTTTCTCCAATCTTCTCAAAACTCTGGATTCTGATAGAGGGCCATGAGACATGGACCTGGGTGCAAAAATTGAGGCTCTAGACCCTTCCAGAGCTGAGATATTGAAACTTAAAGTTTTGACCAGAAAAAAAAAATGACAGTGTTACCCCTTATGTTTTTTTTCGGGGGGTGAAAAATTAAGTTTCTCCAATCTTCTCAAAACTCTGGATTCTGATAGAGGGCCACGAGACATGGACCTGGGTGCAAAAATTGAGGCTCTAGACCCTTCCAGAGCTGAGATATTGACATTCAAAATTTTGACTAAAAAAAAAAAATGACATTGTTCCCCCTTATGTTTTTTTTTTCGAGGGGTGAAAAATTAAGTTGCTCCAATCTTCTCAAAACTCTGGATTCTGATAGAGGGCCATGAGACATGGACCTGGGTGCAAAAATTGAGGCTCTAGACCCTTCCAGAGCTGAGATATTGACATTCAAAATTTTGACTAGAAAAAAAAATGACAGTGTTACCCCTTATGTTTTTTTTCGGGGGGTGAAAAATTAAGTTTCTCCAATCTTCTCAAAACTCTGGATTCTGATAGAGGGCCACGAGACATGGACCTGGGTGCAAAAATTGAGGCTCTAGACCCTTCCAGAGCTGAGATATTGACATTCAAATTTTTGACTAGAAAAAAAAAAATGACAGTGTTACCCCTTATGTTTTTTTTCGGGGGGTGAAAAATTAAGTTTCTCCAATCTTCTCAAAACTCTGGATTCTGATAGAGGGCCACGAGACATGGACCTGGGTGCAAAAATTGAGGCTCTAGACCCTTCCAGAGCTGAGATATTGACATTCAAAATTTTGACTAGAAAAAAAAATGACAGTGTTACCCCTTATGTTTTTTTTCGGGGGGTGAAAAATTAAGTTTCTCCAATCTTCTCAAAACTCTGGATTCTGATAGAGGGCCATGAGACATGGACCTGGGTGCAAAAATTGAGGCTCTAGACTCTTCCGGAGCTGAGATATTGACATTCAAAATTTTGACTAGAAAAAAAAAAATGACAGTGTTACCCCTTATGTTTTTTTTCGGGGGGTGAAAAATTAAGTTTCTCCAATCTTCTCAAAACTCTGGATTCTGATAGAGGGCCATGAGACATGGACCTGGGTGCAAAAATTGAGGCTCTAGACCCTTCCAGAGCTGAGATATTGAAACTTAAAGTTTTGACCAGAAAAAAAAATGACAGTGTTACCCCTTATGTTTTTTTTCGGGGGGTGAAAAATTAAGTTTCTCCAATCTTCTCAAAACTCTGGATTCTGATAGAGGGCCACGAGACATGGACCTGGGTGCAAAAATTGAGGCTCTAGACCCTTCCAGAGCTGAGATATTGACATTCAAAATTTTGACTAGAAAAAAAAAATGACAGTGTTACCCCTTATGTTTTTTTTCGGGGGGTGAAAAATTAAGTTTCTCCAATCTTCTCAAAACTCTGGATTCTGATAGAGGGCCACGAGACATGGACCTGGGTGCAAAAATTGAGGCTCTAGACCCTTCCAGAGCTGAGATATTGACATTCAAATTTTTGACTAGAAAAAAAAATGACAGTGTTACCCCTTATGTTTTTTTTTGGGGGGTGAAAAATTAAGTTTCTCCAATCTTCTCAAAACTCTGGATTCTGATAGAGGGCCACGAGACATGGACCTGGGTGCAAAAATTGAGGCTCTAGACCCTTCCAGAGCTGAGATATTGACATTCAAAATTTTGACTAGAAAAAAAAATGACAGTGTTACCCCTTATGTTTTTTTTCGGGAGGTGAAAAATTAAGTTTCTCCAATCTTCTCAAAACTCTGGATTCTGATAGAGGGCCATGAGACATGGACCTGGGTGCAAAAATTGAGGCTCTAGACTCTTCCGGAGCTGAGATATTGACATTCAAAATTTTGACTAGAAAAAAAAAAATGACAGTGTTACCCCTTATGTTTTTTTTCGGGGGGTGAAAAATTAAGTTTCTCCAATCTTCTCAAAACTCTGGATTCTGATAGAGGGCCATGAGACATGGACCTGGGTGCAAAAATTGAGGCTCTAGACCCTTCCAGAGCTGAGATATTGAAACTTAAAGTTTTGACCAGAAAAAAAAATGACAGTGTTACCCCTTATGTTTTTTTTCGGGGGGTGAAAAATTAAGTTTCTCCAATCTTCTCAAAACTCTGGATTCTGATAGAGGGCCACGAGACATGGACCTGGGTGCAAAAATTGAGGCTCTAGACCCTTCCAGAGCTGATATATTGAAACTTAAAGTTTTGACCAGAAAAAAAATGACAGTGTTACCCCTTATGTTTTTTTTTCAGGGGGTGAAAAATTAAGTTTCTCCAATCTTCTCAAAACTCTGGATTCTGATAGAGGGCCACGAGACATGGACCTGGGTGCAAAAATTGAGGCTGTAGACCCTTCCAGAGCTGAGATATTGAAACTCAAAATTTTGACCAGAAAAAAAAAATGACAGTGTTACCCCTTACATTTTTTTTCGGGGGGTGAAAAATTAAGTTTCTCCAATCTTCTCAAAACTCTGGATACTGATAGAGGGCCACGAGACATGGACCTGGGTGCAAAAATTGAGGCTGTAGACCCTTCCAGAGCTGAGATATTGAAACTCAAAATTTTGACCAGAAAAAAAAAATGACAGTGTTACCCCTTACATTTTTTTTCGGGGGGTGAAAAATTACGTTTCTCCAATCTTCTCAAAACTCTGGATTCTGATAGAGGGCCACGAGACATGGACCTGGGTGCAAAAATTGAGGCTCTAGACCCTTCCAGAGCTGAGATATTGACATTCAAAATTTTGACTAGAAAAAAAAATGACAGTGTTACCCCTTATGTTTTTTTTTCGGAGGGTGAAAAATTAAGTTTCTCCAATCTTCTCAAAACTCTGGATTCTGATAGAGGGCCACGAGACATGGACCTGGGTGCAAAAATTGAGGCTCTAGACCCTTCCAGAGCTGAGATATTGAAACTTAAAGTTTTGACCAGAAAAAAAAAATGACAGTGTTACCCCTTATGTTTTTTTTCGGGGGGTGTTACGTTTCTTCTCAAAGAACGCAACAAAGAAAGGGAGACGCCACACAACCGCTACGTAAACCATAAGATTTATTTACATAAAGTAATTAACATGTGATGTCAAGAGATCAGTATAAATGTTAGTTAGTATGTCAGCATGTAATTGTAAGTGGCAAGCTCAAGTGATGTCAGTACAACCAAACATAACCAAAACATAATCAAAAAGTCCAAATCAAAGGATCCTCATCAGGGGAAAATACGTCACATCAGATCTCCGAAGCGGTTGTGCTCTCCCGTGACCCATATGTCCTGTGAGCTCTCTGGAAGTTCCCAGAGCCGCAATAACACCAGCGAGCCATCGTCGTCTCCTCTCTGTTTTACTCAGTGTCTTTTAAAACGTCATGATTTGGTTCAGGTGTAAAACCACGCCCTCCAGCAGTCAACCTGTAACTCAGAGACAAACATATGAGCGCAACCACTCATTGAACCGTCACAGGGGGTGAAAAATTAAGTTTCTCCAATCTTCTCAAAACTCTGGATTCTGATAGAGGGCCACGAGACATGGACCTGGGTGCAAAAATTGAGGCTCTAGACCCTTCCAGAGCTGAGATATTGACATTCAAAATTTTGACTAGAAAAAAAATGACAGTGTTACCCCTTATGTTTTTTTTCGTTGGGTGAAAAATTAAGTTTCTCCAATCTTCTCAAAACTCTGGATTCTGATAGAGGGCCACGAGACATGGACCTGGGTGCAAAAATTGAGGCTCTAGACTCTTCCGGAGCTGAGATATTGACATTCAAAATTTTGACTAGAAAAAAAAAATGACAGTGTTACCCCTTATGTTTTTTTTTCGGGGGGTGAAAAATTAAGTTTCTCCAATCTTCTCAAAACTCTGGATTCTGATAGAGGGCCATGAGACATGGACCTGGGTGCAAAAATTGAGGCTCTAGACCCTTCCAGAGCTGAGATATTGAAACTTAAAGTTTTGACCAGAAAAAAAAAATGACAGTGTTACCCCTTATGTTTTTTTTCGGGGGGTGAAAAATTAAGTTTCTCCAATCTTCTCAAAACTCTGGATTCTGATAGAGGGCCACGAGACATGGACCTGGGTGCAAAAATTGAGGCTCTAGACCCTTCCAGAGCTGATATATTGAAACTTAAAGTTTTGACCAGAAAAAAAAATGACAGTGTTACCCCTTATGTTTTTTTTCAGGGGGTGAAAAATTAAGTTTCTCCAATCTTCTCAAAACTCTGGATTCTGATAGAGGGCCACGAGACATGGACCTGGGTGCAAAAATTGAGGCTCTAGACCCTTCCAGAGCTGAGATATTGACATTCAAAATTTTGACTAGAAAAAAAAATGACAGTGTTACCCCTTATGTTTTTTTTCGGGGGGTGAAAAATTAAGTTTCTCCAATCTTCTCAAAACTCTGGATTCTGATAGATGGCCATGAGACATGAACCTGGGTGCAAAAATTGAGGCTCTAGACCCTTCCAGAGCTGAGATATTGAAACTTAAAGTTTTGACCAGAAAAAAAATGACAGTGTTACCCCTTATGTTTTTTTTCAGGGGGTGAAAAATTAAGTTTCTCTAATCTTCTCAAAACTCTGGATTCTGATAGAGGGCCACGAGACATGGACCTGGGTGCAAAAATTGAGGCTCTAGACCCTTCCAGAGCTGAGATATTGAAACTTAAAGTTTTGACCAGAAAAAAAAATGACAGTGTTACCCCTTATGTTTTTTTTCGGGGGGTGAAAAATTAAGTTTCTCCAATCTTCTCAAAACTCTGGATTCTGATAGAGGGCCACGAGACATGGACCTGGGTGCAAAAATTGAGGCTCTAGACCCTTCCAGAGCTGAGATATTGACATTCAAAATTTTGACTAGAAAAAAAAATGACAGTGTTACCCCTTATGTTTTTTTTCGGGGGGTGAAAAATTAAGTTTCTCCAATCTTCTCAAAACTCTGGATTCTGATAGATGGCCATGAGACATGAACCTGGGTGCAAAAATTGAGGCTCTAGACTCTTCCAGAGCTGAGATATTGACATTCAAAATTTTGACTAGAAAAAAAAAATGACAGTGTTACCCCTTATGTTTTTTTTCGGGGAGTGAAAAATTAAGTTTCTCCTATCTTCTCAAAACTCTGGATTCTGATAGAGGGCCACGAGACATGGACCTGGGTGCAAAAATTGAGGCTCTAGACCCTTCCAGAGCTGAGATATTGAAACTTAAAGTTTTGACCAGAAAAAAAAATGACAGTGTTACCCCTTATGTTTTTTTTCGGAGGGTGAAAAATTAAGTTTCTCCAATCTTCTCAAAACTCTGGATTCTGATAGAGGGCCACGAGACATGGACCTGGGTGCAAAAATTGAGGCTCTAGACCCTTCCAGAGCTGAGATATTGAAACTTAAAGTTTTGACCAGAAAAAAAAAATGACAGTGTTACCCCTTATGTTTTTTTTCGGGGGGTGAAAAATTAAGTTTCTCCAATCTTCTCAAAACTCTGGATTCTGATAGAGGGCCATGAGACATGGACCTGGGTGCAAAAATTGAGGCTCTAGACTCTTCCGGAGCTGAGATATTGACATTCAAATTTTTTACTAGAAAAAAAAATGACAGTGTTCCCCCTTATGTTTTTTTTCGGGGGGTGAAAAATTAAGTTTCTCCAATCTTCTCAAAACTCTGGATTCTGATAGAGGGCCACAAAACATGGACCTGGGTGCAAAAATTGAGGCTGTAGACCCTTCCAGAGCTGAGATATTGAAACTCAAAATTTTGTCCAGAAAAAAAAAACGACAGTGTTACCCCTTATGTTTTTTTATTTTTTGGCAAAAATTTAAGTTTCTCCAATCTTCTCAAAACTCTGGATTCTGATAGAGGTCCACGAGACATGGACCTGGGTGCAAAAATTGAGGCTCTAGACCCTTCCAGAGCTGAGATATTGACATTCAAAATTTTGACTAGAAAAAAAAAATGACAGTGTTACCCCTTATGTTTTTTTTCGGGGGGTGAAAAATTAAGTTTCTCCAATCTTCTCAAAACTCTGGATTCTGATAGAGGGCCATGAGACATGGACCTGGGTGCAAAAATTGAGGCTCTAGACTCTTCCGGAGCTGAGATATTGACATTCAAAATTTTGACTAGAAAAAAAAATGACAGTGTTACCCCTTATGTTTTTTTTCGGGGGGTGAAAAATTAAGTTTCTCCAATCTTCTCAAAACTCTGGATTCTGATAGAGGGCCATGAGACATGGACCTGGGTGCAAAAATTGAGGCTCTAGACCCTTCCAGAGCTGAGATATTGAAACTTAAAGTTTTGACCAGAAAAAAAAATGACAGTGTTACCCCTTATGTTTTTTTTCAGGGGGTGAAAAATTAAGTTTCTCCAATCTTCTCAAAACTCTGGATTCTGATAGAGGGCCACGAGACATGGACCTGGGTGCAAAAATTGAGGCTCTAGACCCTTCCAGAGCTGAGATATTGACATTCAAAATTTTGACTAGAAAAAAAAATGACAGTGTTACCCCTTATGTTTTTTTTCGGGGGGTGAAAAATTAAGTTTCTCCAATCTTCTCAAAACTCTGGATTCTGATAGATGGCCATGAGACATGAACCTGGGTGCAAAAATTGAGGCTCTAGACTCTTCCAGAGCTGAGATATTGACATTCAAAATTTTGACTAGAAAAAAAAATGACAGTGTTACCCCTTATGTTTTTTTTCGTTGGGTGAAAAATTAAGTTTCTCCAATCTTCTCAAAACTCTGGATTCTGATAGAGGGCCATGAGACATGGACCTGGGTGCAAAAATTGAGGCTCTAGACCCTTCCAGAGCTGAGATATTGAAACTTAAAGTTTTGACCAGAAAAAAAAATGACAGTGTTACCCCTTATGTTTTTTTTCGGGGGGTGAAAAATTAAGTTTCTCCAATCTTCTCAAAACTCTGGATTCTGATAGAGGGCCACGAGACATGGACCTGGGTGCAAAAATTGAGGCTCTAGACCCTTCCAGAGCTGATATATTGAAACTTAAAGTTTTGACCAGAAAAAAAAATGACAGTGTTACCCCTTATGTTTTTTTTCAGGGGGTGAAAAATTAAGTTTCTCCAATCTTCTCAAAACTCTGGATTCTGATAGAGGGCCACGAGACATGGACCTGGGTGCAAAAATTGAGGCTCTAGACCCTTCCAGAGCTGAGATATTGACATTCAAAATTTTGACTAGAAAAAAAAATGACAGTGTTACCCCTTATGTTTTTTTTCGGGGGGTGAAAAATTAAGTTTCTCCAATCTTCTCAAAACTCTGGATTCTGATAGATGGCCATGAGACATGAACCTGGGTGCAAAAATTGAGGCTCTAGACCCTTCCAGAGCTGAGATATTGAAACTTAAAGTTTTGACCAGAAAAAAAAATGACAGTGTTACCCCTTATGTTTTTTTTCAGGGGGTGAAAAATTAAGTTTCTCTAATCTTCTCAAAACTCTGGATTCTGATAGAGGGCCACGAGACATGGACCTGGGTGCAAAAATTGAGGCTCTAGACCCTTCCAGAGCTGAGATATTGAAACTTAAAGTTTTGACCAGAAAAAAAAATGACAGTGTTACCCCTTATGTTTTTTTTCGGGGGGTGAAAAATTAAGTTTCTCCAATCTTCTCAAAACTCTGGATTCTGATAGAGGGCCACGAGACATGGACCTGGGTGCAAAAATTGAGGCTCTAGACCCTTCCAGAGCTGAGATATTGACATTCAAAATTTTGACTAGAAAAAAAAATGACAGTGTTACCCCTTATGTTTTTTTTCGGGGGGTGAAAAATTAAGTTTCTCCAATCTTCTCAAAACTCTGGATTCTGATAGATGGCCATGAGACATGAACCTGGGTGCAAAAATTGAGGCTCTAGACTCTTCCAGAGCTGAGATATTGACATTCAAAATTTTGACTAGAAAAAAAAAATGACAGTGTTACCCCTTATGTTTTTTTTCGGGGAGTGAAAAATTAAGTTTCTCCTATCTTCTCAAAACTCTGGATTCTGATAGAGGGCCACGAGACATGGACCTGGGTGCAAAAATTGAGGCTCTAGACCCTTCCAGAGCTGAGATATTGAAACTTAAAGTTTTGACCAGAAAAAAAAAATGACAGTGTTACCCCTTATGTTTTTTTTCGGAGGGTGAAAAATTAAGTTTCTCCAATCTTCTCAAAACTCTGGATTCTGATAGAGGGCCACGAGACATGGACCTGGGTGCAAAAATTGAGGCTCTAGACCCTTCCAGAGCTGAGATATTGAAACTTAAAAATTTTGACCAGAAAAAAAAAATGACAGTGTTACCCCTTATGTTTTTTTTCGGGGGGTGAAAAATTAAGTTTCTCCAATCTTCTCAAAACTCTGGATTCTGATAGAGGGCCATGAGACATGGACCTGGGTGCAAAAATTGAGGCTCTAGACTCTTCCGGAGCTGAGATATTGACATTCAAATTTTTTACTAGAAAAAAAAATGACAGTGTTACCCCTTATGTTTTTTTTCGGGGGGTGAAAAATTAAGTTTCTCCAATCTTCTCAAAACTCTGGATTCTGATAGAGGGCCACAAAACATGGACCTGGGTGCAAAAATTGAGGCTGTAGACCCTTCCAGAGCTGAGATATTGAAACTCAAAATTTTGTCCAGAAAAAAAAAACGACAGTGTTACCCCTTATGTTTTTTTATTTTTTGGCAAAAATTTAAGTTTCTCCAATCTTCTCAAAACTCTGGATTCTGATAGAGGTCCACGAGACATGGACCTGGGTGCAAAAATTGAGGCTCTAGACCCTTCCAGAGCTGAGATATTGACATTCAAAATTTTGACTAGAAAAAAAAAATGACAGTGTTACCCCTTATGTTTTTTTTCGGGGGGTGAAAAATTAAGTTTCTCCAA